>VZRZ01006679.1:868505-896666 GCA_013398175.1 Climacteris rufus | reverse complement strand
CGGCGTCCGGCGGGGCCATGGCGGCGCTGGGCTCGGCGGTGCTGCGGAGGGGCGGCGGCGCGGCCCCCCGGCTCCTCGCCGTGGCCGTGTCGTGCCAGAGCTGCCGCCACAAAGCCACCGGGGACGGCGGGCACGGGCAGCCCCGGGAGCAGCACCCGGTGGCCCCCGGCAGAGCCGGTGGCCAGCCCGTCCCGGCCGAGGGCGCCGACACCAAGACCTACCTGTGGGCCAGGTACCACGAGATGAAAAAGCTGGTCTACGGTAAGGGGGCTGCCACGTCCTGCCGGGGCCGGCCTTTCCGTTCTTTTCTCCTCTCCTTCTTTCTCCTCTCTACATCTCAGTGCCTTTCCCCGCCCCGCCGCCCTGGGGATGTGCCCGGGCTGTGCAGCAGCCGGGTTAGGAGCCTTCTCCCCGGCGATGCCTTGCACAGCTTCCACCGCCCGCGGCTCTCGGGGATGGTTTTATTTCACTGAAATCTGGTCTTGATCTCTTCCTCATCCTGGGCTTCCCTCTGTGCAGATGCCCCGTCTGGTTTCAGGACATGCAGGGTATAGGGGGTTCCTCACAACTGGCCTCCTTAGCGTGGACACTGTCGTGGCAAATGGTCTAAATGAAAGGTTGTTGCCTTTTCCTCCAGTTTGCCTTTGGCTGGCGTATGGAATCGCGGTTGGAGCAGAGCAAATAGACGGGGATGCTGAGTGAAGGGTGGCGAGTCCAGCTCGCCCCTGGCACATGGGTGAGCCCGGAGAAGGCTGATGCTGCAGCAGACGGGATGTGTCCTGCTCCTGAGCTCAGTCAGTGTTCCACGTGTGGCACAGCTTTGGCTCATCAGTCTGTGTTTTTGCTCCTCTGACCAAGGAGTTACCTCGCTCTCTCGGGTACTTTGAAATCTTGGCCAAGCCAGGAGAAAACTCAGACTGCTTGCCAAATCTGCCTTTGTGTAAAACAGGATTGTGGTCTTTTTGGCAGCAGGAGACCTCCACTGTATTAAACTCTCCTAAAAATAGCTTTCATGCCATGAGGGCAGGGAACCTTTTCCTGTTGGTTTCTTGATTCTTGGAGTGCTGAAGGTAAGCGCTGTAGAGAGCTCGAAAGTGTGAGTTTGTGCCTGCTGTTAAAGAACTCTCCGTTAGCTTTTGTTTACCTAAGGGCTTGGATAAGGACGGCAGCCAGCCACAGGTGTCTGGAAGAACCCTCTCCCCGTTCTGGGATGGGCAAGGGCTGTCGTTCCTTCCTCCCCCACCTTCCAGTGCACTGGATTTGACATAAAATCTCGAGTACTTCATGATTCACAAATGTAAATAAATTGGCAGCTGGTCCATTAGGTGCTCAGCTAGCTGCATTCCAGCTTTTGCAGGATGAGAGCTCCTTTCCCAGTGCTCCTGAAGGCAGTAAGGGTGCTGACAGAGGACTGTAGCTTCGTTAATACCTTCCAAGATCCAGCTGTGGTTTTAACCCCACTGCTTGAAAGAAATTCCAGCTTGCAATGCTTGTATTGCTGTTTGGACTT
Organism: Climacteris rufus; assembly: GCA_013398175.1. Classification (NCBI taxonomy): domain Eukaryota; kingdom Metazoa; phylum Chordata; class Aves; order Passeriformes; family Climacteridae; genus Climacteris; species Climacteris rufus. The sequence continues at coordinate 895,156 of VZRZ01006679.1, read as the reverse complement.
TAATATCCTCAAAGGCGTTTTTTTCTCTTTTATAATGGGATTGAAACCATAAATGCAGATGTGTGTTAATAGGCTGTGTCATGGTCTCTCGGCAAAATTCTCATTTTATTTTGTGACAGATCATGAAGTCTATGTTCACATAACTGTTGGGATTCAAGAGATACAGTTAATAATTGAGGTGGAGAGGTAATCAGCAGGAGTAAATGCAAAATGAAGTCAGGTTAAGTAGCCCCAGTGTTACCGAGCAGACTCTTCACAAACCTTCAGGCAGCCAGCAGATATGTTGAATAAGAAGGCCCTTGTTTGCTTGAAGAATAGCTCCCAAACTAAAGTTTCAAGACTGTGTTGTTATTCAAGTCTTGTCAGGAAGAGACAGAGTTGGTCCAAGTTGGGTTTAATTGTTGCTTTGATGACAAAACAGATGTGCAAAATGTGGCAGTCTGTTCCTTCGTGCTTGATTTCTAACTCTGATGTGAAGGTGAATGTCTGTGCTTGGCTTCTCAGTACTCATCAGCACTGAGTCTGGGCAGACTCCTGAGGTGTCCTTCTCCTTCCCTCTCTGGAACTCCACCTTTGGCAGTTCCTTGTCCTGTGCTGTCAGTTACTGCTGTTGGTTTGGAGAGATGTCTCTGCCAGGAGGATTTATGATGTGTTTTCAGACCAGCCCTTGCTCAGGACCAGATTTATAGAGCACTGTTGCATTTTTGCATGAATAATGCTGACTGAGTTGCCCTGGGCAGGATGTGCAGGATGAGTTTCTGTGCAGTAAAGCTCAGTGGTGGTGTGGGTTTGGTGGCCAGAGCACAGGCACAAGAAGTTCTGAACTCTGTATAAACACATCTGTGCTCTGCCAGGCTCCAGTGGGGTGATACAAATGACAGCACAATGCAGCTACACAAAAAGTGCCTCTGAGGTAAAATCTCTTAGTGTTGACTCAAGAGAAGCTGTTCTCTTCATTATCCCCCCTGCCTGTTGCAACACTGACTCTTAGGGCCAAATTTCGTTACCTCTAAAAATCTGAGGCACTTACTCTGCTTTTTTTTCCTGTGACAAAAGGAAAAGTACAATCACATTAGTCAGAGGGACTGTGTTCAACAAGACTTGCTGTTTTCTGATCTGATAAGTGTCAAGGAAGGCTGATAAGGTCTCTCAGTAAGCTTTGAAGTCTTGCACTCTAGAAAACATCCAATCCTGAAACTCAAGGGGGCTGCCAAGCCAGTGAGGCTTTGCCTTTGTTTTTCCTAGGTCTTCCAGATCTGGAAACGTGGCTACACTAACTCAACTTTCTTAAGGAAACTTTACAATAGCTGCAAACTTATTGCCTCTGCATGACAAGCTTGAGCATGGTTAAATGTGAGAACAGCCAGAACTGGAAGAGTGACCAGTTATGTAAACTTCCCAGTTCTTCTTTCCTGGATATAACCCGTTTTTTTTCTTGTTAAGAATTCTTACAGCATTTATCTAGTGCCTTTGTATATTTTAAAAATGTTCTTTTGGGATTAAATGATATCTTATAATACTGCTTTTAGTTCGTGTAGATTTCATTGGCAGGAAATCCCAAAATATTTAGGCATAATGGTATAAATTCAAGGTCTTTTAAGATGATTCCTCTTCAGTTAATGGTCTTTAGGTGTTATTTTTCTCTTCCTACCCTATTGGTAAAAGCAGCTACTTAGGCTGGTTGGAGTGCTTTGCAGAAAATGGCACAAAACAACACTTCCAAAGGATAAAGGGGTACTTGGAAGGGAGGAAAACTGGCAGTTTGTCTTTAGAAAGCAAATCAGCGTGAACGAGGGAAACTTTTTGATTCAGGAAGAACGTGGAGGACGATGGCCATTTGCTTCTAGGTATCCTTCTTTTCCCTGCTTGTCTTACCCAGAAATCAGCACAGATTTCTGCTGCGTTGGGCCTCTGGGAGCACAAAGGCTGTGAGAGAAGGGGTGAGTTGCCTTGCTGATGTATTATTCTTCACTCCCGTGCTGGATCTGAGGCTGGGAGAAGAGGAGCATTTCCTGCAGGATGCTGTTGGTACCCCGGGAGCTCAGAAAAGCAGGAGACGTGCTTGGCACCTCCTGCCCGGAGCGTTTTTCACATCAGAAGGGGCCATATGGTGTCTCTAGTGGCTGCTCACAGTTAATTACCTGCTTTTGTTTCCATCTCTGCTCCCGTGCCGGGCATTGAGTGTTACTGCTTTCTAACAATGTGGTTATTGCCTGGGAAGCGACCCCTGTGCTCTCATGAAGATATTCTGATTTAAGCAGCTGTCCAGGTTCTCATAGTGATAAAACGAAGGAGAAGTTTGTTGTGTGTTTGCTTTGCATTTACACCCAGGTGTAAAACACGCCGGAGATCAAACACGCTTTCTTGTGGTCTGCCTTTGTTGCTGAATTTCACCACGTGCCGTGGACATGCAGACACTTCCCTTAAAACTGTCGGGGCTGCAAACCCGGAGCAAATTGTGCAAGTGGGCAGATTCCTGGGGCTGTGTCCAGTGCAAGAGCTGCTTTTTTCCCCCGTCCTCAGATGTGCTCATGCCAGTTCTCCCTTAGCTCATACTTCCTGGGTGAAGTGCTGAGTAGGCAGTGACTAACTGTGATATTGTCTGCCTTTGCAGTTAGGACCCAGATGGAAAGAGTAGTTGGGATTGTTATTATTTTCTAATAACCAAAACTGGTTTTCATTTTGTTTTGTGAGGTTGTTTTCGTGCTTTAATTCATCATATCGATCCAGCAATCTGTTACGGTGTCTTGGCAGAGGAAAAGCAAAAGCTATCATTCTTGAAAAATGGCATCTTCATGAGCTCCTGGAAGGGTGTCTGTTTGTTTTGATTTGACAATTGCCAGGAAATCTGAGACAAAGATCCCTGGCAGATTACGTGCGGAATGTCAGCAGAGCAGCAGCGCCCAAGCCTGCAGCCCAGGACTTGATTAAACACTCAGGATTGGTAACCAGCCGGGTACTTATCTTTAAACAACAAACAAACAAACGAAACACCACAAAAAAGCAAACCAAACCCCAAACCAAACACACAATTAAACCAAGCTTCTTGAAACCTGGCTCAGTAAGCCCCGGGCATGTTTGAAACCCCCGGCTCTTGTCTGAAACTGATTTTTCAGGTGCTCCCAGGTCCTGTCTCTTCCAGGCTGTAGTTGGAGCCTGCATGGGTTTAAGGAGGAGATGGACACCTGCAGCTCTTTTGAGGGTGCTGCAAAAGGACATTTACAACGAGCCAAACGTGCAGCATGAATCTCTAGGCTGAAACTTGGAGCTTCCCTCCTTCCTAGGAGAGCAGTGAGTTTGCAATTGCTGTAAATGAAAGATGTAGGATGATGGGGTGGACAGAGCAAGCTGTGAGTTGTGAGAGATGTGTAATAGGAAACACAGCAAGGAGATGTGTGGTTCTCCAGGAAGTGTCCATAGGGAACACGTTGTGTGTGAGGCAATGGGTGTAAAGCATTTTGGCTGGTGTGTGCATCCTTTTTCAGCCCTTATGAGGTAAGAGGGAACATTCTGTGTGAGTGAATGACAAAATGTGAGTGGGGTAAAAGGACCTTGTTGAGAGGCTGTCAGAGAACTGCAGAGGCTCTGTACATTTGAGACTGGCAGGGAAGAGCTTTACTTCATCCAGTGGCTCTAAATGTACTTCATAAATCGTGCTGTGGCACAGCAACTGCTTATGCTTCTGATCACAGATGGGATGTGCTTGGTGAAGCTCAGACTACCCTCTCCTTGTTACAAAATCCTACTGCTCCCTGAGTTTTTCCTGATGGTATTTTTGCAAAAGTTGTGGCTAGCATGAGTGATTGAATCTAGAAAGTTCTCTTGCCTTCTGTGAAAGGAGAGGTGGGGTTCAGGCAACTGTATTTTGTGATGCTCTCAGTCTATCAAAATGTGTTGTCCTGAGTCTGTGAGCAAAAGGAGAATGTTGGAAGAGCTTGACCTCTGTGTAGGACACTGTAGCAGCAAGTTGGGTGCATTTGTCATAAAAAGAAAAGAGTGCTTTAGTTTAAAGAAATGTGATTAAGGTTGTGTCATCATTCTCCTTGTGAGGAACAAAAATACCAGCCAGCAAATCCCAGTGTATGCTTAGAAAAAGGTCTTTCCTCAAGTTAACTGGAGGTGAGGACAGGAAGTGGAGCTCTGTTTGTTTGNAAGATGTGATTAAGGTTGTGTCATCATTCTCCTTGTGAGGAACAAAAATACCAGCCAGCAAATCCCAGTGTATGCTTAGAAAAAGGTCTTTCCTCAAGTTAACTGGAGGTGAGGACAGGAAGTGGAGCTCTGTTTGTTTGTGGTGCAAAGAGCATTTATGATGAAAGGATGAAAGTTGTGATCATCTGAATCCTATTTACATTTCCCATCTTTTAAAATCTCTGTGGAAAATACTTGGATTGTATCCGCTCTCCTAAGCTTCTTCCAGGAGCTTTGCCACCAGCAGAGCACTCAAAGGGAGCTTTTGTTTGTCATGTGTAGCAGTAAGTCAGCCCTTCTGCCTTAATATACTGCTTTATTTTCTAGGGATTCCTCTCCAGTTATCTGGTGAGTTGCATTTGAAGGCCAGGTAGAAGTCAGTTAGGAGAGAAGGATGGGTATGTTTTTTAACATAGCCTTTTTTTTCCCCTGAAAAATAAACATTTTGAAATATTTGAATCCTGTTTCTTTGGTTAATTCTCTGAATTAGTGCTCACAAAAGTACTAAATTCTATTCTAATTCCAGACAAAGTCTTCACTGGGAATGGGTGGTATCTCTTTTGACTGTATTTTTTGTCCCAGACTGAGATGAAACTTGGTTTTATAGCGAGGAAGCACAAAGAACCAGCACAGGGGTTCTTGCTAAATGTCGAAAGTTAAGGTAGGAAAAGAAAAAAATCCTACCCACTGATGCTGAGGAGGATCTGGAAAATGCCTGAAGTTTTTCTATCATTCAAAGAGAAAATTACCCATCTTTGAGGAGGGAGGAAATGTCTCCTTCCCCTCTGTCCCCCAGTGTGTTTGTGACTAGGCAACCTACCCCAGGGAACTATTTTTATTGCTCTTTTTCATCTTGCAATGGACAGCTCTCATGGAGTGGGAAGCCTGTGGGAGGTGTGTTCCTGCCTCTCCCATTGCAGTGGAGCAAAAGCTCTCCTCTCTGGACTAGCTCTGGAAAGGGGCACACAGGTAGTTCAGCTGCTTGGTCACAACCCCGTTTTCCCAGTGGTCTGGGGAACAAAGTGTAATTCCCAAGCTTGAACAGTAACTCTGCTTTGCAGTGACAAACCACGTGCAAGGACTGAGGTGTTTCCACAGCTGTTTATCAGAGGAAAGCAGATAACTTGTTGCTATCAGCATTGCATGCTCCAGGAGCATAACTTAGTCTGTTTGGGTTTTTTTACATGTTGGTGGTGTTTGTACAAAACCTTGTTTTATCCTGTCCATTAACACAAGAATTTAAAAAGTCTTAAAGGTACTTGCAGGATTTCTCTGTGAAATCTGTTTGCCTCTGTGAGAAACAAAACACGCCAAAAGACAAAGCTCAAAAGTTCTGGTTTGGATTAATTTAGATTTTCCAAAGAGGAGAGTTAGCCTGTTTGCTTGTGTGAGTTCTAAGTGAGGGGTGTGTGTTTTTCTGGTGATTTGTCACAGCTACCTTTCACACTGAAGCCTGCAGAAGCTGCAGCTGCTCTGAGATAGAAATTTGACACTTCAGAACCTCGGGTCTGCTTTGTTTCATGTAGGCCAGAGACCAGGGGACATTGTTCTGCAGCTTCCTGACACAAAGGTCAGTGTGACTGTGCAGATGGATGCAGAGCATTACCTCCAGGTGCAGCCAGAGGTTTGCCAGAGGTTTCACTGGGTGGTTTTTCACGGGGAGATTACTTGAGTGAGTTAACAGCAGCAGCCTTCAACAGCTCTGTGCTCCTTTGCTGCTGCTGTGTGGTGTTTGCAGCTGCTGTCAGGTCCAGAACAAAAAGTCTAAACTTCAGTGACCCTCTCACAGTTTCTCTAACCTCTCCCCTTTCCCTTCTCTCAGATCTCCTTCCACCAGGAGTCTGCAATCTCCTCAACCCGGCCGCCATCTACGCTAACAATGAGATCAGCCTGGGAGATGTGGAGATCTATGGCTTTGACTACGATTACACATTAGCACAGTATTCTAATTTACTACACTCCATGATTTTCAACACTGCCAGAGACATCCTAATAGAACAATTCAAGGTAATGAGGTGCTAAGAATTTCCACTCAATTAAGTTTGCTGCTGTCTTTGCAACACTCCAGACATGTTTGTGCAGGCATTGTGCACTTGTGTCAATTACTTGATTTATTGAGATAAATTTCGTGTTTCACAATCTCTGATTGCAGAAAATCCACTTCCTTTGTTGAAGGGGCAAAATTAGGCAGGACTAAGCCAGCTCAACAGGTGAAATGATTTAGTTGATTATCTAGTGCTTATGCTCTAATGATGTTGCTGTTTGCCTTCCCAGTATCCAGAAGGGCTTGGGAAGTATGACTACATTCCAGGGTTTGCCATACGTGGACTTCACTATGATGTACAAAAGGTAAGCTGTACAAAGTTCAGTCTCCTGCTTTTTGTCTTCCATTGTTATGTTTTTAGTGGAAATACTTTCTGTCATTGCTTGCAATAACATCTGTCACCAAACTACCAGTGAGTCCTTGTGGCTGTGCTTTTCATTGCGTGGGTTCTTCCCAAAGAAAAGATGTCTGTTGTGCCAGCCTGGCCTCTAGCAGAATGGGACATTCTAGCAAAGGCCTTGCCAATTTAAAAGTCAGTTCATTGCACTGGCTAATTAACAGAAAACTGAGCTTGTTTGTGTGATCATTTCTGTCCTTCAGGAAACTTAAACGACAAAACTCAATCCTGCATCTAAAAGTACTTGCCAAGAGCAGAGGAATAATGCCTTACTCTAATAATAGAAATGACTTGTCAGGAGAATGCTTTGGGAAGCCTTCCCCACCCCCCACCCCGAATAATAGGACTGCCTGGAATAAGATCCAAGCTACTTGAGATGCATGCTTCTTAGCAGCACAGGCAAGCAGAGTGCAGGCATTAGCTTTAACCCTTTTCAGTGCTTTGGACCCATTCCCTGAAAGCCTGGTGCCCAGTGATGTCATGCTGGCTGCTGCAGTCAGGTGGGAGCACAGCAGACAAAGTTGCTTCACCGTGGCAGCTTTCTCTGATGTTGAGCTTGAGCAAATTCAGGGAAGCAGGCTGTACAGGCTGGAATGTGTGTGCTGTTTTCCAGCAGCAGGGAAAAAAGAGAATGAGGGAAAAACTACAGAGATCTTCTCTGTCTTTTGTCCTAACTGTGGTGACAGCGTGGCAGCAGCCCACTCATGCCTCTGGCCTTACAAAGCAAGGAGTAGATCTGTGAGAAACTGAAGGTTCTTTCTCTCTTTAAATCTTTGGCTGGTGTATCAGAGGAACACAGGCCTGGCCAAGCAAAGTGCCCTGTGAGTGAGTAGAAAGTAAAGAACTCTCTTTACTCAGGATCAGAGTTTGCAAAACACACAGAAATCTGGGTACTGCCTGCCTAAGTAAAACTTTCAGCATATTTGCCTGCACTCCTCACAAATTACTGGGAGGTCTGCCCACAGTGTAACAAGATGCACTGATCTGGTATCCTGATGAAAGAAGTTTGATGCTGTGTTCTTATGGAAGCTGCAGAGTGATGTAGGTTTAGTGTGAGGCTGTGAGCTTTAGTGTGCCCAAGGATTTGTGTTACAGCTTCAGAATGATGGATGGAGAGAAGGAATGACTCATGAATAGGGGACTCTGATACCAAAAATGCAAAGAAAGCTCTGATGTTACCAGCCTCGTGTGCTCCTGAATATTTTTGCTTCAGTGTCTGTTGGGGAGGGGAAGAAGTGGAGGGGAGAGCTCTTGTGTGAAGAAAGTGACTGAGTACAGCTGTGCTCTAAATCAAAACTTGCCTACTTAGTTGTGCTTAAGATAAATGTGAGGAGAAATAGATCTCTTGTGCACACAAATCTCCATTGGAATGTGTGTGATCTTGGAAGGAAGATAAGAATAGACTGTCTTGAGTCACAGAAACATTGTTGTCCCTGTTTTTCAAATGCATCCCTCTCTACAAACTGGAGTGTAACAGACTCTGGCTCACAGAAAGATGGTCTTTTGCCAGAGAGACCAATAAAATTCACAGTAGGAATACGGGTGTCTAAAAGTAGCCAGACAGTTAAGTGCTGCCTAAAGTACATAGGTGGGGGATGTTCATACTGAACTTTATTTTCTAAATGTCATTTATGTGGAACTTTAAACTTTAATAAGGTTTCAGTGTAAATTTAACAGCAACTCAATTGCAACGATAAATCTCTCTCCCTTGTCACAGAGTCTTCTCATGAAGATCGATGCTTTCCATTATGTCCAGCTGGGGACAGCATATAGGTCTGTCAGTTCTGAAAATCATTTCCTAAATGCTCATGTATGTAAAGGTGGATTTCTACATCTGAGTGTATGTTCATGGCTTATGTTTTGTTTTTTTCTGAGCAGAGTACGGTCTTGCCTGGCTTATCCTGTTTGCTCTTGCTTCAAATGCTTACCTGGCATATAATTGCAGGGAGTTATTTTTTCTCAAGCATTTCAAGCCAAGTGTGGGTGGGAAGACCTGGAGCTTTTTGTAATGGTTAATAGCACATCTGGTCACGTACACTGTGTGGTGTCTGCAGCTACTGCATGGCTGGGTTAGCACCAGTGAGCAAACAGTGCCACTAGGAAAGGGCTCCTCTCTATGTGGTTCACACATCCATATTTCTCCAGGCAGGAGTGTATCCCAGCAGTGCTCTGCTGTGCCTTGGAGAGTGGTCTGCATGTGCAAGTTAAACCTGAGAGCAATGCAGACGTGCCAGTAAAGTAATAATGCATCAGAATCTGGGCTCACTTTAAGGCCTAGGTTGTCCTATTTTTCCTTCTCCAAGAAGAGCTTTGGAATAAGTGGCTGAAACAGTACAGAGTAAATTTTTCTCCAAAGAGTTGTGAGACTGAAGACTGAGGAAACACCTTGCCCCAAAGAGAAGTGGGATTGGTATGTAAGAGGTAGTAATTTATAGATATTAGTAGCAAAGCTTCTCTAAATCCTAAGTTGTATTTTCTGAGCATGGAAGCCAGTGTGGGTTTTTTCTTGATCTCTGCCCTTTTGCTGTTAAGCTTCAGTTACAGTAAACACTCGAAGAATATTAAGAAGGGAGTTTCATAATCAGAGAGAATTGGCTTCTTTGAGTGCCAGCGTGGGGGGTGAGGGGAACAGGGGGTTTGTATTGCCCCATATTTTACTTCAGCTTCATTAAGAGATTTTTAATGAAAACACATTTAAATTTTTTCCCCTAGTGTCCTGTTGTCACTATCCTTGGAGTGTCCTCCTTCTACACTGCCCTTTGCTTTCGAGCACAACTGAGGCAGCGTTTGACTTCTTAGAGGCTGTATCATAACTGAGGAGGGAAGGAGAAAGGGAAAGTTGCCGACTGCTTGAGCAAACAGCCATCAAAATTGTGCAACAGGCAAAACCTGCAGCAGTCAGATAACCTGATGTTATGAACTGCACAGCTCAGCCATACCCCTGATTTTGGTGTTTTGGGGAAAAACAGCCTTCTCTGTTGAATGATCTCAGTGAATAACTTGTTCTGTTTAGGAAAACTGAGCAAGGAAACCCCATTTTCAGCAAGCCCTTTTCCTACACCTTTTAATTTAACTGTGATGTACCTCGTGGAAGCAACATCTCCAAACAAGTTTAGTTACCCAGTGCTGCCCAAGTCAGGTCGTGGGGCTGATTTGGTGGGGCAGTCCTGTCAGCAAACTGACAGCAGACAGAGAGAAGCCTCTGGCTGGGCTCTGCTGGAATGTGGATAAAGCCCCTCAATTAACTTGTAGGAGCAAACGAGGTTTCTGAAGAATGTCTTGAGAAATATTTTATATGAATCTTAAGGGCTGTCAGGCCTGTCTCTTTTGGGCAAGAGGAATTTGTGAGATTTAAACAAGAGCCTGTTTGCCCCATGCTGTTTTTCCCTGCAGTTTGGAGCACTGTGCAGACTGGTGATTACTGACAAACTGTGTTGTTTTGTGTCTAGAGGGCTCAAACCGGTGCCTGATGAAGAGGTGATTGAACTCTACGGTGGCACACAGCACATCCCCCTGTACCAGATGAGTGACTTCTATGGCAAGGTATTGTAAGCCCTTGGCTGCTGTGATGCAGCAGCAGCTCTTTTAACAGCTTGGAAAACAGAGGGAATTGTATGCACATGTAAATGACTCCAGCCTGCCTTGGAAAGGCTCAGTCCCTAGTGAGCTGCAGTGTGTGTTTTTGTTCTAGTGGGAATATGCCCCAGAGGTTATTTAGCAGTTTAGCATCTGAAAGACATCTGCAAAGCATTTCTAAATACCAGGGCTATTGGCCTAGAGCTGAATGGCTTTGAAGGCTGATAGGGAGATGTTCCCTGCTTGTTCCTTGGCCATATCTGCCTCCCAAACTCCTGGGGCAGCCTGCAGTGCTTGTGTTTGCCGTGAGCTGTGCGGGAGGGAGTCTGTGTGTGTAGCTGCGGGTGCTTTCAGTGCCTTTCTCTTTGGTTGTGGGTAGGGTTTTTTCCCTTCATGTAAAGGATCCCCCTCCACTCTCCTTCAGAACTGCTCAGGGGATATTATTTACAGGATTGTCATTCATGTGTGTAGGGCTTAGTAAAGTACTGACATTCTGTCTGTAGGAGCTGTAGAAATCCTTTGGTTGCCTGAAGTAGAGGAAGTTAGGAGAGATTTTTCTTCCTTGAGTGTCTTTCTTCCAGTGGTGCAGCGGGCAAGAGGGACCATTCCCATCCCTTTCTCCCAGCACTGCTTTGTTTCTTGCCTTAGTTCTGTTGCCTTAGGGGAAGCTGGAGGAGAAGGGCACACTTCCTCTGGTAATACTCCTGTGAGTCTGCTGTGTGGAGCTCCAGCAAGGTCACTTCTTGATTTTTGTCTCTTGGGAACAATTAATCTGAGTTGTTCCTTACTGGATAAGTATATACTCTGTTTATAGCTCAGTGATGTTTTCAACTTTGAAACAGGACATTTCTGTTTAGAATTTGATATCTGTCTGTAAATTGCACTCGATTAACCTCCTGCTGTGCAACTCTCCCCACTCCTGCCAAACTTGAGATGATTTCACCTTTCTTTTTAAATAATTGTAAGCATGAAATCTGCTTCAAGTTGTGGCTTTCTGTAGGACCAGGTGCTCGTGGTAAGGGATGCTTTGTACATACCAGGTGCTTTCTTCTTTCCTGTAGTTGGTATTGAAAAATTTGGTATAACATTTGACCACAGAAATAGGGATTTCAGCTTATTCTTTGTGAAGACGTGAATCTCCTCTCCTAATAAAGTAACAGGCTCCATGAACTAATAGGTGGATCTCAAATAGAACAAAAGTGTTTACAGCTAATGACACTTGCATTCTGCAATATCTGTTCAACCTGTGCCACTGTGGGACACATTTTCCCACATTAGTGAGCAGGGTGAAAGGTGGGTTAAGATGGCTGCTGGTGTGACCTGGTGTGGATGAGCTTTAGCAGGGGGCTTGGGTCTGTCCTCCTCAGTCTGCCATGCTGATGTTGCTGTATGGGTAACAGGAAGGTTGCTAACAGGCAACAGCAGAAGTGGGACTGATACAGCTGAAGTGTGTAAATACTTTCCCTTAAGGGTTTTCTTGATTCAATGTTAGCAGGAGTGTGTGGACAGCATCCCAACAGCTGCAGTAGGTGGGCACAGATCTTGCCCAGGGTTAGACACTGCAGCTGCTGTGGCTTTACATGTGGTGGCCTGTAAGGAAGGTGGAGAACTCATGGGTGTTGTAGAAAAAGCATCTGTAACATTCTGAAAGCACAGCCCAGTTTCCATCCTGACTCATGTCACTGTGTCTGCCTAAGGAAGTCAAGGCCACTAAAGGGAATTGGGGGAGGTTGGACTTGCCTTGTAGGAAAATGGCACAAGGCACCAAAATGAAGTTGGAGCTGACAAGGTAAATCTTTGCTGTTAACACTGAATATTTAACTGTCTCCTCTATTCCCCTAGGTATTGAAAGGTAGGACAGGTCATTGCTCTGCTGCACTCTGCTAAATCCTGTGCCTAGTTATTTCAGTAGGAACTGCCTGTCTTTGTCCCTCTTGCTTCTTTCCCAGAATCTCTGAACAGGAGAAAAAGGTGAAGGATATTTTCAGGAACTTTTGGTTTTGCTAGTGGGATAAATATTCCCTTAGCAGCCAGGCATCAAAATGGACAGAAGTGTTGACAGGATTCAGTGAGTATCCCTAAGCAGCACCACCCTGTGTGGTATGTGGCCCTCTGTGTTCCCTTCTGCTGTGGGTCAAGTTGTCCTATGCTGGATGGATGGAAACTGTAAAACCATCAGCACACAGACATAGCTTTTGATTGCAGCATTTTTTGGTAATACACCTCAGGCAAAATGCTGTTTGTTGTTCCTTTGCCCTTTTGAACCCAGTTTGTGTTGCCCCACTGTTGCCTTTAGGTAGGGCTGCACAGAGTGCTGCTCTCATGCCACCCTCACTTGACCAGACTAAATGGGAGATGTTCTGTTGTTATACCCTGGCCCAACAGAGCCACACATTTGTCATTTGGCAGCAGGTGCCCTGTCAGCTTCCCCCATCTCCACCTTCTGTGGTCTTCTGGATGCTGCTTGCTTGTCTGTCTTTCTCACAGCTCTAATAAATACTTTCTGAAGTGGGCCAGTATTATCCTGCAGATTTGTGACTTTGCAGCTGTCAGTCCTGGATTGCTCAAAGCTCATGCACAGGCATGATGTGACTGGATTGCCAGGGCACTGCTGCTGACCAGGTTCATGGAGAGGTCTCTGTGCTTCCCAAATTGCTTTCCATATACAAGACCTTAGAAACTGTACCCCTGTCTGATCTGGAACTTCTATCAATGAGAGATGAAAAAATTGATCCCAGCTTTGTCTTGCCAGTGAGACTCACTGTAGTCCTCTGCATGGGTGGTACACACAGAATGAACAAAGTTTATTTTACTGGAAGGCCTTTCTGAAGCCAAAGTTGGCTCTTGGTCTGCTGATAGGTTTGTGATTTATAGGCAATAAAAATAGCAAATGTATGTGAGAGCTGCAACTTTGCCTAATGCAAGGGAAGTTATTCCCTGCTCAGGGTTTAATTGTCCATTTCTACTTGACTGCTGGGTGGGTTGAAGTTCTTTTTCCTCTGGGTTTTCTGTAGTGACAGACAGGCATTGACAAACAGCTTGTTGGAGTGATTCTTACATTGTCTTGTGAAACCTCACTGGGATGTGGTCTGAGCAGCTTTGGTGCCTGTATCCAGTGTCACAGCCTGGTTTAGATGAGCAATGGGGCATCTTCAGCAAGGCCCTTGTCTGCTGCTGTGGCAGAGCATTGTCTGTTGGCACCTCTGTTAATGCCAAGAGTCCAGGTGGGATGCAGAGGGCCTGGGGTTGAAGTAAAAATGTCTAGGACTGAATCTTCTCTTCCTCCATCTTCACTGTGTGGTATTAATGATGCTGGGTTTCTTTAATGATTTATGTGAAGGAGAAGCCTCTCTCTCGTCAAGTGTTCATGCAGAAGGTTTGTGTTTTGGTTGGGAAGAGAGGCCTACTTGCTGAGTGGCTGGGACTTTCCACACTAGTGTTTTTGTTAGCCTGGAATATATTCCAGATGATCTCGGTGATGTGAGTTTGTTGTTGGCTTTGCTAGGTTTTTTTCAGTATTTTTGGTTTAATGTGTCCCTTTCATTTTTTGCTTTCCAGGGTCCATCACTTAAGCAGTTTATGGACATTTTTTCTCTTCCTGAAATGACACTGCTCTCTTCAGTCATTGATTACTTCATAACTCATGGCATTGAGTTTGACCAGGTGCATCTCTACAAGGACATATCTGTAAGTGAAATGTCAGCTGCCCCCCAGCCCACACCACATCAGAGCTGCTGTGCACCACTGAGCTCTGCAGCACCCAAACCCGAGGGGCTGGCAGTCAGCAGCCTGATATGACAAAGCATTACCAGGGAATACTCAAAGCTGTGTTTTCAGAACAGGTTTGGTTTCTGTCTGTACTACAGAGCTGGTGTTGCTGTACATTATCTCATGTAACAGTTCCTAGGCTGGTTAGGCTGAAGGTCCTTCCATAGGAAATATATCACAAAGCTTGTGTAAATGTTTTCTGGTTCTGCAGACTTTTAAACTATGGTTTCCTTTTAGTAGCTCATTTTTCAGAGAGGCTTGGTCTGACCATGTACCAAAGAGTTTACTTTATACAGTGATTGTTGTAAAACACCTGTCCTTGCCTGCTCTGAGAATCCTCTACCCCTTGCAGCTGCAGAGTAATTTGATCCTTTGGGGATGTTTTCCAGGGTGACTGTAGCTTTCATGTATCATTTACTCCAAGGTGTTAAGTGGCACTTGAAAGGGCGGTGTGGGATTATCAGTATTGTTGGGGGGGACTGTTTGACTTCTTAGTTAATGCTGTAGGCAAGGTGTAAGTGCTTGAGATTGCTGCTCTGGGTGATTTATGCTGACAGACAACACATCTTCCAAGCCTCACTGCATTCCTTTGTCCACGGAGAAGGGTTTCTAATTTGTACCTTGTGGGAATCTTAGGCTCATCCACTGGCTGTTCAGCTCTGTGAGGGAAATGGGGCTCCATGGGGAAATGGAGCTCCGTGTGTGTGCTGCTGTTTCTGTGATAAGGGTCCACCCAGCAGCTGGGCTGCAGCCAAGGATTGCAGGTTGTGCCTGACCTTCTGGTGGTGCTTGATAGGAGTGTGCCTGCCCATTTCCAACAAGACTTTAACAAGTTTCTAGGGTGTTGTTGTTGTTTTTGTGCTTGGAGTGGGGAAAATGGGAAGAGGGGATACAGCCGACTCCTGAGGCCTTTTGTGAAGGGTGTCTTCTAAACATTCTTTTGAGGTTCAAATGGACCTGGTGTTCCTAATTGAAATCTTGAGAGCAGGAGGATGGTTGCCACAGCCTAATACATGCTCAATACAGGGCAACTGGTGTGGTCAAGCCCTCAGACTCCTGAGTGTTACTCTTGGCTTTGTCTTCACATCCTTTGCTGGGGAATGTGATCGTCCCTGAGGAGCAACTGAAGCAGGCAAACAAGAGAGTTATGACAGAAAATCAGTGCCAGTGCCTGAAATCTCTACTGAAAAGTTAGGGACCATCCTGTGCTATCACCAGAAGAGTTCTTGCTTTTTTCTGTACAATGAGAATAAACAAACAGTTTTTGCAAAACTTATCCCTTTGCAGTACCCAAGTTCAAGTGCAAAGAAATGCTTGTGAACATGAGCACAGAGATCCTTCTGTGCCTGCAGACAGGTGTCCCAGAGGACTTGCACAGCCCAGCTGTTGGTACAGCCCTGGTTTAACCTGGCACCTTCTGTAACTCCAGGTGGTAGTGCTGATGCAGGCTGTGTGTTTGGGAGCAGGTTAAGTGCTGCAGGCACTGCACTGAGCCAAAAGGGCAGACCCTGAGCTATGGTAAAGGCTGAAGCTGACATGTAATTAAAGTAATCCTGTCACACCAGTTTGGTCACTTTGTATTTGAGAGTAAGAATGTACAGTTTACCCTGCTTCCCTTTGGATGAGTTTCTTGGAGCCCTGTTTGACATCTAGGCTCTAAGATTTTACCTGCAGAAACATTATAGTTTTCCTTTTTTATTTTCTTTGCATGTTTTTTGGAAGACAGGGGTTTAGGGAAAGAGCACACTGAAATCTTTCTGCTCTGCAAAGGGAGTTTTGACAGAAATCCAAAGTGTTGCTTGTTTTTAATGCCAGTGCTGGTTAAGAGAGAGTTGTGTTCTTGTTAGAGCTCTTGCTCTTTGTTCAGGTTGTCTCCAATAAGGCAATGAGATGTGACCTCTGCCTTTTTGCTGTTCAGATCTACAGAGGTAATGCCTCTGCCTTCATCATGCCCATTTAAGTTGTAAGTTGTGGTTCTCTCCCAGCTCTGAAGGAAATGAATTTTGGGATCACGAGAAGGTGTCCCCAGCACTGCCATACACCAGCTACCTGTGTGGCAGGTGTCACTGTAGTGATGTCAGTGGTGAGTGTGGGACTGAGTCCTGCTGGGGCACACAGTGTAACAGGGATTTAAGGGTCCTGGGGAAAGGCAGCATTTGTTTACCTGTGTGAAATTGTCAGGGGTGAAAAGAGTACTGTTAAAATGTATGTTTGCATGTGCAAACACTGCAAACTGTGCTGCTGCCCTGGAAATGATTTTGTGTGTCTGGAATATCTTGTTGGATGGAGACTTGGGCAGAATCTCAGTTGGGTGTGTCCGAAAATGTGTTCTATCTTGGCCCCTGGCCTGGAAAATAGAGGATATTTGGATGCCCTTGACAACATCTGTTTTAACTTGATTCCCTCCCAGCTGTGGTTTGTGCCACCCTCCTAGTGGAGGCTGCTGCTCTGCCACCTCTGCTCTGCTGCTGCTCTGTGCACACTGGCCACCCAGGGCTAGGAGCTGCAGCCCTCCTTGGCTTGTGGGGAGCATCCTGGAATCACAGATGCTCTCCTCTGATGATGTTCACCTCAGCCACACTCCTGTGCTTTGGGTCACACTTGTCAGAGCTTCCACAGGCACAGGGAGGAAGAAAAGCCACCTAGTGTCTGAGCCAGGACAGTTTTGGGACAGTAAATGGTTTTGGAGTTGCACAGTCTTTATTGCCTCGGAGCCATGTGTTAACATGTGCTGGTTTCCAAAAGCAGGAAGGATCCTGTGCTTTCAGAGATAAGTGTTGAGGTTTTTCCCCTTATACTGCAGCAGCTGAACCAGCCACCCTCTTCTTCTTTTGGCCCAGCCTTGCTGGACAAGCTGTGCTGTTTAGCATCGATGGAGCTTTTGTTCATTCAGCAAGGAGAGGAGGTGGTATTGCTGCACTGGTCCTCACTGGTGGCAGTAGGTTTGCATGCTGGGAAACACGAATGCCATATGTAAAACTGAAACTTTTTTCCTTGCCCTTTCCTTTAGGATGCAATTAGAGATGTTCATGTGAAAGGAGTGATGTACAAGTGGATTGAAAAAGATATGGGTGAGTTAAATAGAGCTCTGGTGCCAAATCAATTTTGATGTTATCATGGGTATTCTGTGTTCTGTGTAAGGTGACTGTGTCAGCCCTACACAGTCACAGAGGTCAGGAGGACACAAATTACTAAATACTCACTTGTGCCTTGTCTAGGGGCAGCTGAGGGTGGAGTGGCATTAAGAACCAAGTAGGGGCAGGTGTAGGAGCTGTTTTAACGGAGGAATCATCTGCCTTCTTGCTGGTTTTGCTGTTTTCCTTCAGCTTCTAAGCGAGGGATGATGGTCCTTGGCATGAGGTGAACATGCAAAGGCACCATTTGGGAAGGCACCCTGGCCATTTGGGGGAAAGGAAGCTTCTGGAAGCAACATGGCCTGAAGTGGCTGTGCCTGTCCCTTATGTGACAGTGTGGTATCAACCCTCTTTTTTGTTATCTTGTCACTTCTTCAGCCTCTCTCTTTAAATACAATTGATGGGGATGATAAAAGCCATTTATGTCGCCATGGTGGTTCATTACCTGCCTGCCTGAGGTGGATCTAACTCAGATCCTTAGTGACCTAGGGTCTAGGTTTGGTTTGGTTTTATAGAAATGTGGTCATGACTTAAGCCAAAGTGTTTTGATTGCTGCTGTGTGTTTCATTCTGATACAGAACAGTTTATTCTGCACGGGGATGAAATCTACGCTGTGCTAAACCGACTGGTGAACCACAAGAAGAAACTGTTCCTCATCACAAACAGTCCCTTTAGCTTTGTGTGAGTACCATTCTTGCACATTGATGGGTCACCAAAGCACAGCAAGAGCTGTGCAGGGCAGTCCCTCCTGTGGGCACCTGGGAGCTGTATGGGACAGAGTTTTGTGGCAATAGTCACAAGAGCTCTCTGGGAACTGCTTGTGGTGAATGTTGCACCCACAGCATTGATCTCACTTTTGGAAGAAGTTAAAGGCTGTGGATGGCCACAACATTACACAGCTGACACTTTCTATCACCTCTAGCAGCATTTGCTGCATCACAGACTTCCCTGGGCTTCCAGAGGTGCAGAAGCAAGTGTGACAGCTTGAAACAAAGCACAACATCAACACCTCATGCAATGAGACAGCCTTGGGGGGTTCACACATCTGTTTTCTTGTCCGTTACCGAAATGAGAGTGAATTTAGGACATACTGTTATAAGAACGTGCTGTTGGGTGAAAAAGGGTACTGGATCTGTTAATTTTTCTGTTCCTTTGCCCTTAGGGACAAAGGAATGAAGCACATGGTTGGCAAGAACTGGCGAGACTTATTCGACATGGTCATCGTGCAAGCAGACAAGCCCAACTTCTTCACTGACCGGCGGAAGTACGTGTGTGGGCAGTCCTGTGTGAGCCTGCTGCTCCTTTGGCCTGCCAAAAAGCAGTGGCTTGCTAAGCATAGTCTAGCTCCTGTAGGTATTCAGCCTTCCACTGTCCTCTCAGATGCTCTCTGAGGAGGCAAAATTGACCAGTCTGGGAATAAGAGGATAGAATGTGTAGAGCCAAGCAGAAAATGTCTCTCTAAAATTGGCATGAGAGCTTGTCTTGAGAGTGTGACAAAATCTTTCCTTTTCCTGTTCCCCACAGCAAGTATCTATGTGGTTTGTTCTATGAGGGTTTCTTTGAGTCCTGCTTAATTACTGGATACATACTGTTTGGGAACTGGCAGCTCTGGAAGCCTTTGTATGTGGCAGCTGGGTTTTGTGGTCAGTAAGGAGCTGCCAAGGGACCAGTTGATAGACAGGCTGCTGTCCTTACTTTGCTCTTTGGATTCTTTGCTTTGGGAGTTTGTGTCTGCTTTGTTGAGGGATTGGTCTATTCTCTCCTTTGTTTATATTTCCCTCCCCCTTTCCCAGGCCACTGCCATAAGTCAGAGTCTATTGAAAGGCTTTATAAGCTGTGCTGACCTGGTAAAGGTTTTCTTCATGGGCTGCAGGTGAAGTGCTTTAAAAACAGCCTGGAGCTGGGATGATCTGTCTCTCTTAGAGATAAAACCTATGGCTGCCTGGTGCCTGAGATCCACTCATGTAGTGGGCCAGGGAATGTCATGGCAAGCCCTCAGGAAAAACAGGGCATAGCTTGGTTCACCTGCTGAAATCAGCATGGGGTCTGCCTTCCATCCATTCTGCAGTCTTGCTTTATCCTATTAGGACATTGCATGGTCTGTGTTGGGCTGGGTGTAGCCAGGTTGGAACAGGACACAAAGTGTTTGGTAGCAAAGCCTTCTTGGTCTTGGCATTTCAGAGGGAGTCATTATGATTATTTTTCTCCTCTCTGTACATGAAAAACAAGAAGAGTTGTTAGGGATTTTGGCATGAAATGGTTACAGTCAATGGAAGCATTTTGAAAGATATTTCCCTTTCACACTTTCTCTTCCCCTGAGAAAATAGTGCAGCAGGCCCAGAAGGTCACTTAGAGCTCATGTAGAGCTTTTATTTCAAGTTGTTACATAGGTAAACAAGTTTTGTGATTCAAATGTTCTGGTTGCTGAGTAACAATCACCAAAAATCAAAAGAAGTTGACATCTCCCCCCGTTTTTTCCCAGACCTTTTCGAAAACTGGATGATAAAGGCTCACTGCAGTGGGACAAAATAAACCAACTGGAGAAAGGAAAGATCTACAAAGAGGTACAGTGAATGGGTGCATGAGGGGTGTGCAGCAGGAGTCTGAAATGGTGGGGCCTTATGCCTGCAGTTTTGGAAATCACTGGAAAAGCTACAAATCACTGGAAAACAGGATAATCTTCTTGGTCAGGGTGAGGGGGAATGATGGGTTCTTCTCTAGGATACTTATGCATGTTTGATGTTTGAAAAGTGAAACACAGAAGTCCTTGAGAAGAGCACCTGTGTTTGTAAAAAGCTCTGGACTCTGTGGTGGCTCTGGGCAGTGGGAGATGCCCTCTGTCCCCATGAGCTCTCACTGGCCTGGTAGGACACTGTCCCCCAGGACACTTTCAGCTTGGGCTTGGCATTAGGGGTGGGGGGACAGGGACAAGTGAGAAAAGGCAGAGCAGGGCCAGGTAACTTAAAGTGTGGGGTGCTTGCCTTTCTGCCCAAGGGAACCTGTGCTGAGTTATCTCTGCCAGGCTGGGTTTTCTCTGCTGCTGCCCTGTTTGTGTGAATTGGGGTGGTAGGGAAACCTCCTCTGCATGTGTAGCAGGGGCAGTGAATGTCCCCTGCCCCCATGTACAATGCAACCTTCACCCTGAGAGCTCTGGTGTGACACTGTCCAGCATGGCCAACAGTGCAGTTTTCCCTCAGCTCTTCTGGGGTCCTGGTCCTGAAACTGTTGTCCTGGAGGAGCTCCCTAGAGTGTGGTAGTTTAGGCTAAGAAGGCACAGCTCTCTGAAATCTGTTGTGCATGCAAAGATCTTCCACACCTCACTCCAAACTGTTCTCCATAAGGTTGGAAAAGGTGGATTTGTGGAGAAGGGAATAGAGAAACAAGGGTGATCAAACAGGCTACAAAGCCTGGCTCTCCCCTCCTGGAAGGACCAGCATGTTGCTGCTGCTCTGGTGAACTTGCTGCCCTGGGTGTTGTCCTTGCAGCTGGTCTGTCCCCTGAGACAAGTTGCCTCTGGACTTAGGACGGTTTGTTCTTGGTTATTTGAGCTGTCCAATCCCACGGGAAGAAACTGTTAGTGAGACCGCGGTCAAGTAGCTGGGACCTGACCTGTGGTAGAAAAGCAGGTCATGTCCTTGAGTGCTGCTGGGGAGCTTCTGTCTGCTGGCTCTGCCAAAGTGCTGGGCCAGTGTCCCATCCTCTGCCAAGAGCTGGGAGCTGGGAACATGCAAGTAGAGCTCATTCCCAGTGGGTTAGCAGCTCCCTCAGGAGAAAAGGCACACCTCAGGCATGGAGTTAATTGCTGAATTAAATCCTGCTCTTGACCCACCTACATCTTGTGGCCACAGGTTGCTCACCCAAGTGAATAGTGCACTGAGAAAGGGAAAAGATGAGGGAGGGAGGATGGATGGGTAGGATTTTGGGCTCCTCTCCAGTTCTCCCCCACCATGATGTTTATCTGACTGCACTAAGATTGTTGCCTAACTGTGGTTCTTGGGATGTGACAGAGTGTGTATCCTGATTGTAGCCCACCCTGTCTCCAGGATTTCTAGTTTCTTGGAGTGCCACAGTATGCTTCTTTGTGGCAAGTGTTAGTGGCCGTGGACCTTGCTGTGCTGGTGGTGTTGCCAGAGGCCTCTGAGCTGTTCCTGTCCCCTGAGGCACAGCTGCATGGCAGTTTTTTGCTGTGGGTATCCTGTGCATGGGACCTTAGGGACCCATGTTTTGCCCTGGAGACTGGGAAGTTGAAGTGATGCCCTCTAGTCTCTCTGTTCCAACAGATGTGGTGTTTTCTGTATGTCCTTCCCTCTCTTCCCTGGTCTGTGATCTCAGGAGAGGAAAGAGGGCAGGCTCTGGAGGTCATGGAACAGGTCTGTGGCTCCATGGAGCTCCCAGCACAAGTTTCCTGGCTGTCAGGTCCATTGCTGTTCGAGGTGACTGGAGCACAGCAAAAGGACTATCCTCCTTCCAAGGCTGTGGTCCATTTCCCTGCTCTGCCAGTGGCTTCCTGAGCACCCCTCATGTGAGCAACTTGTGTCCAAGAAATGCAGAGGCATGCCCAGTCCCCCAGTCCTGTGTTTTTGTGCTGTTAAGGGAAGTCTGCTTATCTCCAGGGAGGCTGCACAGCAGAAGGCCCAGCACCCTGGTTCTGGGCAGCCTTAGCTGTGCATGCAGAAAGATGCCAGTGGCTGCTGGGGGGGCTGGCTTGTGTTGGGGGTTTTTGGCCAGGCTGGTGCTGGTGGATGGGTGTGTTGGCTCTCTCCTGGCACTGGAGACTGGCTGGAGAGATTACTGCTGAGTGGCTTGTAGGTTTGCACTGACTGCTTGTGCTGGTCTGCTGGAATTGATGGCGCCTTTTCCCTTCCTAGTGGGTTTTGTTTCCATGACTCATGTGGAAAACTGGTGTGGAGATGGAAGGGCTAGTCCCTGAAGTGTCCTCTGTGCGTGTATGGATGTTTGGAAAGCCTTGAGAGCTGTTGGGGCTGTGCTTTGGGGTTTGGATTGTTTTACTCAGCTGTGAATCTGTGCAAGCTGCCCGGCTCCTTGGCTTGCTTAAACAATTCCTGTGGACATGTGGGTGTTGTTAATCTTTGGGGTTGGGATGGGGGTCAGTGATGTAGAACAGTCTCAAGTGGTCCTGACTCCCAAAGCGTTGCATGGCAGTGCTCACCTCACCTGTGAGGTGAAATCATTATCACCTGAGAGCAACAACTCTAAACCCAGAACACCTGGGGTTCTTTCTGCCCATCCTCAGGCTCTTCTAATTCAGGTGTCTCTTGGTCTCTCAACTGCCTCCTTTTGTTGCCTTTTTAGCTTATGTTGTCCTCTTAACTTGTTCTGCCCTAGACCATGGAATTTCTCCTGAACTGCCTGTTTGCAAAAACTCTTCCAAAGAGTTTTTGCCTTTTTCTGTAGCCTGAGAAAAGCTGAGGGATGTACAGGGGTTTGTCATATGGGAATAAAGTGAAGTGGAGAAGGACAGAAACCTCTGGGTGTAGATGGTGGGGCGGAGAGCAGGCTGACATTCCCCAAGATGCTCACACCTGCATGTGGGAAGGTGGCCTGTACCCACGTTTCACTCTGTGCTCCTGTCCCTTGTAGGGCAACCTCTTTGATTTCCTGCGGCTGACGGGCTGGCGTGGATCCAAAGTGCTCTACTTTGGTGACCATCTGTACAGTGACCTTGCGGTGAGTGAAGTGTCCCTGCTCTCCAGGGAGCTGGGAGCAATCCCACCTGGCTGCTGTGGCTGCAGCTGGGTAGGAGATCAGGCAGGGCCTGCTGTGAGTGCTGGGTGCCCCCCATAAAGGACACACAGACTTCCCCACTGCTGTCAGACAGAAGCAAGCACTGGAGAAAGGGCTCCTGAAGCACTTTCTGTGGGTAAAGAACATCTGGTCTGTGAATTGGAGAGCAGTTTGTGTGGATCCCACCTTTCTAGGTGCTTCATGCAGCTGATCCTGGTGACCAGGAGATTGTTACTGGCACGGGCCGTGGATGGCTGTCCCCTGAGAATCCAAAATGGGAACAAACCCACTCTTCTAGGAACCAGGGTTATGTTTGGCTTTCAGTCTTTATGTTGAATTCTTGGTTGTTTTTTCACCCTGACCTCCAGGACCTCATGCTGCGTCATGGCTGGAGGACTGGAGCCATCGTTCCTGAACTGGAGACGGAGATCCGGATCATAAACACGGAGCAGTACATGCACTCCCTGACCTGGCAGCAGGCTCTCACGGGGCTGCTGGAGAGAATGCAGGTAAACAGCTCCTGGCTGAGCAGGACAGGCTGTACACTGCCTTCTGAGCCTGAATTTTGGGGTTAGCCTGAGTATGAGGGGATGGACTGTCTTGGCCGGTTCTCAGAAATATCTCATCCTCCTCCTGATGCAGTGGGCTCTGGGTTTGTGAGTTACAGTGGAAATTGGAGGGAGCTGAGGTGTGGCCTGCAGGACTGATGTTCGTGGTGCTTTCTGCTGCTGTCTTTGCAGATGTATCAGGATGCTGAGTCAAAGCAAGTATTGCTGGAGTGGATGAAGGAACGGCAGGAGATCAGGTGAGCACCGTCTCCCCTCACTCATGAGGTCTCTTAGGGGCTCCCAGTCCTGCACTGGGTCTGTTTTGTAACCTGTTTTGGGGACAGTGGTGCTGCAGCTGTTGGACTCTGGTCCTCCCTGGTGTCACTTGACTCAGTGTGGGGGGGGATGCAGCAGTGCAGTCCTGCAGCCTGGGAGGTGGGACTGGTTTGAAGGCAGAGTGGGGAAGTGCTGGGAGAGGTTGATGGGCTGTCTGCTACTGCAGCTCCCATAACAGGCAGAGTAAGAGTGCACTGAATATTCACCACAGTCTCACTGCACAGGGGACTGGTCTGCTTCACTGCCTGGGCGGGGGTACTTAGGGTGATCCCCTAATGCTTCTGGGAGTAGGGTGGCCCAGGGCTAAGGGAGTGGGAAGAATCTGTGACCACAGTTTTATCTACAGAACACCATCTTTCTTCCCAGGTCTCTGACGAAGAACCTGTTCAACCCCCAGTTTGGAAGCATCTTCCGCACCTTCCACAACCCCACGTACTTCTCGCGCCGGCTGGTGCGGTTCTCTGATATCTACATGGCCTCCATCAGCTGCCTGCTCAACTACGACGTGAATTTCACCTTCTACCCCCGGCGCACCCCTCTGCAGCACGAGGCTCCGCTCTGGATGGATCAGCTCTGCACAGGCTGCATGAAAACGCCCTTCCTGGAGGAGATGGTGCACATCCGGTGAAGGGCAGGTACCGCCGGCAGCGGCAGCAGCAGAGCCGGGGGAGTGGGGCCGGGCCGCTCGGCCGGCAGCACCTCTGTCTACCACTAAAGGGCGTCTGACACTTGCGTATGTGTGTAGATGGTGTGTTTATTTTCTCCCTTCACTGGCTCCATCCCTTTTCCTCAAGCACACTGCAGGCTGGGCAGAGGATGGGTGCTTGGGCAGGGAGTCCTCTCTAGGAGCAGGTGAGATGGAGCAGGTGCTGGTGGTGGGACACTGCCACTCTCTGCTCTGTGCCCAGACAAGTGGCTCAGACAGGGAGCTCCACGTCTCCAGTGCTTGGTAAGTGCAGCTCCCAGGAAGTGTGACAAAGTGTGTCAGGTCTAGAGCTGCCCCCCTAGCCTGGGGCTGCAGTATGACTGACTCCTCAGGGGGACAGGGAGGGGTCAGGGCTGCCAACTGGGCAACCAATCAAGCCCATCAGCGAGTGCATCCCGTGACAAACATAAGCAGCGTTACCTGTCCCACAGCCCTATCCTGCTCCCCACCAGCCTGGCCTGTCCAGCTGGGACTCTGCTAGGTGACTGGGCAGGATGTGCAAGCCCTGGGTGTGGGACTAGGTAGTAGGCTCTCAAAGCAAGTGTGGGGGACATGGCTGGTGTTTGAGTGAGCTTACGGCTCTGCACTGTAGGTATTTTTGGATTTGGTGCCATCAATAGTTTGGCAATTGATGCGGTGTGGTCTGTTGGGAGTTGCAGAGGGACGTGTTCAGCCCTTCAGGGACAGTGGTGACCATCCATCTGTGTTTGCTGAGCTGTGGCCGAAGGTGGATGGAGGGGCAGGTGAGGATGTTTATGGAGGGGGCAAGTGTGACGTGCTGCTGGAGGTGGTGGGTCAGAAAGGGGAGTGGGGCCAGGCAAAGCCCTCTTGTGCCTCCTCAGCCAAGCAAGAGCAAAGAGGTGCTAATAGTGATGTCAGAATATATAGGCTGGGACATGGGTGACAGGCTGGAGGCCCAGGAAGGTGAGAGCTGCTTTAGGATGTGAGGTACAGAAAGTGGGTCCTTCACCTGGCTCAGGGTGTTGCTGGTTCTGTCCAGGCTTCAGACTGTGTGGGGTAGTGGGGTAGTCGAGGTGGAGAGGGGGTGTTGAGAGTGTGTGCCACTCTGATGGTGGTGGCCCTGGGAAACAGGAGAACATTGGGCCATTGGAAAGCTGGTTGGTTTGGAGGAAGTGATGGCTGTAGGCTGAAGGGGTGGAGATATTGATTGCCTTGGTTCTCCTCCCCTCACTGCCACACCATTCGCAGATGGCAGCGAGGGTGACAGTGCCACCCTGCGTGCGGGGCAGTCGGAGCGTCTGGCAGTGAGCACACAGGGAAGCCTGTCTGGGCAGGGTAAGGCTGTGGGGGGAGGCTGGGACATTAGTGTGGGGCAGGCACCAGTGCTTGTGAGCAGTGCTGTGGCCATTGCTGCAGGGGCTGGCGGTGTCAGTGTGGAGAGGAACCAGGTTGGTGTGGAGGACCCTGTGCCAGGACCTCTGACTCAGAGAAAGGTGCTGAAGTGCAGTGTATGTCAGGAACCCTCAGTGAGTCACACTCTCTCACTCTCACACACACACACACACGTTCTCCTGCATGTTCCTCCCCAGTGCTGTGCCAGGCTGGCCTGTCAGTCTGTCACTTGTGTCTCACTGCCTTGTCTTTGTGCCATGTGCCAGCCTGTCGCAGACTTTCAGGATGCCTTGTGCTTGACTCAGTGGCTTGGACAATCTTTTAACATAGCTGATCTAATCAAACACCTGTAGTCGGTGCACGTGGCATTTGTCTTTGTGCTGTGTGTAGTGTGTAGCTCAATAAACGGCTGCAGCATGTGTAACTAACTGACTAACCTGCTCCCTGCGCTCGGCTGCGCTCCTCTGCCTGCCCTGGGGCACGACCCAGACAGCCTGGGCTGAAGCTGGGTGGGCATCAGAGAGCCTGAGACCGAGGCGTCCAGCACGGAGCCGTCTGTGCCCTCACAGCTGCGCTGCAGGCAGGGGGCACCGGGGGTGCGAAGGGTGTGTGTGTGGTGACGGACTGCTGCGACTCGTACCTGACCGGGGGGCAGTGCGAGGGCACACCAGAGGGGCCGGCGGGCCCCGGGGGATGTTGCACT
The DNA here is from genome assembly GCA_013398175.1 of Climacteris rufus. NCBI lineage: Eukaryota > Metazoa > Chordata > Aves > Passeriformes > Climacteridae > Climacteris > Climacteris rufus. The sequence goes on along the minus strand of VZRZ01006679.1, from coordinate 868,655 downwards.
CGAACACTGAGGGCCGGACGTCCCTGGGAGCGGCAGAACTGAGCCCTGGGTGCTGGAGGCACCTGGAGGCACGGGCGGGCGGCGCCTCGTACGAGGCCAGGACGGGCGCCGGGCGGGGGCGAGAACGGGCTGGAGCTCCCACCTGCTGGG
>VZRZ01006679.1:780734-867905 GCA_013398175.1 Climacteris rufus | reverse complement strand
CCTCCGCGCAGCCGCCCCTCCGCGCAGCCGCCCCGCCGCGCGCACGCACCTGGAAGTAGCCGAACTGCCCCGCCTGCCGCCGCCTCCTCACGCAGTAGTAGGCCACGCCGGCACCCGCGGCCAGCGCCAGCGCGAAGCACAGCGCTGACAACGTCCCCGTGGCCACGGAGCCGGCCCCCTGCGCAGCGCCGTTCACCTGCGCCAAACACAGCTGCCCTGTCACGGTGCTCCCCGGCACGGCGATGGCACCGCCCCTGCTGCTGCTCCCACTGTGACCAGGGGCAGCCCACCCAAAGTGAGCCGCGCCAGAGCGCAGAGGACGAGGCCAGTTCTTGGGGTGACTCCATCACATCATCCCCAGTCCCAGGCCTGATGCCAGCCCCATTCGTGGCCCAGACTCACCTGGCCAAGGTGAACGACGGGCAGTGGGATCCTCAGTGGCTCTGCAATCGCGTGAATGATGCCATTGAAAGCTACGATGTCCCACTCCACAATCATCGTGTCATTGATCCCCTTGGCGTCCTACAGCACAGGACACAGATGATGTCACCTGCCCAGAAAGCCTCCCCATTGTTCCCTGTCTCAAAAGAGATGTGGTGAGAACTTGTGGCGGGTTTTTGCCCTCTGTCACGGTGTAACTTACTGAGTGCTCTGTACTGTTGCCCAGTGAGAGGTCTGATACATGGAGCTCATATCCTGACTGGGACGGGATGATGGTGCCCGTGGTGAGGTTGAAGCTGAAGAGGACGACGTTGCTGGATGACACGTGGAGCTTCAGTTCTTCTACTGTTAGTGTCTGAATGAGCAACAGTGTGAAGGGATGAGAAATGGCTGAGCTGGTTTCACCCTTTCCCTGCTGCTGTGCAGCCCCCCCAGCCAAGCCCAGACTCTCTCCACGGCCACAGACAGCTCCATTCATGGACAACGCAGCACAGAATGACTATGGAGAGCAGGGGGGATTTGCCACCCTTAGGAACTGTCAGAGCTCAACTGGAGAACGCTCTGAACATCCTGACAAAATGGCTCTTTTGAGGGAATGGTTGGACTGGAGACTTCCACTGATCCCCTTCCTCTCTAATCCACATTCCTCCTTCTTCCCCAAACAATTTCACGCCATCCTGCCCAGCTTTGGTGGTGCCTGCTCTCCTCTGGGGCTCTGACAGCTCATCCCTGCTTGCTCACCTCATTGTCTGCAAAGCCAGAATTCAGAGGGACAAAGAGAGTTTTGGGAGCAGAGTCATCAGACAAATACATGAAAAAATCCAGTCCTTCTTCTGTGTCATTGGCAAAACTGAGCAACATCTGGAAAAGATGGGAGACCTTCCCCATCAGCACACTGCCAGCAGCACAATGCCATTACCTTCCCCAGCCCTGGAAGGAAAACCCCTCTGTGTTTGTCCTCTCTACCCCACACCCAGACCAAACCCCAGCTCCTCCCTGTACCAGCCAGCCCCTCCCTCTGCCTTGGTGCCAGCTGCTGGCTCCTGCAGGACCAGGAGAGCGTTGCTTACGGAATAGAAGGTGGAGAAGCGCTCCTGCTCTGCGAGCACCTCAGGGAGCTTCCCACTGCACCAGTAGCCATCTCCCACGAACCCATCACGGCAGCTGCAGGTCACGTCTGCAAAGGAACACCGAGGTGTGATTGGACTCACCAGTGCCAGCCACACCAACCATCCTCTGATTTCTGGATCCCTTCAGCACGTGCCCTCTGGACATGGGCATGGGGGAGTGTGCCTGCCTATCCATGCCTCATGCTCCAGGGCAGTTCCCTGCCTGCTGCCATGACACAGCTCTGGTGCCCCACGGGGCCATCTCCAGGCAAGGTGCTGGCAGCACTCACCCTTCTCCCGGTAGCAGAAGGCATCCCAGGTCTCGCTCAGGTTGCTTCGGGAGCCATAGTCCACAATGCCCACACGGTTGGACCCACAGCTGGGGTTGGGGTAGGCTGTGGGGTATCCAGCTGTGCCATTGTCCAGCCAACCCACCAAGCACAGATGGAATCCCATCTAGCAGAGGAAAATGAATGGTTAGATTAAAAATAGTATTTCTGGCCCAGGTTTTCTGCCCCAGTGAACATTCTCACTGTGCCTTATCCAACATCCCTCAACACCTGAAGGGCTGGGCACTGTCAGAGGTCTCATCCCAGGGTGACTGGCAAGACCCACCAGCCCTCCTGGTTTCAGGGAAGGAGGTGGAGCAAACAGGGCCTGGCTGAGGGGATGAGAGGTCACCCACTCACACATCTGCCCCAGGCTGGTCCGGGCACTGGGAGAAGCACTGCCTGTCCCACCCCAGGAGGGGCCAGAGCCACCCCTGCCCTGACCTGCTGCGCTGCCGAGAGCTGCCGGAACGTGGCCAGGGAAGCACCTTCTGCAGCACAGGCTGCCTGAGCCTGCTCGTAGGTGAAGTCGTACTTCTTTCGGGGTGACTGCAGGTGAAACACACCCATGGTCTTATCTGCAAAATACCAAAGCCCAGGAGAATCAGTACAGGACACACTGAGCCACCTCCCTGGGCAGCCACATGGGTCCCTGTGTGAGCATGGGCAGCACTCCCAAGGACGGTGGGATGTGGACAAGGCACAAGTGAGGGAGAGCCTTCCTCTGAGCTTCTCGCCTTCCACAAGGGAGTTGGAGCCACCAGAGGCCACCTCACGTCACATGGGAGCTGACAAGGGTGTCTTGTCCTCCCCATATGACACGGAGGGAAAAGGGGAATGTGAAAACCAGGCCAAGCTACAGAGATGAGTCCCTGTCCCCTTGGCCGTCCCACCCTCCAGCTCTCCCAAAGGGAACCCCAGGCCAAAGGTGAGGGGTGAGGGAGCGTGGCCTCTCCGTGGGACATCCCCCCTGGCACTGAGGTTGGGCCCTCTCACCATGGAAGTGCAGGTCGGTGCAGAGGGCCTGGCGGTGGCACTGCCCGTTGTCTCCCAGGCACCGGTCTGTGGGGGGCACGAGCTGCTCCAGGCACTGCAGCCCGTCACCCACGTAGCCCCGCCTGCACTCGCAGCGCCGCTCGTTCTGCAGCACAGGGGAAGGGTGGCACTGGCTCAGTGCAAACACACAGGTGCCAGCTGGGGATCACTGTATCCCCTTGGAGATACAGAATGCCTCTGCAGCCCGCCAGAACCATGGCAGAGCTGTGAAAGGCCACGTGGCCTGTCCTACCCCAACACCCAGAAAATGTCACACTTGGCACGTGTGGGTTTGAGCTGAGCTTTGAGGTCCGTGGCTCATGATTCATGCCCTACATCATGCTCCCAGACCCATCTTCTGGCCTGCAGTGATCAGCTTTGGTTCCTCTGCAAAAATGGCCAGCACTGTCCTTGAAGGACCACCTAGGAGCCCCCAAAACAGCCCAGGAATGACACAACTGACACAGCTTTTGCCCCTTAGAGGAATAGGGAGAAATGGCCTCAGCATAACATCCCCAGGACCATCACAGCAGCACAATCCCTGCAGGATGAGCACAGCAGCTGAGGGGACCTAGAGGAGGCAGAGGGGACTGCAGTAGGGTGGGACACTGTCACATCACTGTCCCCCAGCAGCCTGAAGTGTCCCAGGCAGCCACCTGGGCTGTTCCCCCGGGCAGGTGGATGTGCCCGGCCCCGGGGCCGCACTCACCGGGCCGGTGCTGATGCAGTTGGCGTGCTGGCTGCAGTCCCCGTTCCTGCCGTCCGCACAGCGGTCGATGGGCTCGCAGACGAAGCCGTCCCCGCTGTAGCCGGGGGCGCAGGCACAGGACACGTTCACGCCCGTCTGGGAGCACTGGGCGTGCCTGGCACAGCCCCCGTTGTCCTGGCTGCACATGTCGATCACTGCGGGGAGGCAGTGCGGGGTTAACCAAACGCCTGGCGCGGGGTCCGGGGGTCCTGGCTGTCCTGCCAGTTGTCACCTCAACACGGCCATCGGGAGATGGTCACCTGCTGTCCTGCCGTGTTGTCAGCCTCCCCCTCCGCTCATCACCCCCCAGCCCAGCCGCCCTGGCTGCCCCGTACCTGAGCAGGTTCTCCCGTCCCCTTCATAGTGCAGGTTGCACTCGCACAGGTTGCCGGCGCGGCAGGTGGCCTGGGCGTGGCACGGGGGGGAACACGTGGGTGTCACCACTGAAACCAGAACACACCCGGCTCACAGTGACCTCAGGGCTGTGACACGGGCACGGCTGCCACCACCAGCCTCTGCCACCTGCCCCACAATCCCGCATCTCTCCCTCCCCCTCTTTGCTTCTGCAGGTGCCTTGTCCCTTGTATTTGGACACCAAATACACTTCAGACCTTCACCTCAGCCTTAAGCTCTTCTTGGACCACCTCTGAGGCTTCCTCCTCCTCCTCCTCTTCACCTCCCCAGCCCTTGTGAAATTCAACAGCAAGGGCCAGATCTTGGGGTGAGCCTCACAACTGAGAGCTCCTTTTTGGAAATATTTCTGGCTGGCTGCTCGAACTATCCAGCTCTTGGGAAAGCAGCCACAGGGCAGCAGGTGCCAGAGTACAGCAGGTGGTGGGGCTTGGCATCCCTCACATTCATAACACTGACCCAGTCTGATTTCACAGCGGTCCCCAGTCCAGCCCTCGGCACAGAAGCAGAAGCCGTCACCGTGCAGGCCTGCGTTGCACACGCCATTCTCAGTGCAGTTGCACTCTGTGGGGAATGGACAAACACCCTTTATGTCTTGGTGGAAAGGCCCTGGGACAGCCATGTGGCAGAAACGGGGCATGTGTGGGCAGGTGTGAAGGTGGGCAGGGCAGCCCGACACATCCCTTCCTGCCACTGCCAGCCCTGACCCCCGGTCACACACACCCCTCACACAGGAGGGAAAGCCTCTGCACCCACAACCCCCCATCACTCCTCTCTCCTGGGCAGTTCTGGAATGTGTTTTTTCCTTTGAAACATGCCAGCAAGGCCCAGAGAGGATGGAGGACTCTCTTCCCTCCCTCTGCTTTTGTCTCCAACAGGCACAAGTCCCCTCTGAGCATGTCCCAGGAGATGCTCTTTCTGTACAGGGTTCATCACAACTTCTGTGTTCCCCAGGTCACTGCGACACAGGTCACAGTTAAACAGTTTGTGCCAGACTGGGGCTTTCAGCTGTGCTTGACAAACGAGGAGGGGTCTTTGACCTCAGCAGCACAGCTGCACCGGCCACAGCTCCCAGCACTTGTCACCCAGCCTTGTCCAACTACAGCTGCATTAATGGCTGGCTGGCTAAAAGCCCAGGGAGGGACGTGCCCAGCCCCAGAGGTCTGGCAGCACTGATTCCCACGCCGTGGGCTGCAAAGGTGTCACCCCCTGTCCAAGCAGCACCACAGCCCCCGGCACAGCCCGTCCGTGCTGCTGCCCCGCCCAGCCCCGCTGCGGTACCTCGGCACTCCGGGCCGTATCTGCCGGGCGCGCACAGCTCGCAGCCCGTCCCGATGAACGCCTGGCTGCAGTTGCACCTCCCCGAGCCGCCGATTTTGTCGTCGCAGGTGCCACGGTTGTTGCACGGCGCCTCCAGCCCTCCCGGGCACGCTGCAAATGGGGCACCTCAGTGAGGCTGTGGTGACAAAGGGACCCTGCGCTGGAGGGGAGCCACCCGCCGCCCCCCGCACGCCAGGTGCCACCTCAGCTGCTGCCCACGGGGTGCTCGAACCACAGACAGCTCGGCAGCCTGGGGAGTGAGTGCTGGGGACAGCCCATGACAGGAACGCTTAGAAAGGGGGGCAAGAGGGACAAATTGGGCACAGTTTCCAGCCTGGGATGTGCTGGGTCTGCACTGACCACCCCACACTAACAGCAGACTCACCCAAGGATGTGCACGCTGCCCATGCACAGAGGGCAGATGCCAGGGAATGGCTGAGCACTGGCAATACCTAGGGGTGCGTGACAGCCACCCCCAGCACCCCTGTGCCTAGGGCTCTCCAGAGAGACAAGCGATTCTCCAAGCAAAGGGAATTACCTGTTATAATCCCAGGGGATTGTTCCCTGCACCCTCTACAGGCCGGGGCTCCCTGCCTGGTGTTTTGCCCACCCTTCTCCAGGGAAGCACATTCACAGGTGTCGGATGTGCTGAAGCAGTAACGGCGCCATCCCGCAGGAGGCAGGGCCGGGGCGGGTGTGGCTCTTACCCCGGCAGTCCCGGCCATAGTGGTTGGCACAGCACTGCGGGACCCACTGGCTGGAAACGCAGCTCCTCCTGCAGCCTCGTCTCAGAGGCCCCCTGGAAGAGAATTGTCTCCTGAAGGGGTCCCACGAGGAGCGCGGCCACGTCGGCCGCAGCAGGGGATTGCGGTGAAACAGAAACGTGTTCCTCAGCAGGTGGTTTCCGTAATAGTAGCAGCGCCTGGTTTCCCCCTGTGAGGACACAGGCAAAACACACAGTTTGCCAAACTGGTCACTGACAACTCATCCTGACTTTTCTTGTGCCACTCATTCCGTTTTATGACAAGTAACAGAGGCATCCTAACACGTGCTGGGGCTGGTGACAGAGGAACTGCAGATGAATCCCAGGGACATGCCAGAATCCCGCAGTGAGAAGGATACCACCACTGCCTCCAAAGGCTGCTCACCATGGGATGCCTGCTCCACCCCCAGGCTGAGCTCTTGTGCTATAAAAGCACCCAGAGCCACCCCCAGTGCTGCTGGAGAGACCCCTATGTCACTGTCACCCACACAGGGACTGACCACTGGAGCCCCTGACCCCATATTTTTCAGCCCAGCTCCTGCTTGGCTTGGGGCGAGGCACGGACAATGTGTCTGAGCTGAGGGAGTCGCCACATGCGGGTGGGCCTTCGTTTTGCTACTAAGACATGAGGGGCACTTGGGTATTGTCATCAGTCCCCTAAGAGGCCTCTCTGGTGACAAAGCTGTGAGCTTTACCCGTTGAACGGAGCCAGCAGGGCAGGATGGCTCAAAGCCACAGAGTCCGCAGCTATCTGTAGTTCCCTGTGGAGGGGAGAAAGAAACCTCACAACAACTCAACATGTGCTGCTGCCTCTCTTGGCTGCTCAGAGCTCTGCCAAGGAAGATCAGCAAGCCCTCATGACATCCCTTTTCCCAGGCCATGGGGCTGCATGGAATGCCCAGATCCTCACTGACCTCATCCCAAGTTCTTACCGGCAGCTCAACAAAGGTGAACTCATCGCACCGAGATCCCAGATCTGGTGGCTCCAACAGTCTGTCAATGCCATGAGCAATGCCCCCATTGAATTCCATGTGCCTCTGGATGATGGTGGCATCGACATTCCCCACCAGAATCTCCCCCTAGTAGAGGAAGAAGGCAACTTGTGTTTCTGGCACATTCTACATCCGGGCTGCACCACCCAAAAGTTGCCTGGTTTTGGCTGCCATAGCTTCTTAATCACCACAAGAGCTCCAAAATCTCTGTGCTCGTGTCCTTGGCCACCCTTCCCAATTAACACTTTTCATGGCCACCTCTCCCTAAGCATGGCCTCTGTCCATGCAGCACCTGCTCTTAAAGGTTGTGGCACCACAGGGTTGGCTTTGCAGCCAGGTCATTGTGACGTGCATGTGCAGGTACCACACACCTTGGCACTTCCCTGCCAGCTGGCCATGCCTTGAGCCTCCCTACAGCCAGGAGAATGTGGTGCCCTAGCCTGCAAGTACCCCAACACTGTGTTCACTCACCACCAGAAGCACCAATCAGCCGTGCAGCATGCCCAGGGACACTTTAAAGGAGCTCTATGAGAAGCAGAGTCTGGAATTGCCAACACTCACCACATGGGCTTTGCTGCAGCTGAATGAGACAGTGGAGCCGTGCATGGTCCGTATGGTTTCAACTTGGGGCACGTTACCAGCAACAATCTAAGAGGGAAAGAGAAGACTGTGAAGGGAGAGACAGGCCAAATGGGCAGTTCATATTAACAGATGCTGCCTGGTGAGGAAAGGGGTCAGTGGCCACTCTCAGAGGAGTGTGCCATGGCAGTACAAGAAGCAGGTGTGGGTGGCACAGCAGTTCTGGGTTAGTCCCAGAATCCTGCACAGTGAGAAGCCAGCATGTGGAAACAGGCCCTGGTTTTGCTCAGCTGCAGTGTCCCCCCTGTACACAAGAGCCTGTTTGTGAGTCCTGCAGCTCCCCAAGGAGCTGATGACAGAAGGTTTCAGCTCAGCCATGAGAGGTTCTCAATGACACTGCAGTTGCCTCAAATGCTCAAACAGCTCTGGGTCTTTTCAAGACAACTGATACTCTGGGTGTTCTACAGCAGCAAAATACTGGCAAGGTCACTGTGACACTGCCATAGGCAGGCAGTGGCACCACGTGTGGCCTCGGGAGCCTGTGTGCTGTCACATTTACCTTTGTGTCCCTGATCACGTGTGCTTTGAGGTAGGAGGCCAGCACGTCCCGGTGCTCCCTGCGGTACAGGAACTTCTGCCTGTCCTCGGGGAGAGCGCTGAACGCAGCGTCCGTGGGCCACAGCAGCGTGAAGGGCCTGTGCACGGGGTCAGCCAGCAGCGGCAGCAGCTCCGCGTCCTGCCCGAGAGCAGAGCCGTCACAGAGGAAAAGCCACGAGCCCAAACCCACCGTGCCCCTGCACACAGCACCTCCCCCACAGCAGCAGGGGCAGGGGGCTCACCTGCAGCAGCTTGCTGTAGATGGTGTATCCAAAGGCCTCGGCCACTTCTGTGATGTTCTGCTGCAGAGGGGGGAAAGCAAACAACTGTCACCAAGGGTTCCCACTCCAGGACCAGCAATGCAGGGGAGAAACCAGACAGGTAACAACTACAGTAGCTAAACACAAGTTTATCTCTACCACCACCCATGCTGATGATTTGGCCTGGAAAGCGCTGGCATTCAGCAGCCGCCACTTTTCTGATTCATCCTGGATAGACACGGCTATGGCAGGAGCTGGGACAGATTCCAGCACTGTGCTGTGCTGCACATAAAATGTGTTATCTTCTGTAAAATGTAGGATCTATAAGCCCCTAGTGCTTGCTTGAGGAATCAGAGAGGCATTGGCAAGCTCATGCTGCAACCTGCTCTGTGCTGGAAAAGGAGTGTGATGGCTGGCATGGGACATGGTCCTCCTGCCTACATCCAGTACTGTTGTTCCCTAGGATGGATAAGGCTCCTTCTGTCCCAAATATGGCTATGCCACAAATGCTGTCACCTTCACAAGCCAAATCTGTGGCCTCAGACAACCCCTAGGCAGACAGGAACAGGGAGGAGGAGCACCCCATGCAGCCTTGGGCTGAGGCAGCACTGCTGGGGGACAGATCCTGTTCCTGACCTCACCACAGCCCTGACGTTGGGGCACGGGGCTCTGGCCTTACCCGTGAGAGCTCTGAGGAAAGGTTATGGCCCACCAGGTCACTGGGGATGAGGATCTTGTTGATGAAGTGAATGACCCCATTCACACCCACGATGTCACTGGTGACCACTTCAGCTTCCTCGTTGAGAGAGATTCTGTTCTGCGAGAGAGGGGGCCCGGTGAGGCCTGCACAGCCACAGCACCGCCCTGGGAGTGTCTGCAGGCCCCTGGCAAGGCACTTGCCACAACCACAGTGGCTTCAAATGATGGCAAAAGTGACATCCTGGCAAGTGGGACAGGGAAGGGAATTACCTCGTTCACTGTGATTTTTATTTTGTGGCCTGATAAAGATGTAAGGGTCTCCTGGCCTTCCAGGTCACTGGAGAGCAGTTTCTGGCAACCCACCATGTGGTAGCGAAGCAGGTCCCGGAGGAGACCTCTGCTCTTCCACTCCTCAAACTACAGACAGAAAACAAGATTGAGGTCCCACTGTGGTAGTTTGCCTTGCACACAGGACCCCCAGCCCCCCATGAGGGAGACCTGGATTGCCCAAATCCCCTCTGACCCATCTCTGCAGAAACTCTAGTCCCAAAACACAGTGAAGGCACAAAACCATTTGAGAGCTTTGACAGCTTGACTAGTCAGTGACAGGATTAGGATATTCCATTACACTGCCACCAAAAAGCTGCCATTCTCTTATTCCTAAGAAGGAGTAAGAGGTCTCTCACAGATGCCTGGAAGCCTTGCTGTTACCAGCTACAAATAGCCATGGGCACCAAAGCCCCCCCACATCACTGATCTGGCACAGTGCCTCTGAGGCTCACGAGACAGAGTCTCCATCCAATAAGGGTGTCCTTACAAGAGGAGCCATGTCCACCCCTGCCAGGTTGTCTCCTCAGTGAGATGCCTCCAAACTTCTGGTCTTACACTGATGGAGAACAGGGGATGCCTTTAATTCTCCATGGTGCAGCCCGTTTGCTTCAAATTACTGGGCAGAACAGTCCCAGAGGGGACATTGCCACAACTGGAGCTGTCAAATACCTGACAGAGCTTGAGACGAGAGGGCACTTACCACTGTGGTGTTTCCTATGAAATCTGTCTGTGGGACGAAGACAGTGAAAGGCCCTGCCCCACTGAGCTCTTTGATGCTTTCTGCCTGTGTTAGAAGAGCATTTGTGGGAAGGGAAGCAGAAAACATTGTTCCAGTTAGCATGACTTTGCAGAAAGTCCTAAGTGGGATTCACTACACAAAGACAAGGACAAAGCTGTTTGTCACCAACCTGTATCATCCTAAAGAACACAGATGCATCTGGAATTCTTCCAAGCTCCTTAAACAAAGGGAATCAGCTGGTGTTAGCAGGGTCCCTTCCCCTTGCTCCTCACCAGCCAGCACAGTGACCTGTTCCTTCCATTCCAGGTCACTCTCCCACCCCAATGATACCAGTTCTCCTGTCACACTGTAGGGATCTTCCCTCCCTCACCAGCGCTGCAGGCACTGGTGCACCTTTCACAAGTGCTGCAGGATGGAGTGGACAGAAGATGAAAGCTGGCTGGTCCTGCAGCACCTGTCTCATGGGTAACTGCCCCTGTGCTCATGGGACTCCTCAAGTGCTTCACAAAACCTCTGCTTTAATCTCACTGTGCTGCCACTGCCAGGTCTGGGATGCTCTCCAGAGAGCAGACATATCTTGGCAAGGCAAATATCCTCATCACACTAACTTTCAGTAGGAGCAGATGCACACACAGTCCATGTCTTTTCTCATGGCTCTGCTGTGGGGATGAGCTTTTATTTGCCACTACCTGAAAAGGTCACCACTTGCCCAAGGACAGCCATTGGCTTGGCCACAGAACTGGACATAGACTGCTGCCCTCCAGTCCTTGCAAGGCTGCAGGGTCACCTGCCCTCATCCCACTGGACAGAAGTGAATTGCCTTGGGAAATAACAAGATCACTCCCATTTGTCTATGACATGATGAAAACAGCCCCCTGACAGCAGCAGTGTTCCCAACCTGTCTTCTTTAGGAGCAAAGTCACTTACTGTAATTCTCTCCCACAGCTGGCACACCAAACACACCTATGGCTTGTGGATTGTTTGTCTCAAAGCACCTGTCTCCTCTCCTATACCACACCCATGACACCAAGATCTGCTCACCTGCAGATCTGCAGCTGTCATTTGGAGGGGAGGGGGTGGTTTGCTGCAGGGCAGGGGACATGAACACAGAAGGTGCAGCCTCTCACCTGGTGCACTTTGCCACGACAGGTGAAGCCATCTCCAATGCTGTGCCAGGAGCAGGAGCAGTTCCGAGTGCCAGGGCCTGTGTACTTGCAGAGCCCAAAGGGGCTGCAGCCTCCATTGTTCTGGCAGGGAAAGCAAAAGTCCTGCTTGGAGAGGCCTCCTGAATGGCTGCTTGTGTGAGGGAGCTACAAACTACACCCAGCCCAGTGAAAGGAAGCCATCCCTCCCTGCTGTTTAGTGCCTTGGAGTAAACCTCACCCAAATTCTCAGGGGCTTCCCAGCACCAAATCCTCCCACTAAACAAGGCTTTCACACCCCACTTTGGAACCCAGAGTGATGACAAAGCCCATGATTTAGAGGGACAGTTTGACAGGCCTGCAACGTTGTGAGCACAGAACACACTGAAGCTTTTGAGCACATCCCACACAAAATGGACACAGAGGAAAAAGCCCACATGCCTTCAACCCTCTGTCCACACTGAGGGGGTGCTGGGTGACTGACATACTTGCAGGTCACTGCAAGAAGCAATGGAAACCAAATGCACAAGGAAATCCTTCAGTATGTGGAAAGGCAAGAATTCAGCTCCAAGCACACAGGCTAATGCTGTTCTTGCTGTTAATTACTGGGAGAAGGGGATGTTTCCAGACTGTGGTCTTCCCCTCTGGAAGCAGCAAAATGCAGACATACCCGTTCACACAAGTTGATGGGGTTGCACTGGCTCACACCATCCCCACTGTAACCAGGCAGACAGTTGCAGGCAACCTGGAGGGAGAACAGACCCTCAGGCTGAAACTTGGACCCAATAAAAAAAAACACACAGGAGCTGTGCTGGATGGAAAGCATGTGGTGTAGCACCCATAGCTGCATCCATGAATAACCATGCCTGTGTCCACAACAAATATAACCCAAGGCTGCCTCCGGCCTCTGGCCAGCAAAGCCATCTGCTCTCATGGAAACAGCAATATTTTTATGTTCTTCCCAGGTAACTTCCCTGTGTAGAACGGAGTAAGCATAAAGCAGGGCACTGCAATGGACAGAATTGTCTCTAAGAGAATTACACAACTGTGACAACTTCCAGAGTAACTGACACCACTCACCTTCTTTGGGCCTGTTTTGATGCACTCTGCATTGGTGTGGCAGCCCCCATTGCTTTCGAGACAGAGATCAATTTCTGCAGCAAAACAATAAGGCCACATTATTGCTGAGGGCTGCTCAAGGCAACTGGGAACTGGTGATCCAAAGAGGTACTGTGAAAGCAATAGGGAGAACTTTTCCAGCTTGGGGAACACTTTCCTGGGAAACTGTCTTGTGGTATCAAAGGAATAGGGTGCAACTGCAAGTTTACTCCTGACACATGTGGGTCTCTGAGCTGTGATAAATGTGCCCACAGAAAATTCCTGTCTGGCTGTACTTTAAAGGGTATGAGAGGACTGGACTTTGCCACAGCTCTGTCTTCACCTCAGAGCACCGTTGTGGCCTCACCCTCTTTCTCTGGGCTTCTCCATGACATCCATCAGGGCAAGAAACCTCTCACGGCTCTTTGAGCTGTTTGAGACCAAAACACTGATGATTTTAGTCTGAAATTCCCCTTGGTATCAGTGCTGTCTCTCTGCTACCCCCAAAACACACCCTGAGCACTCACCCATGCAGAGTGTCCCGTCCCCAGCATAGCCTTCCTTGCAAGCACAGGTTCTCTCTCCTGGGGACACTTTGGTGCACACAGCATGCACAGAGCAGCCACCATGGTCAATAGTGCAAGGATCTATTTCTGTGACCACAAACAAGAGGAGCAGGATCAGCTCAGAGCACCTAGGAATGATCAACTGTGCGAGAATGATCACCCATCTTAATAAAATCACAATATATTTTTAAAATCCCTTTGTGTCTCCATGAAACTGTTGGTTCCTTAATGGCATGGGGCCTCATCCAGACCTGAGAGAGGCCAGCTCAAGTAAGTAAACTGAGTTAAGTAACCACCAAATTGGAAGTCTTTCCCTCATAGCATTTGCTGACTGAGGACAAATGGTTAGATGAAAACAAATATGCTTTCCTGAGTAATGTACATGTTTTGGGGCTTTTTTGCCTTCTCTTCCCCCTTATTCACTTTCCAAGAAGGGCAATACTGAAAAGAAACTGGAATGTCTACAGTGTTTTGACTGTTACAATTTTATGACTTGTTTTTTCGTGGCCTGTTTGCTTTTGATATAGACCACGTTTGTAATGTAGCTCTGGAGCAGTATCCTGAAATCCCACCTCGTTTTGGCTCTGCTGCTGCACTGTTACCTGATTTTGGCATGGCCAGCAAATAGAAGAATCACAAACTTCTAGGGAATTGAAACATCCATGTTCCAAGGATTCATGGCCAAAGTTCTTACAACTTTGCCACCAATACTGTGATATTAGAACTAGCACAACCCATTCATGTGCATCAGGCAATAAGAACTGCCCTCCTACACTTGCCTGCCTTTTTATCCATCTCTTGCAGGCTTTAACAACACCAAGAGCATCCTGTGTAAAGCTCTGGACTGGATAACTTCTCTACCAAAGCCTGGCACAGTTCATGGTGGATGGCTGAGAGGAAAAGGATTTGAGTGATCTCTGGCAACATCATGCCATTTATTTCACCTTGTCTTTGCTGGACATACCTGTGCAATGGGTCCCATTCCCTGTGTATCCAGCAGAGCAGAAGCACATAGGTAGGGAATCTGTGGAACTATTGAGGCAGCTGAAACAAGACAGGGATAAACAATCACTGACAACACCTCCTGATTTGCTTGGCCAGTGGGAAACCCTGTACAAGTCTGGCATATGCAGGAGACCACAATGACCACAGGAGGCACATTCTGGGTATTTTTTTGCAGCTCCAAACACTCCAGTCATGCTGGCCAGGACCTGATGTCCAGGCCAGGCCTCTCACAGTGCAGCCTCACTGTGCCCACGACCTTCTGCACAAGGGGGTTGGCAGGGTCCTGGTGCCTAAAACAGGAGGCTGGATAATGGATGGAGAAGGCAGCAAGAGGGAGTCATTCCAGCCCTGTTTCATTCCTTGGCAGGGGCAGAAAGGGCTTGTAAATGGCTTTGATTGATTTGCTCCATGAATAAGGCCAGACTTAGAGCACCTTGGAATCTCTGCTTTCTCCCGTCCACACATGCAGAAGGAACTTGAAATGGATTTATGCTCAGACAGACAAAATCCTTAGGGAAACTACATGTGGCTCAGCCTCAAAGAGAGTTCCCAGAATGGAATGGACAATTACACATCTTTAATGAGGCATCTTCTCCCAGCCCTCTGCCAAGCCCTAAACCCAGAATCACCTCTGTGTGAAACACACACAAACACACATGGATGACTCAGCCCCTTGTCTGCACTTACTTGGCCATTTGATGGCAAGTGTTATTGCATAAGTCAGTCTTGATTCCTGCAAGAGAAAACACAAATGTAACTTGGTATTTTCAGTTTAGCACTTGTTGGAGCCATTCCTGCCATCTAGAGAAAAGGAGCCTGCCAACCAGAAGTTATGCTAACTCTCTTGTCCTATGTGGCTGCAGGAAAATCTCATGGGATTTATGCTTTGGTACTTTGTAATGGAGTGAATTTGATGTTCTCTGAGCTAATGGCTCAATTTGATTTTATCTGTGTGGCCTCCACACTGGTAGGAATGAAACAAGGACTGGAACCTTGTGAATCCAGACACACAGAGCCATTTGGGTTTGTCCCTTTTGAACTGCTTTCATGCTTTACATTTACACTAGTTAGGACAGCTTTGCTTGATTTCTGTTTCTAAATTCACTATAAAATCAATCTTTGTGTGCAAACCTTTAAAATCCCAAGGTATTTAGAAGCTCAGGTTTCTCCTTACCCAAATGCTAATCAAAATCCCAAATCCATCTTCAACATGTAACTTAGACACACAATGACAGATGTATTGAAAACTACAGACCATGGCCTGAGCTCACCTGAGTGAATGGATCTGTGAGCAGAAAAAGCAGCTCAGCAAACCCACTGGGACCATCTGAAAGTTCAAATCAAGCCCTGCCACCTTCTTAGGCAAGCAACAGGAGTCATGGCCAACCCAATGTGGCTGGAAGCTCCCATCTCTCTCCCAGGGCAAGGAGCTGTTTTTGAGGTGCCTCTAATCTCCAGTGGAGGTGGAAGCAGGGATAGGCTTTTCTTCATTCACCAAAATAACTCGAGGGCTCGTGCTGTTGGGGATGTCACACTGCAAATGCAGTTTGTGTGCAGGAATGAGCAAGCACAGTCTGAAAAGCTTTTGGGGGAATGTGAAGTACATGTGACTGTGGTCACTGTGCTCAGCTAACACAGGATTGCTCTGGCAGCTGCAGAAGATCACTCAGATTTCTCTGCCAGTATTACAGCAGAGGCCCCTTCACACTCACGTACTTTCCTGGCAAGTCGGGCCCGTCCAGCCCGGGAAGCACTCGCAGCTCCCGTCCCCTCGCAGGCCATCGTTACAAATGCCATTGTCACAGGCACACTCTGCAGGAGAAGTACAAACAGCACTGTCAAACCAACCTGGTCTCACCAGTCTTGCTGCCATTTCACTGGCTGTTCTGTTCCTAATCCAACACATTGAACTGCCATCAAGAAAATGTCACAGGAGTATCAAAAGAAAACGTCACAGGAGTATCAGCTCTTAATCCCTCACTACCAGGCCAAAAAGCCCAGGAACAGACTACCTGCCTCTACTTTCTGTAGTTTGGGTGGCAGCAGGATGAGCAGAACAGCACATGCTTTGTTCTGAGGATGCAAAGTGGGACCACTCCTCTGGCTGACCACAAGTTTTCATTCTTGCTGTCCCTCTCTCAGAGGCCTGGCAGACATTTGCATGTCTCAGAGGTCCTGGGACATTCCTTCCCTCCCACCTCCCCTCCTGAGAGCTGAGACATGGCCTCTTTTCTGCCATTGCAAGCAGTTTGGTGGAGCCAAGCTGCAGTAGCCGGCGGTGTCACCTGATTTGCAGCTGGCTCCGTATCGTCCCACCTCGCACATCTCGCAGGCCGTGCCGTGGAAGCCCTCCAGGCACCGGCACTCCCCGCTGCCCTGGGTGCCGTCCTGGCACTCCCCGTTCCCAGAGCACCACTGGCCTGGCTTCCCTGGGCACATCTCGCACATGTGTCCGTAGTAGCCCGGGCAGCAGACGGACCTCTGGAAAACCAACAACAACAACAAGCTGGGGTGAGCTCTCCTGTGCAGCACAGACAAGGTACAGCTTTGTTGTGGGAGGGACTCAATCCCTCTGTGTGATAGCCAGCGTTTCTGACAACACATGGAAGGGACAGGCAGGATGGAGTGAACACCCTGAAATGGGATGTTCTGTTGCCCAGAGCTTCATGTAAAGGTCTGCACTGCCCTTGAGCAACACTGGCCCTTTGGTGAGGAATTCAAATGTTCAGTCCTGTGCCCCTCTAGCCTATCTCCTGCTTGTGTCCCCAGTGTGTCTCTCTGCTGGGCAGAGAGAGCTCTGACAGAAGATTTGGTTCTAAAACCTCATTTAACTGCTCTCAGTTCTTTCTGCATCTACCTACTGAGGGATGAAATCATGATGGGACCAAGCTGGACAGTACAGATGATGAGAAACACCATCTAATAAAGGGATGCAAAAGTGCCAGGTGAGGTACAAATGCTGACTGAAGCTCTTTATGTGAGTACTGTATGTCCAACTCCCTCAGTCCCTTCTCAATTTCCCCTTCCCACTAAACTTTCCAAGTAAAGTTGCGACACCTATAAGACCTCAAATTCACACAAGTCTTCTTTTACCATTTTCTCTTTAAGTATTTTCTTCCAGCAACACATTTTTACAAAACTGGTAGGGGCTGGAACACACATAACATAAGGTGTGACAGACCTCCTGCTCCTCCCTTTGGTTTGGCTCCAATGAGTCATCACTTATTCGGGAAGGCACATGCACAAGTAAAATACCATCATTCATGCCTCATTTCCTTAGGAAACCAGACTACAAACACTCAACTCCTTCTCTTCCTCTGCAGGACAAACCCAGACCAACAATACCAAAGCAGCAGATCCTAATCCATCACTGTGCAGACATTTCTGCAGGTCTGTTTGTGTTCCAGTGCCCTCCATCTCCAGGATGGAGAGCGATTCCCAGACAAGGCCAGTCTCAGCTACGCAATGGAACAAGCGCAGACAGGACGTCAGCACAGCCTGCACTTCCATGGCTGTGTTTCTGACACCCATCTTGCTTTTGCCAAAATGAATCCAAGGCAAATGTTTTTCTCACCAGAGAAACTTTTGCACAGGTGAAATGACAGCCCAGTATTCTTGCACCCGCAGAGCGCAATTCACAGTGAGCGAGATTCTTGCTTCCTGGTGGTTCCTGAGGGTTTAATTAACACAGACACAGATAGAAGGTATTACAATATTTAGACAAACAATGTACATTTTGGTGCATATGGCAGTGTTCTTGTTTTGTATCTAGCAGGAACAACCCCAAAAATTTGGACCTCTGCATGTGAGGTCACCACACAGAGTCTATTTTGTTACCTGCCAAATCCATGGTACACGTTAGTCTGTATACTGAGAAAAAAGAATTGGAAAATTTTGAGCATGGAGTAAAGCAGTGAAGCCTAAGAAGCCAGATGTAGATGCTAGGCAATTCTCAGCCAGCATGGAAATGGAATGCTTAGTTATTTTTCTCTCTGGAAATGTTTGTCACTCACCCACAAACAAGTGCAGGCATAACCAGCCCATCTGTGTGAACAAACCTATGGTCCAGGCAGGGAAATTGCTACAGGCATCCCTAAACTGGCTTTCCTTGACGATAATGTCAAAAAAGTGAAAGGTTAAAAACAAAACAAAAAAAAAGACATTTCTTCTTCCCTGGTAAGTGGGGAAACTAAAGGGCTCCTGAAATTCAGGCAAAGCCTGCTGCCAGTTCTGTACTGCTTCACAATTTACATCCCTGTTTTTCCTGTGTAACCCTCCCTTGGTTTCTGCTTTTTCTTGCAAATCTTGGCAAAGGATGAGCCACAGAGAAAGCAAGGGCACATTTTTTCAGGTATCAAAATGACATCTATAGAGCAATAAAAGACCATCAAAGCACTATGGGCAACCAGTCTGTGAGCTGCCACGTGAATCAAAGACTCACCACAAGAACTGATCCAGAAGGACACTTGATCCCCTTCTCACACTTGCCACACCTTGACTAGGGCACAAAGAACAGGACAAGTCACAGGAGAGCCCTCTACCCACATCACACCAAGACTCTAATCTTGAATTACAAATGCTGCTCTACAGGCTGCTGGCTGGAACAAAGGCAAGGATGTTTTTATCTCCATGGCTCAAAACAACAAAAGAAGAGATCAAATGCTACACCTTTCCTGAGCCTTAGGGCTTTTTGTAGGCCTTGGGTTTCTTCCACAAGGCTGCAAATGTTTTTTTTCTGATCTGTAGCAGGCACCTCAGGTTGACCCTGCAATCTTCAGGTTTAGTGGCTTGATTGCCAAGAGCCACAAGGTACATGCAAATTGGACTCTGACCATGACTTCCAGGCAGACCAGAGAGCATTTTCTAGGGGAGCTTGTGGTCATGGCATGCAAGAATTTGGCTGGATTTTCCTTCCATAGCTGAGTATCTGGGAGTCCCTGCACTAGCCAGCCCCATAGCTGGCACTGTGAGAGAGCCACAGCAAGGGAACTGAATATAATCTGCACAAGAGCTGCACTAGATGTACAGAATCTCCAGTTAGGAGGTGCTAAGTTTCCATGATACCCCATTTCACATGAGGCTAATGTGGGGTTACACCACAAGTTACTGTCTCATCCATGAGGAGAGCCAAGGTAGGCTATCTGTTATCCATCAGGTTGGCTCAGTTGGTGGAGGAACCCTGTGAAATGCTGTCAGCTCCTTGGTCATCACCATTACCTTCTGTATGGTGGTGGTATTGGCAGTGCAGCGATTCTTCTGGATCTGGAGCACCTGGGACACCCCGATCAGGATGCCATTCTTTGTCTCGAGGAATTTTTCATCCAAAGGAATATTATTGACAAACTTCTGCAAAGCAGAAGAAAACAGCTGAGATGATAACCTTCAACTCCTTTTGCATGCATTGCTTGGCAGCTGCCAGACAGTCCCAGAGCAGTAAACTTGTGAGAATGTGCAAAAGAGAAATGTGTATCCAGCCACCAGCCTTAAACAGTGACAGGTCAAGCCAGATCCTCAAATGGCAGAACAGTCTGCCTCCCTTACCTGGGTGCTGTTTTGGTAAAACATTAGCCAGTAGGAGAGCCCTAACATGCTGTTCTTATGAATTCCACTTCTCAAGTCCGTGGGCAAGAGCTTCTCTCCCAGTACAATGTGGTACTGCACTGTTTCATTGTCCTAAATCCACAAAAACACAAATGTTAGGAGTCTTCTGACTTCCTAGACTACACTTCAGTCAGAGGTATGGCATAAGAAATGTTCCTAAGCATCTGTAATGGCTAATTAAGCCCCCAGAGCCTAGTAACTCTCTGTCACAGATGACCAATCACACATGATGATTCCTTTATTTGATGAAGCCATAAATGTTTTTGGAACCTTTCAGAAGTCTGATAATTCCCACAGACAGCCAGGAAGGGGAACATGTTGTACCATCCATCCATGTACTAATTTACTCTGCATTTGGGGTCCAAATATTCTTTCAGATCCCACTGAAATCAGACCCCAGAAAACCTCTCATTTCTCTGCCACATTTCTCCCACTTTTAGCATCAGCTATGTGTCTCCTCTCCATGCTGAAATCCACTTGTTTGCTGTTTGACAGTGTACATGCCCCTGCACTCACCACAACACATTTTCAAACTGCAAGCAAGCAGTGAGCTTACCAGCTGGGTCACATTGGCAGCATGGCAGTATTCCTCAATGGAATTATTTCCAGGAACAAAAATTGTGTATTTTTCAGAGGACTCGACTTTCTCAATGAGCTGGTATTCCTAAAAAATGTCCAAACCAGTAACATTAGCAATTAGCCTTGCCCTCACTAAAAACCAAACCACAGGAGAGATCAATTACAAAGGCAAAAGGAAATGCTTGAAAATGGAATATAAAACTTCTACACAGCCATACACATCTGATTGCTCACTCCTCATCCCTGCTGACATAAATGGAGCTTCTCAGGTGGGAACAAGCCTTCCCTTTCCCATGGGTTTTTCTGCCCTGTACAGACCTGAGAGCACCTGCAGCAGACAGGTCCTCTTCCACTGTAATTCGTGCCAGTCATCTAGAGATCTAACTGCAATTATATAACTCTGGCTGCTCAAAAGACCTTTCCTAAAAGTTACCTCATGAATGGTAGGACACACATAATTTCCCTTTCTTACCAGGCAGTCCAAATTTAGGTCCCCCAGTACAGGGCAAGGTGGGCAGTTGCTCAAAAGACAGTTCTGGCAGTGACAGCAGTGCTCACCTCGACTGCTTACCTCTAACAACTCCTTGAATGTGCTGAATGAGGCCACTGTCTGGAGCTGCTCCTGCAGACCAGGAGGACTCGGTGGGATATCTCCGGGAGGTGGCAACAAAACCTGCGGAAAAAGTGGGTTCAGAAGCAAGGCTGAGCAAGGGCTGAGGGGAATCACACCAGACTCCTGCTCTGCTTGCAAGAAGGACAATTAGAAAAGACCACATTTTACACAATCCTGCAATAGCCTTAATTCTTCTTCTGTCTGCCAAAAGAAGGGGAACTTCCCTCCCACTTGTCCTAGAGACAAATGCTTTAAACGTTGAACACTGCTGCACAGGAAGCATCTGTGATAGCCTGTTATATTTTGCCTTTATATCCCTTCTGAACCATCCAGAGATGGATTCCTCCTTGGCACATCACAGAGGCTGCCACACAAACCTGCTGCTACAACTGCAGAGTTTCCCAGTGTCACATGGACAGACCTACCTTACTGAGGACATGGATAATGCCATTGCTGGCAGGGATGTCACTGACGACTATACTCGCGTTCTGGATGGTCAGTACCTGCACAAGGACCAGAGGGAGAAGCAAAAGGATTAGCAAATGCCAAGCAAGTTCAAAACAAATATATTGTTCATTCAAGGTTGCACATGGTTAATCTGGGTACAGTTCTTGAAAGATGTCTGCATTTGAGGGCATCAGTGTCCCATCCAGGCTCCCCAGTGGATACAGCAGCTCCTCAGCAGTTAAATTTGGGATTGGTACACGAGCCTTATGTAAGAAACCCTTACGCCACTCGTGGTGTTTATCTGCCATCTGGTCTGTGGGTTGAGGGTGGGTAATTCTGGCCTGTCATCCTTTTTGAGCTTTTCAGCAGTGAAGACACCTTCAAGAAAGTGGGCTCTGAACGGAACAAAATCAGGTAAAGAAAAGATTAGGGAATTGTTGGTAATTACAGTTGTAAAGACCATACTACCCAACATTCATGTCTCTCACATGAAGTGGTTTGGCATGTGGACAGAAAAATGGAGGGAATTACTGGTTCTGATGCCATCTGACTGGGAAAATCTCTCTCTGCAAACACATGAAAAATAAATCCACATCCCATGGTCTGTCATGTTTTAAAGGCCTAGTGAATTTTTTGCCTGTTAGATATTTAAATTCGCTTCAATATTTGTCTCAAAATAACTTGTTACTGGTCATGTACAAGAAGAAATCCATTTCATGGCTCTCTTACTGTTGTTTGGCCCATTAAAACAAAAGCAGGAGGCTCCTCATACCTGACTAAAAATGGCAGCGTGTAGGGGGTCAACCAGAAATCTTTGTCAGTGTTGCTCAAGTTCTTGATAGCTGCCTCTGAAGGCACCAGAACAGTGACATTGGTTCCTGCTGGGATGCTGAAGAGAGATTTCTGTTGTCCAAAGCACAAAAATGAACAAATAAGACACGCCACTGCCACATCTACAGTGCAAAATACACCCAACAGGCACCCCACTCTTGCAGTCACATGAAAGGGATGTGAAGGAAGACAGCACATGCTCAGCAGCACAGCAGACTCTCCTGGGCTCGGCAATCCATGAATGCCACAGGTGGTTTAGCCAAAACAGCAGACACCTGATTGTCAAGGGAAAGCCTGCTGCTTTAAGCCCTACTTTCCCACTTCAGTTTCCCTTCAAGCCCATTCAGTCACAGCTATAAATCCTTTTTGAACCCTCAACATCAATCTTGGGGGAAGGACCAAGATTATTCCTGGCAAAAGCAATGTATGCAGCAGGTCAGGTGAGCTAAAGCTCAGTTAGAGGCCATCCATCACAGTGTGTTTCCACAGACTTGCTGCAGTCTGTGGAGTGTCCCTCTTATTCCCACACCAGAGAAAAGGAAGCAGTAATGAGAAAAGGAACAAACATACAGTCTAATGTTTCAAAGGAAAAATAATGTTATAATGCTACCCCTTTTTCTTTCCCTTCTGTGCTGTTTTTTTAATGGGCAGGAGTTACAGATGGTACAACCATTAAAATTAAGTGTAATGCACCCCAGCTTCCTCCTGTGTGAGAAACACCTCAAAACACACTCATGACCCTCATTCTACCACAAACTCCACAACTTTTCTACATGCCTGCTCTGTAACCATGTCTCCTTTGCTTTGTTTTGTTTTCTCTAAAGAAAAAGATAAATGGAGTTGCTTGTCCTTTAACAGCCCCATTCACAGACTTCACTTCTACAGAACTTACCCATGTGGGCATCCCATGGCTGCTCTTACCTTAACCCAGTCATAGAAGCCTGCAAAGTGGGAATTCCTGGCCAGCTCCTTCCAAATAGAAACAACAGAAAAGTTACCTCTACTGAGCACAGGGTGCAGAGCTGGGAGACTCAGGGTGGGGGAAAGGAGCCCTTTGCAATATCAAATCTGGCAATAATGACTTAGACATTCTTCTCACTTCAAAACCAGTACAGGCACCATGTACTATGAGGAGAGGTGGGCACTTTTAAAGCGAAACTTTAGCCACAAAAAAACATATTCCCAAATAAACAAACTCTTCTCAACTCATCTGCAATTGCTCATATTTATCAGGGACACAGACTGAATCCACAATAACCTTTGATATTTCTAATGACAGGAAATGGGCCTGACAGCTCTGACATGAAAAACTTTCTGAACAACAAAGGAAAGATGACTTATTCCACAGGACAGGTGCTCCCTGCACAGGGGTGAAACAGCTTAAAAATTACTGCCAATGCTTTCACTGGCAATAATTGGTCTTGGCATCAGTTCTGTCCCTGTGGCCTTGGAATAGACTTGTGTTGTCAGGCTGATGCTGGGAGAAGGAGTCAACTCAGGTAACAGAGAAAGGTAAAGCGAGAGCAGGGCCAGTTCTCTCCAGTCTCAAAGAGAGCTCAGACATTTGCTTCTCACTAACTTTCAGAATGTCCCCGTAGCACGTGATGCCATCCCCGACGTAGCCTTCAGAGCAAACACAGGACCTCTCTCCTCCCCCAAGGGGCACACAAGTAGCCTGCAAATATAAGGAGAGGAAGGAGAAGTAGGACAGCAAACACCGGTTATGTAGTGTTACACCTCTCTCAGAGCTGAATTCTGGCCTTCCATGGCCTGGGCCAGAGTAGCACACACAAGCACCTTCCTCCTGCTGCCTTTATGGTGGCACTGAATGTACCCCTCATGCAGCTAAGCCAGGGTGATACCTTTGGTTGTATGAGCTCACAAAAATCAGAGGATCCACCTTTGTAACACCTCAGTGCAGGCCAGTAAGATGACATACCATAAACCCTTGCAATTCTCTTCATGCTTTAGGTGTAAAACTGTCAGTGAGCAGGTGAACCTGCCTTGTCACCTTGGGACAGCTCTTTAGCTACTCACCAGGTCATGGCAGCCACCATTGTCCATGAGGCATGGGTTGATCGCATCACAGCTGTGGCCATCACCAGCATAACCCCTCTTGCAGACACACTTGCTCTGCAAGAAAGAGACATTTCAGTTTTTTAGACCTATCAGAGCATCCTCATTTGCTACCCTAAAAAGATCTGAGGCAGCAAAACTTATTCTTAATTTATTTTCTCAAGTTTTCTTCCTGGTCCCTCAAGACCTGAAAGTGTGGAGAGGTATCCTTTGCAGCTCATCACCCTCTATCACAGCACACAGGCTGCCTGGGTACTCAAGCACATTGAACTCTTGCACTGCTTGGATGCTGGGGTCACTTGAAGAGGATGGTTTCCTCCTTTACTTCCAGTTTTTCAGGGAATGGCACAGACTTTGTGAATGACAGAAAGAAGTTAATTTTAAAGCTTCCTGCTTTCAAGACATCTAGGAGAGCACTTGCACATCCCACCTCACTAAAGTCTGCTAAAGATTTGGTACCTTTTTGCAGTACATTTTCCAATGCTCTCATGGCTCAGTGGGGAGAAGCAGCACCCTGAGAAGTCACCACTCATGTGTGCCTTCCTCCTAGCTCAACACACTCTGCTCTTGGCCCTGTTCCCTCCACAGACTTTCTGAACAGCTGCACATGTTTTTAATGCTGTGATCTGGGGACAGGGACACAGCAACTGATGCCTTAGATCAAGCTGTATTACAGAGTGTAGACTTGTTCCTTTGCTGCACAAGATCCAGAGTTAAGTAGCAGTCCTAAACACACCAGTGCATCTCACATGCCAGTGCACTGTGAGGCTGCTGTTTCTGGCAGGACACAAGCAGGCTTGGCTGCTGGCCAGCCCAATTTTTACCTCTGGCAATCCAAGGCCATCTCAAAGCAGCTGAGGAAGTGTTAATTCTACCATCAGGCTGCTTAGGTTTGCTCATACCTGTCCGGGCCCGACGTAGACGCAGTCGGCATTGAGGTGACAGTTCCCTCTGCTCTCCAGCATGCAGTTGTCTATAGGCACACAGACCTTCCCATCCCCAGTCCAGCCCACATTGCACTGGCAGGTGGCAGTGCCAGGGCCTGTACTGGTGCACAGGGCCTTCAGGAGAAAGGAGAGAGGAGGAATTAAACCCAGCAGAAGGGAGAGAGTGCAATGAAAATACAACAACAAATCTCCTTCCTCACTGTGGGGAATTTCTGACTGACTAACTCTGAATCCAGCACTGGGAGTGGGGGGTGGAAGCACCTTCTCCAGAAAAGTCAGAAAAAACTTCATAATAAAGTGATTCTGGAAACATTTTGTGTTTTAAAGGAGGTAGACCTTTTGGTCTAAGGTGGCTCAGGACTCCCAGGCATTCATTTATCATCGTGATAAGCTCTTCCATTACAGAATATTCCCTGAAGAGGAGGACCAAAATCTTCTGCTTGGACACTGGGGATGGAATCAATGACAGAGGGCAGATTTCTCTCAGAAAAGACCTACTTTGTACCCAGTGCCATCCAATTCCCTTCTACATTGGCCCAATGTCTTCCTCTGACTGAGTGGTCTAATTTATGATGAGGTCTGACAATTTGGCAGCAATTTCCAACATAAAGCAGTACAGTACAGTCTTTTAGCATGGATAAAAATGTAGTGTTGATGGTTACTGGAAATATGAATTGGATCTCACAGTTAAGCTACACCCTGAACACAGCAGAGAACGTAACACATGGTAGAGGAGCTTGAGGGAAATATCATTGCAAACCAAAAATTATCTGTACAGATAATCTCTGTGGCTGATAAAATACCTAGTGCAAACCAGCCAAACTATCCTTGGAGTGTCACATTTTGGCTCCAACTCAAGTGATCAACATCTTTGCAGTGACTGTGTCAAGGCACCTGTTATTCCACCCCATCTGACAGAGAGGGAAAGTTAGCACATAAAATCTGTAACAGGCCCAGGAGTCCTGGATCCCTGCTGTGATTCAGAGGAGCTGCCTCTCCACACTTCACTTACATTCTGGGAACAACCTCCTCGTTCTGGCTGACTGCACAGGTCGATGGGCTGGCAGGAAAACCCATCCCCTTCGTATCCATCCATGCAGATGCACCTTAAAAGTATAAGCACAAAAGGGATACAGGTAGAACAGTCCCTCATGCAAGCAAGAACCTGACTTTGATTTCTAGCAGGTTGGCTGAGTTGCTCAAACAATCCTGTGGAACAAGTACACAGACACACACATACAGCCACAGGGCTGGCAGCCCCCCAGCTCCGCTGTGCCTGTACAATGGTAGGGTGCCCCTGAATGTGCCACAAAGACTGACCTTGCTGTGTCATTGAGGCTGCAGACAGCATGCTGGTGGCAGTACTGGGACAGCCCACTTGGACCACAGTTCTTGGATGTCTTATCACAAAATTTCCCAGTATAGCCTTCCTTGCAGGACCAGGACTGACACACACCCCCACTGCCAGGCCTGTTGTCACAGACACCATGGACACAACCACAATCTGCCAAGTACATGGAATAAGATCAATAAGTACAAAAAGTCCAGAGTCCATCACAGTGAAGACATTATGTAGATTCCCAGCTTTCCTTCACAACCTCATGTGACACCAAATGACAGAGGGATGTCTGCTGAGAGATCATCACAACTCAAGCCTGGCTGGGAACAGATCCTGTGACTACCTGGGTCAGTGTTTTTTATAGGCTGTAAGAACAGCCTCAAATTTAGGCTATCAAGCTCAGGGTCATTGTCAACTGTCTTTTGTTTCCTAGCAGGAGATATCTGAATTTGGTTGATGTTTCCAAAATCCCATCACCACTGTCATGTTAAACATATTTTCTCCACTGTTGTTTGAAGGGATTTTTGTCACTTCTTTCATTATGCTGGTCTTGCCAGTATATATGAATTTGCACCATTATCCTTGTTTTACATTTTCCATCAGAGTTACCAACCTTCATCACAGTTCTCTCCGTGCTTGTTTGGGTTTGCACAGATGTGGCAGGCTGTGCCTTTGAAACCTTCAAAGCAGTGACAGTTACCATTCCCTTGTATGCCATCACTGCACTGGAAGGAAAACACAAAGAAAACCAAAGTGATTGCAACTCAGGGAACAAAGACAAAGCCAAGGCACTGATATCCATCAAAGGCACTTTGATACTCGCACTTTTAAGAGTGGTGGTGGTAATACAAGATCCCACATAGCCAGAGCTGTACCCAGCATGACCTGATTCACACTGAGTATGTGCCATTCTCCCTGCATGTTCTGCTACCACCTCTGTGGGCTTAGCCCTGAACCACAAACTCTGAATTGTACTTATCTACAACTACACTCTCAGACCACACTGATAAAAGTGCTTATTGCAATGCAGCAGGATCCTCCACACTTACATTTCCCCGGCCATAGCATGGACTGGAAAATCCCCCTGGGCATGGCATGCAGTCGGGACCAAAGAACCCTTTGCAGCATCCAGGTTTCTGAAACAAAAGCAAAATTGATAAGGTATGACATGACTTAACATGAATTGCCTGGAGCCATGCTCGTAATTCTGAAATCCTGGTTCTTATCCTGTAACAGACTGTTGCATTTTGCATCTGTTTCTAGGAGCTCCTGCACTTAAATTATTTTTCAACAATGCCCTCTTCCTGCTCACAGCCTTGTTCTTCTCAGAACAAACCACTATTTTCTGCTTTTTCTGTGACTTCAATACACAGGTTCGATTTATTCTGTGAGCTTTCAATCCTTTAATAGTTCTGGCCCACTCACTCCTACTTTATCCTTGCCCAGGACTGTGTTCCTTTGGAGGGATGTAGCAGTCCTGGATCACAGGCCTTGTCATGACTGACTAGTGGAAGAACAATCATAATACAAGCAGTCAGCAGTATTCAATGAAACACCCACAAATCATTCCATATAGTTGGCACTCTGAGAGCTCAGAAGCTGCAGACAAACACGAGGTCCATAAATTTGCTGAGTGACTTTCCCGAACCATCTGACAGTGGTTCATAAACAGGATGCAGTCACTTCACAGCTTACAGCACTTTCCCCATGCTCAGCTTCCTTTGGGAGAAATGCTAAAGCTTGAACACTCCAGTTAACACTGCAACATTTGTCTCATGGCCATGCAGCTTGGCTGGTCACATCTGGGGTGCCTTATTTTATCTATTTATTGCACTCAGGTTTAGCTGAGCTGCTTTCTAACATTTGCAGCAGGAACCCTGTGTTCTCTCAGACAAACAAAAAGCAGGTAGCTCATTTATGTGATGGTCCTGGGGACAGCTTTCCTTTTGCTCCCATCCAGCCCTCTTGGCTCAAGGAGTCAGAGCTCCTGGTGAATGAGGAAGAGGAGCTGAGCTCCTTTCAGAGGGAATGTGTTCTTCCATCACACTCACCGTGATGGTTTGATTGCAGTACCTGGCGCACCCCTTCTTCAGGACATTCAGGCCTTGTGGATCATGGATGTAGACACATTCTTTTGGGAGGAGTGTTGGTTCCTGTGCAAACAAAACAAGCCATCAGCACTGTGACCTTGCCCTTTGCTCTTTTGCTGCAGAGAACCCCTGTGCCTATGTCTGAGCTGAGGAAGTTCACTGAGGAGCCAAGGTGAACAAGATATAGTTACAGCAGGCATAGGATGAACCAAGGCACATGGTGGCCTCCTCTTGCTCCCAAGAGTCCCAAGTCTGAGCCAAGGTGCTGTCCTTTAGTCCTAATAACAGTATCTATGGTAAGGGAGACAGCAAGTGTAGGGGGAGGAAAGAGACAAGGGGGAGAAAAGGGCAGGGAGGAGAAATTGAGGGTAAGAAAGGGGAGGAAAGAGATGGGAGAGGGGCAAGGAGACAGGGGAGAAGAGAGGGAGAATGGGGCAGAGGGGGAGTAAGGAGAGAATGAGAGAGGGAAGGAGGGAAGGAAAAAGAAGAAGGGAAGTGAGACAAAGAGAGGAAGACAGGAGAAAAGGCTGCAAATAATTTTGGAACAATGCTCAGTGACCTGTCTTGGAGTTAAGCTTGGGCAGAACTGGACCCCAGATGATTCTGGCTTTGCTGGTCTCAGAGAGGAAAATGAGCAACTAGTGATTTTGCAGAGCTCTACTTCAGACATTCATGCTGAGACTGCACTAGCAAGTTCTCCTGAAAGCCAGAACTCTCAGAGGACACCCAATTTAATGGTGGTGAACACCTCTCTGGCTTTCACAGATTTCCTGGAACTTGTTGTTCTGCCAACCTCAGCATGGGATAACTCAAACACCAGCACTCCTCCTTGCTCCACCTTCGGCCAGCTCTGCTCATCTCTGAATCAACAGGGAACACAGGCCAGGAACAAATTGTTTCTTACCCTCTGCAGTGCAGAAAGGTTGTTGTGATCCTCTGGCTGTGATGTAGGCAGTGGCAGTAGTGGGTGGTACTAGTGGGGTCAGGCTTGGTTCTGGGATTTTGGAGGAGGTGGCAAACTCTGCCCATGAGCAGGAAAGCTCTGCCTGAGGCAGAGAAGAGGAGCTAAAAGCTGCAAGTCTACAATTTCATTCAGATGAGAATTTCTCACCATGCTCTGCATTGATTCAGCTAGCAGAATTCAGAACAAGAAAGTGCACACAGCAGTTAGTGGGCAACAGGCTGGGATCACAAAGCATGGATATGTGTTCTTTAAGAAGCCTCTCTACTGGTTGCCTTTCCTGCTCTCTATTTATTTGAAAGTGGCTTGGGTTAGAAACTGTCAGTGTTTTGATGTCTGTCATCATGCAAAAAAGAAATTACAGAAATAACTACAAATACTTACCATTTCCTTGCTTCCAGGTGGGCAAACACTGTTGTTGAGGGCCTCACAATCCACACAAGAGCCCTGTTAGGAAAAGAAGTGGCAAAAATGTAATCTTCTCAAAGGAACCCCTTCCCATGCCAAGAATGCTACAGAGCTGCTGTTCCCAGTATATATATCCAAAACATCACTACATGTATCTGAAATATTTAATTATTATTAAAACAGTTCACATACTTTGAAATGGGCCAAGTTTATCACTTTAATAAAATGACTCCTGTGTCTCAAGGAGATGCTTGCATCTGCCTGCAAGATGGGGCCCTCTAAGAGGTCCTCAAGATGTCTCCACCCTCTGAGTCTCTCTGCCACTAGACATGCTGCTGGGCTGGAAAGCACTTTGGGCAGCCAAGCAGCAAGGCTCACTGATTCAGCAAGTTGTGTGGACACCCTGTCCCCTTGGGATTAACTATGCCTCTCCAAACCTCTTGCTATTCAGAGGCTCATCTTCTTCCTTCAGTAACCTACCAATGATCAAATTGGGGAGCAAGCACCTCAGAAAAGGTATGTGAAAGTTCAAGTGAGGATATTGCACAACATTTGTAGCTCCTGCCACTGAATGCCTGCTTCCTGTCCAGGCTACAGGACACCAGTGCTGACAGAGATGGGAACAAAGCACTGTCAGCTGAGTTAGCAACTCTAGTGGGAAGAAGATCATATAAGGGAAAAGGCAACTGTACTTTGGAATCAAAGGTAGGATGGGTGCATGGAAAGAACAACAACCTACAAGGAACATTTGCTGATTAGTGGGAAAGCAGTGCCAAGCAGAAGAAACACTGAAGGTGGTGACAGTGCCAAAGTTCACTCCGGGGAACTCTCAGACAGAACACCTTTTCCAACTGCAGCTTACACAGCCTGCTTTTGTCCCTCCAGGTTAGGGTGGGGTGCACAGCAAACACCAGCTGTGCTTGAGCACGAGAATGGGAGAAGCTGACTTACTGTCACAATCTTGTGTTGCTCTTCATTGCATCTGTGAGGCAAAATGGGAACGATTGAAGGAGGGATGAAGATGCCATCCAAGGTATGAATGATACCATTTGATGCCACAATGTTTCGCATGTTTAAGGGGATCCCTGATTCATCCATCAGAATTCTTCCCTGATGAGAAACACAATTTAACCCATTAGACAGGATCAACAACATAAAGCCAATGCAGGAAACAGATGGCTCATAACATCAAAGACAACCACACAAATGGTCAAGCCTCTTAGAGTCACAGATTGGGTAAGAAGCAAACTAATTCAATGATCTCATTTAAGTCTAGTTTTTTAAGCAGAGGAGGAAGCAGAGATGGGCTGAAACCACATTGTTCAGAACCACATCCAGACTTTCACCTAGCACAGGAGGGTTTGCCCCAAAGGGCTTTGATTCACACTTACATCTCCACTGATGTTGATGGTAAGTATCTGGTTAGCCATAGTAACAATGTGTGGCATCATTATCAGTTTCTCTATGGTCACCTGGAACAAAACCACAAGGGGATGGTACCATGAAAAAGCAGGGTCATTTCAGTGCAGCTTACAGAATCCTTCCATGATCTCTGCCACTTGAAAAACTTCTCAAGGGAATTTAACATTTCCATTACATGAAATACCTTAAAAACAAACAATGGGTCAGAGGGTAATCCAGCACTTTGTGTGAACTGTTTGCAATACCACAAACACAGCAGTGCTGGTGGCAGCTGCCTTGGTTTTCATTCCTTGTGTAACAGTCCAGCACAGCTGAAATCAAGTCTCACTGACAGTGTCTCTTACTAATACAGCTGCAAGTAGGGTCAGACTAATAAGAGGATTTTCTATGACATATTCAATAAACAGTGAAAGTTCAGCCAGAAGCATAATAGAGAACATATTTTGAATGAATAAATAAGCTTAAAGGCAGGAAAAAAAGTAAACTGCATCTTCTCCACTGGGAAACAATAATTGAGTAGAGAGAAGTTCTGAAAACCAAGACAATTGTTATTTTTGTGTCCTGCAGCAAACTCTGATGGACAGTATTTTCACTCTAAAGGCCATCCAGCTAGGGAGCACCACCACTCCAGAAAACAGAGTTTCATGGTGGAGACCACAGCTGTCCCTTTTGGCAGCCCCTTTCATGGTAAATGTTTTGCCTCATCAGATTCTGAAGCACATCTCTGCTCCTCCAGGGGAAGTCCAAGAAGTAGCAACTAAAGTTATCAACACTGTGACCTCTCTGCCAGATGAGACAGGTGATAAGGTGTTGGGCTGAAGCAGATCTGGGGTTAGAGCTGCCTGCCTTACCGCTGCTGAAGTGTAGATGTGATGTTTCACGAGTTCCTGAAGCTTATTTATGCCCTAAGGAAGAGAATATCAGAATTAAATACTCAGGAGTAAGAGGAGGCAACTACATTTTCTTCTAACCAGTGACTGACAATGCCAATGCCTATAGCAGTGAAGTCACTTGGTGAATAAGTTCCTTCATTTCCCCCTGCCCAAAACTGTGGTGAAGAACGAAAGCCAAACACCAGATTTAAGCAATCTGGCTAACCATATTTCTAACCATATTCACTTCTCTTCCAGAGCCTTACAGAGACATGGTTTAGCTACCCCCAGGAAGAATAACTTTCAGTAACAACCAGATATATTGCTTGAGTCATTCCAGCACAGCCCAGTGCAACACAGGATGTCTTACAGCACTAGGACCTCTCACCTCTGTGAAAAGATAAATGAGCCTTCCATCTCTCAGCTTATCCACACCATCATTGCTGGGCACAAACACAGTGAAGGGGCCTGGTCCATCCAGTATTGCAGGCAGGCCACAGTTCTGCAAAAACAATAGAAGATTTCATTCTGGATCTAGCATGGGTTAGTCAGGAAGTGAGAGGAAATATTAAACAACACACTAAGGCAGAGCAGTTGTAAAGCAAAATGTGCAAGAGGCAACTGGACACCAAGGACAGGTATGTGATATAACAGGAGTGTGAATGTCACAGAAACATAGCTGGGACAATGAAGGCACTGGTGGGAATGGAGTGAATGTGAACAAGGGATAATGCTCCCTGCATGCTCTGAACACACAAGTACACACAGAGAGACTAAACTGTGGTCAAGAACTAAACATGCTTTGGAGAACAACTCTCCAGGGACAAGGGGAAGGGGACGTGGGGAAGAAGGGAAAGGGACATGTACCCTTGCTGCTTGTGCCAGATCCCCTATAGATGTGAAAACTCCAATCTTTTCCATTACCTTTGCTTAGGTAAAATAAGAAAATAAGACATGACAGAGAAACATTCAGAAAGAAAGCAAAAACACTGAGAGGTATTTAAATGCTATCAAAAATTCCCCCCAAAGCAGCAGCAGGCTTTGTACAGCAGCGATACCACACCCTCCTGGGCAGACACAAACTTGCTTACCTCCAGTATAGTTTCAAATCTACTGAAGATCTCCATTGAAGCAAGGATCTCACCAACAGTTTTCTGCAAGAAGATACAAAGAGGGAGCACATGGCTGGGGCTGCAGCAAGGTCTGAGCACATACAGGAATGCCCACCTTGTGGTTTGCATGTAAAGATCTACAGGAGACCATCATCCTCAAAGGGATGGGCAAAATCTAATGATTATTTGTTCTCATTTTAAATATTTTTAACACAAAGACAACTGTTTGATTATAATTTCAAAATGCAGTACAGACCAATTAAAAGAAATCTTCATTTGATTTTTATGTGAAAAATGCTTTTCAATATTTGTCCTGTAAGACACATATTCTGTAAGATACAAATGAAGAAGAACTCATTTGCTATGATTTTATTCATTAAAGTAGAATTTGCTACTCATCCAAGCACTGTAAAAGCATCATTGCAAGATTTTATCTGGCTTATGCAGTACCATTATCTACTTTTATTGGTATTTTAATAGTACCTAACAGGCCTTGTCAGAGCTGAAAACAAAATAACCAGCCTTTTCCCTTTAAAAAAAAGCTTCACTGATTTGGAATGTCAATCATGAAAATTGTTTTTTTTTTAAGTGTCCCATAAAAGAGAAGAAATATGAATGATTCTGTACCTGTGGGTTGCTGAGGTTGTCAGTGCTGGGTTTTTTCCTGAGGGTGTTAACAATATGTATGATGCCATTGGCTGCTGGTAGGTTTGATTGCAAGATGTTGTACAGCTCCCCTGGCAGGTCTTGATACCGGAAAGATTTGATGTATGTCTGGGTAATAATAAAAGGTTATTTCCTTGTGCTATGTCTGTGTTACCATGACAGATCTAGAAATCAGTGCTCTCTGCCTATGGATCAGCAAGGGGAAGGCACAACCAGAGTTACACTCAAGAAAGTAAATTTAAGGGATGGCCTGAGTGTAAGACAAACTCTGCTTGAGTTTGGGTGGTATTTTGATCCTGAGTGGTATTTTAAAGTCTTGTTACAGAGAAAAAAAAAGACCTCATCTGGGACACTGAGGTCAAGAATTAAGTCTGAGTGTGAATGATGCTTGATCCCAGCTCTGGATCACAAAAGGGTGCCCTGACCATCATGCAGCTGCTGCATCAGTCTGCCAAGCACAAGAAGGCAATACAAGAGAGGCATGGTGCCTCCTGGGCAGCAGGGTACAGAATTTGGAGGCAATCCTGGAATTACAGCTTTGAATGCAGCTTTTATTGACTCATAATGCTGACAAAGATTCTTCAAAACAAAGCCAAAGCAGTCAGCCCCACTGAATTATAAGGCACATCTCTGGTCCTTCCATCTTGTATAGATCCATACACTGAAGCCTGGTGTGTGAGGGTGTCCCAAGGTTAACCTACAAATTAAGCACCCAAGTATTGGTGTTGTAGCCATGATCCAAGTCCAGGCAAGCACAGCTTTCCTGTGCTTTTCATTTCACCATGTGAACTTCTTTGAATTGCTCCCCCCTGCCCTAAACTTCAGTTTACATCGCTGAGTATTCTGTCTGAAACAAAGGAAGGGAAAGGCAGACTTCCCAGATCAAAATGCTCCTAAGTAAACAAACAGGAAAGAATTTTAAAAGGAGCATTGACAAGCTCAGTTCGGATTCCCCTGCTCCCAGTAGTTCTTTGTCCTTTTGATGTATTATGACCTGGACATCAAGGCCAAGGCTGGTTCCTCAGAGAGGAAACACAGGGCTCTCCCCCTTGGCCACCTGTGAGCATGCATGCAGGAAAGGTGCAGGATGTAGAGAGAGCAGTGGAAAATATGAGTCAGCTGTAGAAGGAAAAAAAAATCTTCCATATCAGAACACAATAATGAAAATTTCTTTGCTAGGAAGACTCAGGAAAATAAAACAGAAAGACAGGAAAAGAGAAACTAGAATACAAAATACTCAGCATGTGGCTGTGTCCAAGCACACAAACTCCAAGGGAGCATTCAGTCTGAAGAGAGACTGTGTTGTCTCTTCCATGTCAGCTGCATGGATATTGTAGCTGCTAATGGTGTAGGGAAAAGGTCTCTTCTCCAGAACACAATGCATATAGAGAAAAGACAATCCACAAGTCAGATTCTGGCTAATTGGTTCTGAGAGACAACAGATGTGGTTGCTTGGGGTGTCTGGTCTTAAATCACCTTGCTTTGGACTCCACAAAGGAGCTTGTTCTGATCACAGAAAAAGGTTTTCTGGTGAAGAAAGCCCATCAAGGAAATTTATGCTCAAGCTCCAGTCTGCCCCATGTGAAAGCAGTGGTCCAGGCCTTTGGGAGATCCTTTACCTGGCTAGTGAATGTTAGCTGATGTCCTGACAAGGTCCACATAGTCTTGGCTTTTATCATCTCCTCTATCAAATGCAGACCAGGAACAATGTGCATTCTGCACAACTGCTCAGCAGTGCTATCCTTTGGGAAGGAAAGTCCACATAAAAAAGGTAAATGACATGTTCTTTCAAAAACTGAATTTACCACAATGTTACCTTTCTCCTAAGTAACACACACAGAGAAATTCTTAGCAAAGACTGAGATTTCCTCCTCCTTTTAATTCACTGCAGTAGTACTCTGGCAACACTCTTGTTTCTGTTCATGTACACATTCAAAGAGGGAGACTGATTAACCTGCAAGTGACTTTAGAGGAATCCCCTGGACTGAAACTTACTGGACTTGCATGATTTCAAAACTATCCTTGGATGCTCCACATTGTAAAGCTTGCTGAAGCTCCCCAAACAAAATTTTTGCCTATGCTGGACCATGTAGGTGGTCAAATCTGCTGAAATTACATTTAGTTTCTTCCTTTCTTCTCTGGGTTTACCATCATTGGTGTTCTTTAAAACAATCCTCTGTCAATACTGATTTAGGTGGAACTGATCCTTGGAGGAACAGGTAACTCCAGGGCCTCTCCTGATATATCTTCTATGGATTCAGAAGTTACTGGTTTTGGCCATAGGTCCAAAATCCAATACTTTGATGTAATGCTTGGCCCCTTTTGAAAACCACGCCCCCAGGCAGTAAAAAACACCTAAAGTTTTGAGAATAGTAACACACAAGAGCTTTGAGCTTTATAAGAAGAATGGCCAGAAAGTCTTACACTTCCTGACATTAAAAACAAACTCACTCTGTCAGGATTGAAGAAAGAGATAGAGGTTTTTAAAATAATGTGAGGATTGTAACATCCTCTATAAGACTGCAACTTAACCAGGTATGAAAAGTCTTCCCTAGAAATGATTTCTAGAAATAGTGTCTGCCAAAGTTCCTCTCTCATGTCAATCAGTTTTTACAGGCTGCAAAGCTCAGGCAGAAAAGAACCTTATGACAAAAATTTGCTAAAACCAACAAAACTTACATTAAATTCCATTCTGTCATAAATGGGAAGAAGGGATGGTACAAAGACTGTGAAGGGCCCATATTTAGTCAGCAGCGTTGAACAACCAGAAGCTGTAAAAAGAGGGGCAATGTGAAGTATTTATGTAGCTATGTTTTAACCACAGCAATAATTATTCCTCTTGTTAACAGCACAATTCAATCTTTACATGTTTACAAGGAAGTAGAGGGAGTTTGGTACTGCCACCCTGCCCCCAGTTTGCTCCATCCCCTGAACAAAATCAAAAAACATTTACCAAACATTTTCTTGGCGACGTTTAATTTCCTAATAAACCTTCCTCGCAAATTATGCTGATTTATCTCACCCAAGAGATCTTTATAGCAACTTCTCCCATCTCCAATCTCCCCTTCTTTACACACACAGCTATAAGACAAGAATGAAAAAGAAACCATTATAAAGCAGTTTGCAACACATTCAACAAATGAGAGTAGAACAACACATCAGTATCTACACTTGAAAGACAAATCCCAGTTTTAAGATCATAGAATGGTTGGGTGGGAAGGGACCTTAAAGACCATTTAGTTCAAACTCCCCATGCCGTGGGCAGGGACACCTTCCACTAGACCAGGTTGCTCAGAGTCCCACCCAACATGGCCTTAGACACTTTCAGGGATGCAGGTACAGCTGAGTAACTTCTGCCTAAACTGAGTGACAGGAAAAAAGATGTACATTTCTGCTGGGCAAGCAAATTTGGATCTACCCAAAGAGAATCCAGATGCTTTCTCAGATACAAGCAACATAGGGATTGTCTGCTCTAGAGTTAAGGGTACAGATTGCCACAATATATTTGTTGACGTCTTTCTAACTAGATATTCAGTCAATTCTAATCATTACAGCATCTGAAAATCTGAGCTAAAACCCACAGGCTAAGTGACAATCTATCAAAGAGTTCCTGTATGATCCCTTGGCTTCAGTGAGAAGGGCCAGCCCAAGCACATCAGGTAGCTACAGTTCATCTTGGACTCAATGAGGGGACCAGACAGGTTAATGACTTTTCCAGAAAAGTTTATCTACATGTGAAAATCTCTGTCCTGATTCACACGGATCTGCAGTCATTACTCAGAGACTACCAAAGATGTTTTTTCCCGTTTGGGCTTTGTCCAAGTATCGGCTCTGCTCTTTCTGTTTCAGCCATGCAAAGCCATGCGACACAAGGGGAGGAACTTGACAGCACTCCAGCCTCAGAGGGCTCAGTGCCAGCTGCTGGGGAACAGATATATAAGGCAGGGACTGTGCTGAACACTGTGTCCTGCACTGTGCTAGCAGATCTTCAGAAAGGGAAGCCACTGTGTTTCGGTCCTGCCCTGGAGCACATAATGAGCAAGTGGATGCTAATAGTTTTAGCAGCATTGGAGAAGGAAGGGCCAAGGAAATGGAATTGCTCTTTCCTTTTTCAGTGTCTCAGAGAAGTTCTGCCTTTCCTTGAAAACACACAAAATTCTTGGTGAAGCTTTCTCTGGTGTTTGGGAGGCCATTATGCAAAAATGATCCTATATTTGGCCGTATTTCCCATTTAGAGGAGTACCAACTTGTAGATGTTTTGCTCCAAAGGACTAAGCAAGGTCTGGTGTTTCTTCTCTCAAATTCCCTCTTCCCTGTCAATCTGCAACTCTAATTTTTTCTTGCTTACAGGCCTGACTGGGAGAAGAGACAAAAACTTATGCCTCAGAAGCAAAAGTGCGCAAATGTGAAATATGCAAATGTGAGCAAACGAATCACACATCTCCCTTTCAATGATTGCTTATTAACTGATAATAACCTTCTACCACCACTAGCTTGGGGAGATACATCTCCAGTTCACATCACAGAAGACTTTTCCACCCCAGTTTTAAAGCATTTTGTGACCCACATTTCATAATTTACTGATGTAAAAATCTACTTTCAATGGGTTTGTTACAAACACGTTCTTCTTAAGGGGCGACTCGGGCCCATACTCCTCATATCATCCTCAGTTTCTTCAAAATTCAGCTCATCCAAGCTCAGTTTCCATTCTAGCTGCAGAATAAGCTTCTTTATTTGCAATTTTCAAACTGGCTTACCTAGGAGTCCCCTGAGAATTAATTTCACACGTGGCGGTCACGTCGCAAAGATACTGCCGGCAATCACTGGGGAATGCAGAACACTCGGATGAAGGAGTTCTCCTGCTCATGCCAGGCTTGCAAACACAAGTTGCCTAAGGGAAGGCAACACAGTGATCATAGAGCTCCATTCATCATCTTTTACCCTGTTAGCTATCCTACAAAAGAGTTGGCTGGTTTCCCTTTGCAAAATCTGAGGTGAGGAGACCAGATTTGAGCAGATTCATCAGTTCATTTGATGAACTTCTCTCTGGCCATTTTTCAGACCTTTGCTGTTACTGCTCTTACCTCTCCTGGTCGTCTGTAAACACAAATTGTAGAGTTTTCTGGGCAGCCTCCATTACTGTCAACACAAGGGTTGATAGGCTGGCAAATCTTTCCGTCTCCTTGATATCCTTCTTTGCAAGTACATTGATATGTTCGTAATCCAAGAACTTTACATACAGCGAAGGGGGAACATGGAGAAGGAGCACAAGGATCCTGAGCTGCAATTAAAGAGATTAGAGGTCAGCAGAACCAAATTTTTGTTTTCAAAACAGCACTTACTGCAGCACAGCAGATTGCAAAAGGCTTGGAAAGAATGGAGCATAAGGAATTTGTACTATTAAACTTCTAAAATTCCACAGGAAAATGAAATTATTCCAGACAGCAGATATTTGGGATTTTTCATTCTGAAGAATTTGGATGACACCTTTTCCATGTTATTTCAGTAACAGAAGTGTGAGTGACAAACATGCTTGGATTGATTCTGAATTTACATCATATCTGAGGATATATGAAACTGCAGTTTGGTCAGCAAATTCTGTAACGAGCCAGTGAAAACAGCTATCCATAGCTAGCTGATCACATGCATCTTACCAACTTTCTCTGAAGAAAACCAATTCACAAACTCAAATTTGAAATCAGTGTAGAACTCCTTTAATTCCACACCTGATCATTTAAACTGGGTCAGACTCACCAATACCCTGCTGTCATTATTTAGTACTTATAAGTGAGTGCTGCATGGAACCTGCAACTTTAATTCACTTCTTGCTTTCATGACCAAGTGAGAGGAGAGCCAAAAGCTTAGCCCTTAATCTTAAAGGGATTCCTGAAAAAATAGGTTCTTAAACCTCTGCAGTGAAGGAGACATTGTGTTCACAGTAGTTGAACTCCCTTGCAGATACCAATGCAACGGGATTTTTTCCAAGCAGAACCATTTGGGTCACAGAGAAGTTTCTGACCTTGGCAAGTGCTTCCCTGTTTTCTGTAGCCCAGCTGGCAGTCACACACAGCTGTCCCATCCCTCACCACGCACTCGCTGTTGGCCTTGCACGTCACACCTTTGCAGAGGGGGAGCTCTGCAAAGCAAAAACAGGTTCCCTTTGAGCACCTAGGGCACTGGTAGAAGATACAATGAACTTACAGAATACCTGAAAATAAAGGCAAATG
This sequence comes from Climacteris rufus, assembly GCA_013398175.1. NCBI lineage: Eukaryota > Metazoa > Chordata > Aves > Passeriformes > Climacteridae > Climacteris > Climacteris rufus. The sequence continues at coordinate 827,551 of VZRZ01006679.1, read as the reverse complement.
TGGTTTCCAGAGGACCCCAAGCTGGCACAAAAGCCAGAGGAGCAGTGCAGCCAACTCTAAATCCCTGGTAGCCTAGGCAGTCAGGTCCCCCAAGGCTGAGAGAAAGAATCTAGCTGGTTTCCAGAGAAAGAACAGAGGCACAAAGAGATTATACATCTTGACCCGTGTCACAAAGTGGGGAGCAGACCCCAGCTCCTCTCTCTGCCTAGATCTGAAATGCTCAAATCATCTTTCCTCTACATTCCCAATGCATTCATTGCCCCCCTGCTCCTTTAGGGACACATGCATCCAAACCCATATCATAGGTTAGCCCTGACGGGCCCTGTGCAGCTACCAGTGTGTTTACCTTGGTCACACCTGGGGCCTGTGTAGCCTCCATAGCACGTGCAGCTCCCGTTCCCGGTGATGCCGCTGTTGCATTCCCCGTGCACACAGTCACACTCTGCAAGGAAAGCCCAGACAAACCTGCCCTTCAGGTGCCAGACAAGGCACAGGGCTTCAGGAATATATTGGCCAGCTGTCCTGGCATTTGGCAGCCTGATTTCTCACCAGTAATCTACTAGCTCCTTTTAAAAGTCAGTCATGCCAGTCAGAGCTTTGAGAGGGTAAATTGCTTGTCCTGGGCTCAAGAAGACAAGGTAAGAGCAGCCCTGAATGCAGGATCTAGTTCAGCTTTTCAGGTTCGTGTTTTAACACATGAGCACAAACCACCAAGATCACACCTATCTGATCTGTGTGGACACAAGGAACCAGGGGCTGGACAAAAAGGACTCCTTTAACAGCCAGGCTGCTCTTGTCATAAATCACTTCCCAAAGTGCCATACATGAGAGGCAGCACAGTGTGCAATAATTTTTTTATGGAGGGCAACAGGAAGAAGCAGAGAGACAAATGGGGTGGTTACAGAAGTCTGAAAACCGTTTGGGAAGTGAGTGTGGGTCCTTTTAGGGATGTAGGTAACAGCCTGGCTAAAAAGAGAGAGGAAACTGGGATGGCCCTGGTAAGGGAGGGGGAGAGAGATTTACAATAGGAAAAACAGACTGGTAGAGTCAGACTGAGAATCATTTGTCTCATGGGATAGCAGAGAAGGGCACAAACACAAAATGCCCAGACACCTGCTACTGAACACTGCCAGCTCTCTGCCACTCTCCTCCTCTCCAGCACCATTGCTCACTCAACCTCCCCCTTCTCCTTCCTTGCTTTCAGTTGTTTCTGTGGAGCTTTCACTTGAATTACTTGTTCTTACCTGACTGACAGTCTGGGCCAAAACGATTTTCATCTCGACAATTCTGGCAGGCATACCCACTGTATTGCTCCTAGAAGGGCCCCAAAATGTGCCAGATATTATTTTTCTGTATCACTCTACTGTTTCACACATTGTTTTAGTTCAAAGTCTCTCCCCATTTTTGATTTTCTGTGACAGCAGAAGAAACACAGTGAAGAAAACTGATCTGTTCAGTGCTCCAGTACTAACCAGCCCCTGTGGCAAAGGAGATCCCAGTGTAAGCTGACACACAGAGGGCATGCAAAATGCCAGCAAGACTCTGGTGGGCACTTAGGAAACAATATCCTAATTAGAGACAGACAGAAATGTACCAGCTGGCTCCTGATACTGCTCTGAAAAAGGAATCTGGAATTCACTAATGCCAGTGGGATTTTTTACATTGATTTTTTTTACAAGGCTTGGGGACCTTCAGCATATATTTTAGTTGATATAAGGTGTCTTTGAGTTAAATCCAAAATCAACTTTTCTCAAAGAAGAGATAGGATTTGAGCTATTAATTAAGGATGTTGTAAAAACATACAGTTCATCAGAGAAAGTTTCAAGTCTGACACTGATTCATTAAGCTATAAATTTTAGAAACACTGCTCTATCCAATTCAAATGTGAAGGAATTGTTTATGCTTTGGTTGTACTAAGTCTGGAGCTGTAAAGAAAACAGCAAAAAATATCTGTGTTAAATTCTCCTTCTGATCTCTCCTGTTTTTCCTCTGCCTACTTAGGTGCAGGACTGATTCATTTGGGAAGTATATCATGCAAATCTGGAAAAAGTGCAGCTCATTAAGAGCCGAGTGTCTCAGGGCTTCTTGCAGCCATAGACAGACACTGATTATTTCAACTGATCAGGGGTTAAATTAATGCAATTCTTTCTTAATTTCTCCTTTGAGATTCTTCCCAATTCCACACCATCACCAACAGTGTCTTGGTGCTATTGCAGACCACACCAACCCTGCAGGAACACCACAGACACAGATGCTGGAAGGAAAGAAGCTGCAAATGACCTCCCAGGCAGAAGGGCAGCCTTCACCCAGAGCACCTGCACAGACACCACACAAACAAGTCCCTCTGACAAAGCATATCACCCTCAGAGTAAATTGTGCACTGACCTTGCAGATGCAGGTCCCATTTTGCTGCATACCATCCAGGCATGTGCCATGGCCATTGCAGGGATTTTCAGAGCCACCTGGACACTCTAGCAGGTAAGAGACAGGCCAGATGAGATTAGATTGAACAACCAGCACCTTTCCATCTCCTCCTCCCCAGGTATTCCAGTTATACAAAGGTAATTGCCTCTTCACTAGCAAATTATCCAGCACATCTAACACTGGCCCAGAGCTGTTGAATACAGCCAGGAGTGGCACCAAGGAGCAGTTGGGCTGCTAAGAAAGGCCTTTTAGGAAAACTCTAAGGAAAAGTCCCAACAAGTCATAATTAACTAAATTTCAACCAAGGCACTGAAACAGTTTTTGAGGTTGGGCCACTGCTGCCAGCAGCACTGAGAGGTGAGGGCAGTGCTGGAACTCAGGACAGACATAAGCCTGCTTTGCAAAGATACTGAGCATTTTCAGCTCTCCTCGACTTCATGAAGACCTAGAAGTGTGCCCAAAAAAACATTGTCCATACATCTTTAGAGTGTGATACCTTCATATTCTGGGGATTATTTCTGATGATTTTAGGCATGTGGTTCCTCTGATGAAACCAGTTGTTTATTCAGAGCACTTTGTGTGAGAACAGGCTCAAGCACTCAAACAATCTCCCATTTTCTGCAGAACTGGAAGGTATCTTTCCATATTCCACCAATCAAATATGTGAGAAACATTCAGCTTAGTAGGTCTTGCTTTTGGATTTTTGAGACAAGACAAAACAAATTCTCATTGCTTGGCAGAAATCTGATTGGGAGCTTTGGGATAGTTGTTTTCACCTTGGGTAGGAATTGCTAAGTATTTTCTGTGGCTGAAAGGCTGATTAACTCCAGACTACAGAGCAGCACACGTGGCACACGCACTGCAGACAAGAGGGATATCAGAAAGATCTTCCTCTTCCTTTGGAAACTTTTGTAAAGAGGAACAAAAACATCCCTTTCCAAAAGTTTATTTTTAAAGAAGAGACAAAAGGAAGTGCCACTACAGGAGGTTATGTTATGTGTTAAATGTAAGGGGATTCAACTCATCTGGAGCAAAGAGATTATATGCTGAACCTCCCAAACACATAATGGAGACCTTGTGAGTGTTCAAGCAATAATGAAAATTAATCACCTCAGTGTGTATTTAATGCCTCCTATTAAAACTGATTTGTCTTATTCAACAGCTAGAGATTGTTGTAAAAAAACCCAAAACTTACCATAGCACTCTGTACCCCAGAATCCTGGACAGCACTTTTTCTCCTCAATTTCCTTCTTACACATGTGATGGCACCCTGGCAGTGAAAGGGTATTTTCTCCTAACTTGACAGAGTATCTTAAAAAGAACAATGCAAGATTATGATTATACCACAAACCTAGCACAGGCCTGTTGGAAGGTTTCTAGGCAGTCACACTGCAGTGCCCTGAGCTCTGAAGGGAAGGAAGGGCCCTCATCCCCTGTTCCATGTACACACACAAGAGTTTCAATTCCAGCTTTGTCTTCTCTAATGAGGCCCATTGACTTGAGCCTCAAAGACTGGTTACAAGAAATCTGTCAGGGACTGGACATAAGACAGGATCTCTCATCAGGGTGAAAACCTTGGGTGCTGGAGGGTTAAACAGCATAGAAACAAAGCTAGGATTTCCAGGGTGTCTCAGCATTCTACTTCACATCTAAAATAAGCTTGAAAGAACTAAATCTTTCAGGATTTGTCCCTTTCTGTCTTTTACTAAAGATTCCAGATTGAGATGCTGTAAATTTGGATTTAATAGCTGTGTTATTCACAGATTCTCTATTAAATCTTGGACAAATGCCTTAAATCCCTCAAAGAAGCATCTTCTTTTCAACCCATCAGCCCTCCCCTTTACACACAGGGTGAGTCCTTGGTGGCAGTGCCTCTTGTTCTGCACGTACACAGTACAAAACTATTCTTGGGTCTGTCCAACAACCACCACAACAGCAGATAACACTCAGAAAAGCTGCATAGACTCACATTATTCTTACACTTCATTTTATTTTTGGCACCACATCCTTCCCAAAAGGAACTTGGAAATTGTCTCAATAGCATTGCTGCTTTGGCTTTAATCTGACTCCTGTGTGTGTGCAAAAACTGCTATAAACTGCAAAACTGCCACCGCTATTTTTAAAGTATTTTGAGGCAATCACAGAATGGGCAGACAATGAAGCTATATATTAACAGTTAACATTCACTGCTGAATACATACACAAACAATAATCTATAGTGTTTCATTTTTCAAAAGCCCCATAGTAAATTCAGTTTTCCTTCATCCTTTTCCTACCAGCCAAGCTCAACAGAGTAAGAGCAAGGAACAGACGAACAAGCAATTGCCATAAAGTGAATGAGGAAGGTAAAAAGTTCAGAGAATTATTGCTGGAAGCTGGAAGGATATACAAGGGGAGCTATCATTATATTATTTTCCTAATAAGCCACTAAGGAATTCTGGGTCTGAAACAGGTTTCTATGCTAGACAGACCTCTGTTAAGTTGCTACAGCAGGATTAGCAAACTCAGGTTGTTTAGGGCAAGTTAGAAGTTATTGTCATTTAATTTGTTCTGTGTATATAGAACCTATCCAGCAAAAAGTCTGTGGGATTTGCAAGGAGACAAAAGCAACAATAACAGGGGCCATAAATCCATTTTTCTGCATCTGAAAACAAAACTCTTTGGACATTTAGAGCTCAAAACTATGTGTGTGTTCTCCTGAAGGCACACACTACTCCCTGCATAGCAGGACTGCACCAAAAGTATAACACAGTTAGGAAATAAGCCTTACCTGCAGCCCCTCACCCCTAATCCTTGGGTGGTCTTTAACCAGCCTCTTGGACACAACATTTTAGGCACTGCAGCACAAGCAGTACACGCTGTATTCAAGGTGAACATCGTCTTGACGTTGCATCGCATGGATTTTAACTTAAAAAGAAAAAACGGAATGGAAATAAGTCCAAAATTAAATTGTTATCCTAGTTACTTATCTTGTACCATCTTCAAGTTGCACTATTCTTTAGATACCACTGGGGAGGGCAGAGGCCAGTGCAGCTGCTGGGAGGCACCACACACTCCTATGGGCTAAACCACCCTGCCATGCTTCTGCATGTTTGGATCCACATGGATCTCACTTGGCAGCAACAGGGCAGATCACAGCTGTCTTATCCTTCCCCTACGCCCCACAGCAAAAATTCTAACCATTTCTAAAATAATCACAACTGTGCGCTGCCAGTTTCAGCTGATCTTTTACAAACATGTGGTAATGGTGTGTGAGGACAAGCCCTAAATTAATAACCCTTACCAGCAGACACTGAATTAAAAGGCAACATAGCATTTCTCTTTTTCCTGCTACTGATATGATCCAGTTCACTGGTGGTTTCATTGCTGTTCCACAGGTCTGCAGAACCGAATGTGTTAGTTCAGTCTATTTCCCAGGGCCAGGAGTTGCTTACAGAAGTATTTCTCATGGCAATTGCTTTCAAGAAGGTGCAGGGGAGTGGACGAAAAGTTCTCTGCAACTCTCTGAACACCTTGATGCTTTGACCCCAGGCATGAAGACCAGGTAGGAGACTTGGGTATATCACAAGGCTGGTGACAAAATCAGCACAAGTCCCTCCACCAACCAGAATAACTTTAGGGGTTTGGTTTTCCTCACAGGGCTTTTCTGTATCCCTGCACAACCTTGCTTCTCCAAATGAAACACAGCCAGAGCAGATGACAAAGTACAGCCTCAGAGTGAATGACTGTTATCACATGCCAACCTGTCATTAAAACTCGTGATTCCACTCCAAAAGTATTTTCTTGAATTTCTAAACTTCTGGAAACAAGCAACTGCATGGAAACCTCATTGGTAAGTTTTAAAAAAGACAGTATTTGCCACTGCTGATGACAGAGAAAAGTTGGGAGGCATGAGCTGTGTATGCCCCAAAAGGTCATTGACTGGAAAAAACCCACAGAGCTCATCTAAACTGTGCCTCTACAGGAACTGTATTTTCTAAAAATAAAAACATTAGATCAAATTTTGGGAGGAGGCCTTGATCTGGAATTTTTAAGCCAATCCTGAACAATGCTGTTAATACAGCAGCCCTCCTGTGCCCAGAACTCCTTGTTTTGGATTCCCATCAGCAATCTCAGCTTTGCTTCCTCTGAACTTAAGCCCAAATACATACATTTGCCTCAAGGCAAGGGAGGAAGCCCATGGCTTCCCATCAGTTATCAAGAGCTCAGGAAGGCCCTCCCAGATGATAGCCAGCAGAGTCTGTCAGGAAAACCTCCTGAGAGATAACCCTCAGTCTCAAGTCCACCGGGACACGTCCCTGGAATGTTTCCTGACTCATTCCCTCTGTCTGGAGTAGTTGAGCTCTTTCTCATGTTTGTGGATCCACCTTCTGCAGCCATCCATGCAAGGATTCTGCCCGATGAAGAAAACCATTTCTGTGTCTGTGGTTGCCTTTCTCATGGATATTAAGTTCCAGTTGTGCTTCTGAGGCTTTCCTACCATACAGGAACCTCCAGCTCCCTTGGTAGCAGAATCCCCAAGGAAACTGTTATGTCAAGGACTCCTTTGCATTATAAACAGCTCAAAACCAATCTGAGAGCCAGCAAATTCACCTCCTCATGTCCTGTGAGAACCAGCTTTACTAATGTTATCCAGCAGAACAGAGATCAGCTTTGTTGCTCCTTATGCTTCCACCCACACAGAGCAGTCACAGGAGATTTCCCGTTTTTCATGGAGCAAAACAGAGAAGACAAACAATATGGGTGAATAAATGAGGTGCTACCTGGGGAGTACTCTGTCTAAAGATCAGCAGTGCCATTGATGGGGTAGGGAAGAAGTCCATCCCACCAGCTGGTTGAAGTAGAAATTAGGACTCCAGATTAAAGCTGGTCTTTTGAAAGGAGCCAAATGAAGCCAGGCACATGGATCTCACAGAACAGTACAGCTCCTGTGTTTCTGGTTCCATCAAATGCCAGCTTTAGCCTTCCCTAAGACAATGCCTCAGAAAAAGGAATGGGAAGATGCCTCAGGAAGAAACACAGATGTGGACTCTTTCCTGGGAGTTAGAATTATGCCACAAACCTCTACCAGGTGTCTGAGCCACCCTATCTGTATTAAAAAGACCACATAAACAGTAGAGCATGAATGACTAAAATAAAATTCTCCAGCCTTCCATTTCATCTGTACTTTCAGGCATCAGACACAGCTGGGCCATTAAAGGGGTGTCATGGTGGTGGAGGAAGACACCATTATTCATACATTATTCTATTTTCCTTCTCTTCCCTTCATCAATTTCTAAATGGAGATGGAGAGTGGGAGAGGTGAATGGCTGATATTCCTCCCTGTTGGCATGTTTAATTACTTGCAGGCCTCTAAGACAAGACAGTTATTGTGGAATGCCCCCTACCCTACTGGGACACTTCATAAGCTTTAGGCAGTTTTCCAGTAAGATCTTCCCCTTTTTATAAGGAAATATGCTTGTGTCAGCAGCAACAGGCAGGAGGAAAGAGGAAGAAAACAGCTAAGTGGAAAAGTATTAAAAAAATATTTCCCTTCTTATTTGAGTGACAGAACTGATGAAGCAGTCATTTTCTGGAAAGTTTTGCTTCTCAGAAAAGCAGAAGAGGGAATCAAGGGATATAAATGCAACAGTCTGGATACTCAAATTCTGGAGAGGATGAAAGACAGACAGAAGTTTGAGTCAGAAGTGGCTCCTGGGGCACAACCTCATGGAAAAAAATGATGCACTGCTCCCTTGGGCTCATCTTTAACTGCTGTTTCTAAGCATGAAGCCACTGGAAAGGAAGCAGGGAGAGGGAATGTCTGTCCCTGTGTTGCAGCAGGGCTGCCTGCTGGCTGTCATTGTTCTGATCAGGTGATGTTGTGAGCCTGGACTGTGTCACACTCTGGGTACAAAGGAACAGAAAGGGAAGACTGATGCTCTCAAACATCTACAAAATTAAAAGAAGCTTTTAAAGCAGAAGACATTCAGCATGTAGCTGACATGTAGCCAAAAGAAGTTAAGAGCCAGGGTGGCTCTGTCCTCCGGGCTGGGCTGTGCTCTCTCCCTGCACTCAAATGCTTGTGCAAGAGCAACCACTGCTCTGCACTCAGCTGAGACACATCGAAGCTTCTGGGTGCTGCGGTGTTTCCTTCCCTCCTCTCTGAACAGATGTCCCTCACTTCTCAAGTGCTTGCTTCTCTTGCTCCACCTCAAGAGAATAAGATGGGAAGTATTTCGTAAGGGCTGGTTTCATTCCCTGCATTTGCACCCTTTATCTTTTCCTCCCAAACTATAACACAAATCCTTCTGTATGGCAAAATCTAAAGGAAGAAAGAAAAACACATTTGGACGTCAGTGTTCGGCTCCAGCAATCCTGGGAGCCAGTTCTGGAAATAGCCATTATCTAATGAATCACCGAGTTTCCAGTGCATTTGTCCTTTACAAAACAGAGCTGTAGACACATGCTTGAGTCATTACAGTCATGTACCTCCCCAAGAAGTTCTCAATAACATTTGAGCTGAACAGAGCAGCAGCTCCTGGACACACAAACCCTTCACACTTGTTCAAGGAAGACACTTTTCAATATGAGGGTGCACAATCAAGTTCAGAGATCTGCTCTTGCCCTGGGTGTTTCCCAACATCTCAGCTGCAGAGCACTGGAAACACAGGAATGCTGAGACCACTCTTCTCCTTTCCCACCTGCCTCCATTCCTCCTCCAGCACAGCCTGGGACTGGCCTCCTGCCAGAAGAAAAACTTTCATGGTTCTCACATCTGCTGCACCTTCCCCAGCCCATAGCAAGAGGTATAAAAACCCAAATCAGACCAACAAATATACTGTCGTATTTGAAGCATTAAAACTGAGACCTGAGGTAACATCACTGAAACACAAGTGGCAAAAAATCTCTTCTCTCGATGACTCCTGGGAGCCAACAAAAGCCTCCTATGAAATTACAGCACTTCTATTGCAATCAGATCCAATGGGTATCCTAAACTATCAGAGAAGGCTTCATTAGATCCTTATTTTTCTTCAACTCCCATTATAACCTTGCAAATGTTTCTTCTCTTTCTCCATAAAGAGGGAACTTCTGGGGAAAAGGCTCTAAAAGGGATTTCTGGATTAAAGAAACTGCTGCAGAGGTGATCCAAAACATTTCACTTCTCTGTAAGTGGGTACTCGCTACCTGATAATGTAACTGTCTCATGCCAAGCCAGACTCCTCAGTGATTACAGAGATCAACACAGAGTCTCAAAGCAGAGAGACCTAAATTTCCACTTACATGAGCTGAAGACATGAGCTCACATCTCTGGACACAGTCTGGACCCCTCTGCCTAGAACCCACATCTCCAGACAAATGAAATACACCCGTAAAGACACTTCATGTTTGTGCTCAAGTCACCTTGATGATCCTACAAGCCTTCCTAGTAGTTATTTATGGCCTGTTTATGAAAGGGTCTTTACAAAAGGTCTGACACCAAAGCATCTTTCCAGTGCTCTTGCTCTGTCTAAATAAAGTCTTTCAGACCCACAGGTCTGTCCACTCCCCACAAGGCCCTGCTTTGTCACTCAAGACAAGACAACCCTTCCACAGCTTGGATCCCCAAGGAATTTCCAAATCCCCCCACAGCTTCTGGCTTTGTCAGCCAGTTCATTCCTTCACCAGCAGGACACAAGGAGGGGGATGGCAGAAGGCAATACAGTGTGAATTAGTGTGAATTCCAGCCCACAGGAACTGGGCTACCTCACCATGGAGTTTAGAGAACAGATCTACAAATGCATCACACATTTGTCTAGATACTGCTGCTAAACCCAAGAATAGAGATGAAGGAATCAAAAGAAAATCAACAAAATTGAAACAAAATGGAAAGTATTCAACAACCCTTCTGGGGAGCTGTTGGGAAATATACTGAAACAAAGGTATTTGCCCTGTTGCAAAGCAACACATTGATGAGATTGTGAATTTTTTTTAAAGTAAAATTCTCCTGGGAAACTTATGGAGGTGTCCTGATGGATACTAAGTTCCCATCCCACACACTGAAATTAGAAGAAGACAAAGATGCCGAGTACCTTCCTTTGATATTGCTACTTTCAAGTTCAGTGCCAAACATTGACACAAATTTAATCTTATTTTAAACTCAAGCGCCTTATTCAAAACTCCTTCAACATTATTTTTATTGCCTCAGTCTGGACTACAGAAAAGATACTTTACAGCCCTGAAGGTTTTACAGATGTTATTCTGCACCTAACTAAATGTAAATTAAAAGAAGAGTTTTGGAGAGGACTATTTCCTAACACAGAACCATCCAAATATGAAGAACTGTTCAATGAACATTTAAATAAAGACTCTCAGACTTACCTTCTGACTCTGGCAGTCAGCTGTGGGAGTGAAGCATGCTGCTAAGAAGAAAACCAGCAATCCAGGAGGATGCATTTTCATGCTTTTACAGGCAGGACCCTTTACACAAAAGGGGTGGTGATAGAGGCTGCAATTTCTGTAAGATAACACCGCCTACTAAGAATCAGATCCAAGACAAACCAGAGGTTAAAAGTAAATAGGGAGAGAGCATTTTTGCACTGTGCTTTTTGGCTGCAAAGCCTTTAGAAATGGATCTGCTACTTCTAGTGTTATTTCTGAATCAACATAACCTTTTTCTTTCCATTCTTTTTTTAAATGCACAAGCAGAACTCCTTAGCAAAAGGTTTACTCAAAACAGGAACATCTACGGATATCCTCTTACATATCAGTTCAAAACAGAAGGAAGGAAATCCTTAGTTTTCAACTAATTGGAATGAAAAGATGTTAACTGTATGCTTAACAGAAGGCAAATCCAATGGGCGAACTTAAATACCATAAATTCATGAAGGGTAAGTTAATTTCCTTTTGCCACTGATGTTAATGTGTCCATAACACCTCAAAGAGAAGGTAGACCCGACCACTGCCTATCCCAAAGTATGCAAGAACAAAGCAATGAGAGTGAGTGACAGGCTATGCTTCAGAGCAGTAATGAAGCTCATTGTAATCACCAATCAAGCACTTTGGGCAGGCTTTGAGTTTTTTTTTAATATAGTTGACTTTCTTAGCAAGAAAAGCATCACATTTTGCAGGTGCTATGGCAGCAATGGCAACATATATAATTTTCCAAACACTCTGCTGACACCTTGATGAATCTGAGGAGCACTTCCACAGCATTCAGAATAAGGAAAGCCCCAAAACAGGATTAAAAAAATACACACTAACCTGAGATACAGTCTGCAATTTATAGTCTCCTTTAGAACATTACAAAGAATTGATTAGTGACAGATTTCACATGGCCTTTGCCTCCCTACACTGCCAAGCGATCCCACTATTCTGAGCAGTCTAAGGACTGCTTCTGTTAGCAACAAATCCCACTGAGCAATGAGGGACCACCACATTTTCAAGCCATTAATAGTATAGGAAGGTGCCTAAATGAAGCCAGGACAGGGAGCTATTCTTGTGTTTACATAAATAATGAGAGCATTAATATATTTTGCCCCTGCATCCATGCACAGACAGATATGGTCTAACATATGAGGTATGTAAGAGCCGCTGTACTTACTGGTGCTGTTAGCTGTGCTTCACTTCTGCCTTCATCCTACAGGGAAAGACAGCATGATGAACAGCCAGCCCTGTTATATATCCTGCACTAACAGGAAGCAGATAAGGCACACAGCTATCCACTGCAACCCATGGGAGAAGTACCAGCCCACAGCTCAATCCAACAACTCAGCCCACTTGTCCTGCTCCAGCACAACTGCAGCCCTGGGACTGTCAGTGCCCAGCTGATGCCACCCTGGCAAGGTCAGAGGGTTCACACTGCTCTGGAAACCACTGGGGACTCTGCAGAGCTCCAAAATGGGACAGAGGCATCACAGCTCAGGCCAGTTCTGGTGGGATGGCAAAGTCACAAATGGACAGTGGGGACACTCTTGGAGAGAATGGAAGCTGTCCAGTGCTTTCTTTGCCTGCACTCATGGCACTGGGCTGGCCATGGAGACACAAGGATGAGGCTGCTGCTCTGCTCCATGCTGCCTGAGAAGGATGTTGAAGATTGTTGGTGGGTTTTACAAGAGCTGGCTGTATGACATAGGGATTAAGTTGCCAGCATCCACACATAGCTGATAAGCTTTTAAGGTGAAAATAGCTTACCCCAGGACACTTGAAGATGCATTGGCTTCTTTAATGGATCTTCAGACAGTTTTCTAAGTGGCTTAGCACTGAATATGGTACAGGGCTAAAAAAGACACACAAAGACTGATTCCTGGGCTTTCCACTGCTGCTTATTATCACTGTATCTGACCTACTGCAAGGGAACTAGGAAGGGAAGGGAGAGAAATGCCTGGTGAAATTCCTGTCTGAATTAAATAAATCAGATTCACAGCTACATCAAAAGGTTCACAGCCAGCTTCCTTATCTGACCTCACCTCAATTAAAGGCAAGCAATACAACAGCAATACACAAGCTAAAAATGCAAACAGTGAGTAGTGCCATTGTACAGCAGCAGAGAATAAACTGAAAAATCAAAAGGTCATCTGTCATCAGATGCTGCTTTCCTGATCAAGCAGCATGAGCAGCTTGTTTCAGCATGTCACAATGCCTATGAGCCGCTCTGAGAGAATGGAAACTGCTGCTGGATCACTGCTGCTGGATCTGGAATGCCCAAATCTGCTAGAACTTTGGATCTTCATGATTCTGGAAATTAGTAAGAAGGTGAAACATCAACCACCTCTAAACTAATGGGTGGCCAGAGCCATTAAAAATTCTCAGTGCACCGATGCCAAGATGCTCCCAGTGGCAGCCCAGCTGGCAGTGTCATCAAAGATGGCAACACCAGCATAGCAACAGCAGAAATGCTGAGCAAAAATGAGCCCAAACCCCACAAATTACTGCCCCACTTACACTGCTTCTGTTCTCTTCTGATACATGGATTCCTCCTAGGCAGATAAATGTATTTCCTCACAAATGACATCAATAAAAACTTTATGCCTTAGAGGCAAAATGCATTGGATCAGTTTTTTGATTCCACTGTTTTGTCCAAAACTCTTCAAAACTGTCAACAACTAAAATCCCAGTTCCCTCACTCATTTCTGTATTAGACCAGCTCATGCACAGAGGCATCTGCACAAAGTGTTTCAAACCCCCAAAGTCTCACAAAGCAGGATCCTAAGATCTGCCAGAAAGACTTCATCAAAAAGAAAATTTAGGCAAGACTTGTAGAGATCTGATGACAGAGCACACAAACGGCTCTGTGCAAGCAGGGTAGGGGGGTTTCATTCATGTACTAGCCAATGTTTGATTGAAATAGGATTGTGCAAGTCCAATTTTAAAACATACAGTAGGAGTTGTCAACGGTCTGCCAGTGTGTTTATCTGTGAGGTTTTGCATGTGGGCTTTTGTTTGGTTTGGAAAGCATGGAGGGTGACTTGTCAGTCAAGTGTCTCCTGCCCACAGGGGAAAAGGTGACTGGTTTAGCAGTCAGTCACAGACATGGGTCTCAGAAACATCTTCAAATTCTGGCCCTGACTTCTTCTAGATTACTTCTATGAAACACTAATAATTTACCTTGTTGATTCAGTCTCCCAGTGATCATCAGATTGTTGGAAGCAGGAATGCTCAGGACTTTTGCCTCTCAGGTGAAAATTTTTTTGCTTTATGCACTGATGACAAGTTGGATCTTCTAAAGCAACTTATCTAAGACCTGGCATTTTTATTGTGTATACATTAACATTCAGAGTTGAGAAGCTGCTGGCAAAAATTACTCAACCTGTTGAGTAAAAAAAAAAACACCAAAATACCCCACCTGGGTAAAGGCAAAGGATAAAGCTACAAACCCTCCCAACCTCCCTGCCTGTGTCACACACTGTGTTTTCAAAAGCTGGGTCACCAGCCCTGCCCTGTGAAGTGTGTGCAGCCCCAACCAGCTTGGGCAATTTCCTGCTATTGAAATCTTTTGTTTAGAAACTACAGAGCCAAGGCAAGTGATTTACCATCCAGTCCACCTTGCCACACAGCTTCTGTGGGAACTGACCATTTGGTTACATCCACAGAAAGGGACTGTTGTTCTGCTCTTCTGGAAAGCTGGGAAAGGACATTAGGTCCCTTTGCTCTGAATTGTAAGCATGTAAGAAGGCTGTGAGCCTAAAAAGGATTAAACAGGCCAAGCCAATAGTGCTTGTGTGTAGGAAGGGAGCCAGCTGAACCATACTTACCCAATATACCACTCAGGGTCCTGGTGAAAAGGCAATGACACAAGCCTACTTTCTTTTTTTTTCTTCTTGGCAAGTTGGAAGAAACAGGAATTTTAAAGTTTGCTGATAAAAGCACAAAAACTGCAAGGATTGCACAGTGAATAGGAGTCTGTTAATCTCTCTCACACACACACACAAGTCCAATTTTGAGCAGACAGGTAGGGCTGCCTGAGCATAATATTGTTGCACAATTCAGGAAGAAATTGTCGTGGCTGCTCACATCCTGTTACTCCAAAACCTCTAAGGGCAGCAGTAGCAATGCCAGCACATAAATGCTCTAAGTCTGGCCTATCACTTTCTCCTGACTCTGAGTTCCTTTACGTGTTCTCCTGCAGTGAAAACCAGCTACAAATTCCCTTCTCTTGGTTTTAGTTTTGTACCTTCCCCATTTATGAAGCAGCACTCTGGGGTTGTATTGGGAGAGTCAGACACTAAATTCCCCAGAGATATTCAGTATTAATTACAAGTCTGAGTAAAGCTGTTTGAACAGGCTGAGCTATTGGAACTCAGCACCTGCTCACAGGAACACGATGGCAGAGGCAGTGTGCTTTCCCATGGAAGTGCTGCTTATCCTTCACATCTGTAAGGGATAGAAAAGGCCTACAATGTGCTTGATTAAAGCTGTAGCCAACAGTTTGCCAAAGATTGCACTGAATGCCTGCCTGAGAACAGCAGGATGGAGATGAGAGTCAGGATCCTGCTATCTCAGCATTTTCAACAACTTTAGAGATGCTGGGTGTTCTTCCATCCTCTCTCAGAGACCCTGAAGACTGAAGCACAAGGGCTTGGTGCCCAACTTACCCACTCTGGCTACTACTCTTCATGCACCTAATTCAGGTTGATTTTTTTAAGCATTGGCCAGTCTTCTTTTAGCACCTTCTGGGTCTAATGAATTTCACATCCTCCCTTTTCCACATAAATTTTTAGCATTTCAAGTTACTAAATGCCCTTAAGGTGGACAGCAAGAAACAGAAGCTTGTAGTCTGCTCTGGGCCACAACTTCATGCTTTTCCTCTCTCGCTGCTTTTCTGCTTGAGATTTGGTATGTTTGAGGATTAGTACTGCAGAAGTAAACTTTTTGATCAGGGACATCCAAGCAAGAAGCAGCAGCACTTTGTACAACTACAATTTAAAAACCCCAGCTCCTTATCAAAGCTGACAAGAACAGGAAGGCAAGCCAGAGAGGCTGATGAAAATACATCACTGTGCAGTACATCTACAGCCAGGCAGATCAGAGTGCTGTAAGAGCAGCACTGGGATGGACACAGTACAGGCAGGATGCAGGTCACACTGTCATTTCTTCTTGCAGAGAAAACAATTTAGCTCAGGTCAGCACCTCATTTACTTTCCTTCCTAATGAGGCTCATTTACAATTTTTCAATTGTAATACAAGAGAAGTTTTAAAACCTTTGGCCAGATCCTTGGCAGATGACACTGAACATAAATAATTGCCTGGGTCTTCCTAGGGTGGCAAATCTCTGTATCAGCTGCAAAGCCAGAACATGGAAGTCTGAAAGTTCAGGAGATACTTTCCTGACTAAGGTCTCCCCACCTACCTAAGTGTGTTTCTGGTCATAACTTTAGCTGCTCAGATAATGTCTTACTGCTGAACAAGGTTGGAAGCTGTAAAGGATTTGAGGACAGTTACTAAAGAGAACTACACATGTACAGCTCTGTAGTGCAGTTGCAAAAAGAGAGGAAGAAATCAAGACTGTTCTATGAGACCTCAGCTTTTTACAAAGTTACTCCGTTCTGCAGAGCTTTCTGTAGAAACCAGTTGTGTAAAGTTCTGGGAAATCTTTCTGAAGTGAAGCAATCAGGTTAGTTTCAAGATGAATGACTGTGTATTTTCAAGAAAAACTCATTTAAATCCCTCTATTTAGAAACAAAAGGCTACATTAAAATTAGACAACCAAGAAAATAGGCTGGCACTGAGGAATGATAGTTTATAAAATCTTTCAGCTTAATATTGCACTTAAATGAAGAGAAATGCACAGCCACAAGGCAACACAGAGCATCTCTCCTCTGGAGACTGGCTGAGACAATCTGAGCTGTTCAGGCTGGAGAAAAGGCAGGTCCAGGGAGACCTCACTGCAGCCTTTCAGTATTTATAAAGGGGGCTATTTAAAGAGGGATTTTTTACATGGGCAGATAGTGATACAACAAGGAAGACTTTGTTTTAATTAAAGAGATTTAGATTAGATGTTAGGAAGAAATTCTTTACTCAAAAGCACTGGAAGAGGTTGCCCAGAGAAGCCATGGATGCCTCATTCCTGGAAGCTGTTGAGGCCAGCCTGGATGGGGCCCTCAGTGAACTGTTCTAGGAGGTGGCATCTCTGCCCATGGAAGGGGGTTGGAATCAGATC
Organism: Climacteris rufus; assembly: GCA_013398175.1. Taxonomy (NCBI): domain Eukaryota; kingdom Metazoa; phylum Chordata; class Aves; order Passeriformes; family Climacteridae; genus Climacteris; species Climacteris rufus. Next base: position 810,510 of record VZRZ01006679.1, on the reverse strand, counting down.
ATCCTGAAGGTCCACTGCAACACAAACTATTCTACAATTCTATGAAAGTAGCAAGGGATCAGACATCTGGTAGCAGGAGAGAGGGCAATTTCTTTCTTGTTTTGCCTTTGGTTGGACTGTCATTTCTATTTCTTTTTGCAGGTAAAAATGGAAAAAGAGGTAACGTATCAGGGAAAATGCTTTATATAGCCCATGTTTTACTTAGCAGAGTATGAAAGATGATTTATTGAAAAAAATGCCCTGAAAATACACAATTTTGATATCACTACAGGTGTGATAACTAATGGAAGAATCAAGACATACTACAGTATGTATTGAACATTATATTCACCTTAAAATCTGATCAGTGCTTACCCAGATCTCAAGAGGAATTGCACCTGTTTCCTGGATTAATAATCTGACCCAAAAGGACAGATTCTATGTTTTAAACAGCTGTGGACTGAAAAGAATTTCAAGTTTAACCAGAGATGTTTTTTCTGCAATAAAATACGAAAAAGAGACCTTACCTGCTCAAACCATGTACAAGCAGGGATTACCCTTGCTTATTCTAATACAAGATTCCATTATATCCACTAGTGCATTAAAATACATTTAAACAGTTGGGTTTTACAAAGGATGCTTAGAAACAGAACTCATGTCTGTCTCAAGCACAAGGCATCCCCCAGGCCAGGCCTTGTTTATAAGATGGAAGCAGGGCTGACTTATCCAGAAGCAATGACAAGCATAACCCCTCAGATGAGAGACAGATCCATCCATGCAGGCTCCAATCCCAGGCAGTTCCAGAGGACTCCTTACAGATTTCCCTTTGCACTCACTTAAACCATAAGCCACACTGTAAATGATCTGTTAATCTGATAAATTCTCAAGTGCTTTTGCAAATCAGACTGTTTCAGTTGCCACAGGCTCCTCAAGTGTTACCTTAGACAATTACAATTAAGTGATTAACAGAGCTACTTCAGAAAGAACTGGTGAAGACCTAAGATTTAATTATATTATCCCTAGGAGCCTTAATTTAGAAACTATTTTTTTCTACTCAATGATAATTAAGCTTAAATTAACATATGCAACCTTGAGATTTCAGGGAATAGAAGAGATCTAAAGTACAGGAAAATTTAGTTTACCCTGAGGCTGCAGCACTACCTTAATTGCTCAGTTCAGTCTAAGCTTAAGGGGTTTCCTCTGCCAAACTGGGAGCAGAGCTGCACTCCAGTAATGCTCCTCACCTCTTTGCTTGCTCCCTGCATCCTGCAATACAATTTGCCTTTGGCTGCCTCTCTGTCATCCTTGCACTGCCTGCAACATTCCTGGTTTCTGGAGTCCAAAAAGCACAGTCAAGCTCTGCAACAGCATGGAAAAACACTCAGTGACAGCACCACATTCCCAACACCACTGTGGACTTCCCATTCCTGGACAAAACTCATAACTTGTTTGGACCAGGCCCTGAGCAATGTGTTTGAAGTTTGCCCTTTTTTAAGCTTGACTGTTGTACCTCCAGAGATTTCTTTCAACCCAAATACTTCTATGTGTTTTTTAAGGGGCATCAGTTTCAAGCAGCATCAGCTGCTACAGAGACATCAAAAACCTGTTCTTCCTTTCCTAATCCCATTGGATATAGAACATTCTTTTTCAAAGTCTCAGAATTTGTAGTAGGGATTTTACTGTCATGGGGAAAGCTAAAACTTGTCGGGCACAGTAATATTCAAGTTAAACATGACAGCTTGGAAAGAAAATCCCTAATATCTAATGGAGAAGCAAAAGTACTTGAAATAAATCCTCCTTAAATTGTGCTTAGAGGTTGCAGATCCTCATTTTCCATGACTCAGCTGTATTTCTGGACTAACAATCTTGCTATAGCAGAATAAACTATTTTCTTCTTTCATCTTGCTGCACATGCCATACTTTACAATGCACTCTAGGAACATAATATGTGCTGCTGAACTGCCATATGGTATCCTGCAAACACAAGATATAAACCTGAATAAAGACAAGGGCAAAAGAAAACTGTCAAATTACACTTTATTTGTATTGACAAGATAGGCAAAAGAAAGATTTTGTGTTCAGAAATACAAATTAATTATTTGCTGACAGAATGCTGATATACCCACACTGGGTATTTCCATTGTTAAGATGATACTGAGGGAATTTTTACCAGGCAATTCTTTTATCCATGGATAAGGAAAATGAAAGCCTGTGAAAATAATTTCATATGAAAATTTGTTACCTGCTTGTGGCTCAAGTTTCACTGTTACGTTCATGACTGGCAGCAAATAATTACACTTGGCCTCAAAGAAAAACATACATAAAACTGTAAGATCATTAAATAATAAGCATTAGCAGCATACCCAAAATACTTCTTGTACAAAGAACATTGCACTTGAACATACACAAGCATTTACCCTTATTTACACATTAGAATTTGTATAGAACAGCAAGACTGATATATACAGAAAAATAGTGGAAACCTTAACAGCCCCAGACGACAGTTAATCTAGTGTTGACTCCTTAATTTTTCCATACAGTTTCCCAGGATGTCTTGTGATTTTTTCACTATATACTATTGCATAAAAAATAGACTGTACAAGAAGTTCAGCCCCCAGTTAACACTTTAGAATATTTCTATGTACTTGTACATGTTCACTGCACCAGGGAGCAAGGGAGTCCAGGTCAGCTCCTCATTAAAACAAAGAGAACTTGACAGGTGCTATCTACTTAAACACTGTGCTTTACCTTGTAACACACACTGAAATCACTTGGCTGTGCAGTAACTACCCAGTGAGTTCCAAAGGCAGTTCCCTACCACACAGGATCTCCCACTGCCTTGCAAGCAAAGAAATTAATTTCTCCCTGCTTTCTGCACTTGGGATAAAAATGTACCATTGGATCTCTCTGCTCCTGCTGCCCTCTTGTTTAGAATTTCCCTTTGGGACACTATCAGTTTCTCCAAAGTGATCCAGTGTTAAATTCTGCATCAGATCCTGATTCTGAACATCATCAAACACAAAGGTAAGGGCCTGTGGATATGTCTGATATCCCATGAGAACTCTATCTAGATCCCGGATTCGTCTGCCATCTGCAAGCTGATACTTATCTCTCTTTGGTGGCTCCTTAGCAAATTCAGGTAGTGGGTAACTGATATAATCTTCATCAAAGAGGAATAAATCAGAGCTGGTCAATATCAGTGTTTTAGGTTGCAGTGAACTAGTGTTTTGAGCAGATCCTTCAACATGATTTACTTGAAATGCCAACACATACAGAAGGATGTTGAGGGATGGAAGATTGGTCAAACCATCCATTTTCTCTGCCACTAGAAAAGCAAGGTCCCCAATTTCCTCTTCATTTGGATAAATAAATTTTACTCTGCTAGAGTGAATCAGTTCATAATTCTCCATTTTTCCTGCAAGAAAAATACATTATTATATCTCTATTTAGTAGCATACAATACTTTTTTAATGTACTAGGATAAGCAACAACCTTTGACAGCTGGCTGCAGCAGCCTGAAGAATTCAAGTTTTGTATCTATTCATGCATGCTTTTGCTTATAAACAATACTGGAATAATTTTATTTGGATTGCAGATCTCTACTGAAGTCTTTCATGCATTACCAATGTACTTTTCTGCAAATTTCTAACCACATCAGTCCAGGGTGAACTCAAGAAGCCATCACTAACTTCACTTGTGCAAGACTATTTACATTTAACAATTCTGTTAAATAAGGCACATCTAAGACAAAGCCAGGGAGTTTGGTTAAAGTATCAAATAGGAAATGACTGATGCATAAATGTTCCTCAAAAAAGTTTTTAATCAGTACAGTTTAGATGAAGCCTGAAGTAAGATGCCTAAATAACTCCTGACATGTAGAAAAGACCACTCACCTGTGGTTTTACTCCCAAATTCGGAGTAGAAGTCCTTATCCACTGGTTCAGGTGAAGGTGTGCGTGCAAGCAGTGACAGCACTGCCATCAGCTGCTGCATGAAGGTGTGGGTGTTGTAGCTGTCTCTTGTCAGGCAGGTGACTATGTGATCTGCAGAGTGGCCTGAAGAGAACACACAATATCAGTCACTCACTAATCTGTACATGGCATTATCACTTCTAGAACCAACATGCAACAGAAAAGATTTTTTACAAGGACTGTTTCTCCTAAAAACATGCACAATTTTTCAAAAATCTTTCAAATTCCTGAAAATAACAACAGAATCCTTACAAATCCCCCCCCCAAAAAAACATAATTCCTCTTCATTTAAAATACAATGTACACTTATGATTCAAATAATGCTCTAGAGATTCAAGAAAAAGAAGCAACAAAATAATACACTCTTCCATCTCACTAATAAAGACAGGGATCCATCTAAAAAAGACTAAAACAAAACAGAACTGGAAAACTTAAAGCACAAGATGTACTCACCGGTAATTCGGAAGTATTGGTCAAAGAGGCCAACATTGACTGACTGCAGGTCATTCAGTTTTAGCACAAAGCAGCAAGAGAGGTGGAAAGAACTATTTTCACAATCTGAGTTTTCTTTGTTCCAAAAATCTGTTAAAAAAGTATATATGAGAAAAAAGTCAGAAGAAAATAATTGTTCTGTCCATAAGCATAATTTTTATATTAAAATCTTACATTTATCTCACACTTGAAGAAACAAATTAAATTAAAAAATGGGTACAGGGGCTAATAATTTCTCAAGTAACAAATACAAGCAAATCTCCTTATTAGCAGCTGTTCTTGAAATAGCTGTCACATACAAGATGTAAATCAGGAGATGCATTAATAAAACACTTGAATTCAATGCACACCATGAGGGTCATTGCCCTTTATTTACCATTTTGGTTATGAAAGGCACTATGAAGTGACATCAGAGAAAAGCATGGGTATAATAGCAGCTAAAAAGATCTGAGAAGCAGCCATGACTCAAGACCCTGTTTTTTTGAACATAAAAGCCCTCTGCAAATACTGTCCCTTTTAACTAGGCGGTCTAAAGTCAGAATATTGACCAAAATTGGTTCTTAAACTGAAGACAAACACATGGAGAGGGATTAAGTTGGTAACTTGATTAAAGGATCAAAATAACTATTTTACCTGACTGGTGCTCATCTGCATGAACAAAAGAATCATCCAACAGAAAATAAATAGCTTTTGTTGAGAGAAGCACACAAGCCATCACTTCCACATTGGGAGTCTTGTAGAACAGAACTGATGACCACATGAGGTGCCTCAACTCTTCATTTTCCACCTAAGATAGAAATTGTATTTCATAAATTACTCACACAGTTAATATTTCAGATGGTTTAATCATTTTAGAGGCAATTTCAGACCTTGAGATAAACAACTTCAAAATCTTAAGCATCTGAACATGCTCTAGTCAAAAAGCAGTTCACCTCAAAGCTGCTAAATGAGGCTACAAAGGCAGCCACTGAAAATATCTTGTGTTTCTATAAGAAAATTATTTTTCTGTTGAGATAATTACTCCTTGTTTTCTGACCAAAACTAGAAAAACACAGAAAAATGTCCTGTGTATAAGAAAGACTTTTTAGAACAGACACTGCAGACAAAACTTTAATCAACAGCTGAGCAGTGGCCTCCAAAGCCTCAGCAGGTCTGCTGAGCCTTCAGCTGCTACTGAGGGTTGGATTCAAAGACCCTCAAGAGAAGACAGAAGCACAGCCTGCCTCTGCAGCTGCTGCTCCAACTGGGCATCTCCCCAGCTTCTAACTTGGTGGGCTTACTGTGAACCCTCAAATGAGTCACCTGCTTTTTTTATCACCTTCTCCTGATATAAAAAGAGAAGCACAGCTTGTAACTGTGCTTACTTAAAAAATTTGTAAGGGAGGTAAGAGATTTAAAAATGTATCTATTTCTCAAGCTTTTCAATTGACATTTGGACTCAGATCAAAATGACTTACCACTCATAAAGCCACATAATAAATTTAAGGTGACATTTGTACCTTTATATTTGATGTTCCCCAGACAGATTATGAAGATTTTCAGGAATTAGGTTTATCTGCATATGTTTCTGGAGTACCTACAGCCATGCACATGTGCTGTAGTCATGGACAATATTATAAAAACAAGTCAGAACACTTATGTATTGATTTAACTAAGAACCATCACAAACTAATTTCACTCCTGTTATTTTCTTTCTTTTTACCACTTTAAAGAAAAAAGAGGAACATTCTTGTTAAGACATACACTAATGTATTCTCCTGTTCTGCATCACAGATCCTGAAGGAAAAATACGCCTTGCAGGATCCCCAGTGCCGTAGCAGGGAACCCAAAATGGAGTAACACACACAGATTTTTGATGAAAAAGCTTCCAGGTTTTCCAGAGCCTAACTCCTGTGGCTAAGTTTGAACAGCTAAGTTTTTATAAATATTGTGTAGTACACAAAGATCACAAGGCATGTTTTTGTACACTTGATACCTCTGCAATGTTGCTGTGGAAAAATTCAACCAGGGCTCTTCCCTTCAGCCCAGCCACATACTGCAGAGACACAGAAACATGAAGGTGAACAGGAATCTGGTTGTCTTCTGTTATCTTCTGCACAAGAATCTCAGACGGATATAAGGATGACAGTGTCAGATGAGGCTTGCAAAAGCTAGAAAATATCCAGAACACACAATCAAAATGTAAAGAGCTACACAGCCTTTCCCCTACCAGCATATTTGTATTTAATTCAAAAATTAAAACCAGGCAACTCCCATTTTTATTAGTTTAAATTATTTATATCTTGAGCACAGTTGTCAACCTGCCACAACCTCAGCCTGTGGGCACATGCAATAAGAAGTTTCCTTCCATTAGAAATTACATTTTATGTTGCAATGATAAAACAAACAAACAAGGTAGACTGCTACAGTCCAGAATAACCATTCATACTTACTACAGACTAGCACAATGCTGAAATATTTCATCAATGCTACAGTCCAAAACCAATCACAATGACAGCAGCAAACACAAGGGTTAGGCCACATCAAGCACTGTGCAAGAGACCTTTTATGAGAATCATTACCTGGCTGCTTGACCGTGTCTGTTTGCCTCCACAACATGATTTCTTACAGCATCCAATTTGCTTGAAGCTTTGAAAATAATAATAGTCTTAACATCCTGCAGGAGTGTCCTTAAAAGACTGTAGATTCTTAGGAAGTGGAATTTCTCATGAGGTAGAACAAACACTGCTGTAACAAATCTGTATCCAACCAGCAATTCCAGCACGTGTCCATCCAAAAATGAACCCTTCTGCTGGGTAGCACCATGAGTTGGGTGCAACACAAGTGATGCTAGGGGAATTCTGTTTAGCTTAAATACACTTCCCAACTCTTCTGTGCCTACCCATTTACCTGGCAGCAAACTGAAATCCACCTTTACAATGTACAAATGCTGGGGTGTTAGAAATATCCAACACGGATGGACCACACAGGGACCCTGGTCAGAAGATTTATACACTGGAGAATAAAGTGCAGAACACAAAACATTCTTTGACCATTCCTTGTTACTGCCAGCTGACTCTGGTTGATGCAAGGTTTTGTGAGCATTGGTTTTATTCCCATAAACAAGATATGTTGGGAAACAACCTTTTATTTCAACATCTTCTGCTGAAATGCAATTCAATTCCATAAGCTGACAGAGAAATTCTTGGAGATTTGCTTTCCTACAGCACCATGTGGAGCTTGGTAACACTGATGTGTAGTGTTGAGAGCAACATGTTTGTAAACAGGAATAAAAGTCTTGAAGATTCTGGGAGTCTGAAACAACAAACAAGCAATGGTCACTGTTTTTCAGCTTCAGAGTTAAACAGATTTCTGGCAGGAGAAAGCCAAATTCTGTTAGATCAGAGTATGGAAAACACAGTATTAATTTCAAGGCAGAAGGGATGTGCTGGCAATTTCCTCTCAATTCCTGATGAGGAATCTCAAACACAGCTAGCATCTCATCAGTCAAAACCAAACAGGAAGCAAACTGTCTGAGTCCTTTATGAATGTGAATAGAAAAACTCCAGAGAATTTTGACTATGTCAACACTGTCCACTGCTGTGCTGTCGGATGACTGAGCATCCAAAGTAGTGCTGAACTCAAAGGTCTGATCTCCTTCATGAAGTCCCATTTCAAAATATCCATCTTCTTTGTCTGTGGCTGTGGAATTGCCTGGAGGGCTTCCTTTACTCTCTGTGAGAGAGGGAGTTGATTTCTGCACAGCCTGCACTATCGAGGCAGAAAGGTGCTGGATAAAGTCCTGGTTGGTGGCAGTGTAGGACATACAATTAAAAGGCAAGATGATGGTGTTACAGGGGTCAGGCACTGCACAGTGTTCTTCCTCTGAATGCTCCAAACTTCAAAAGAGAGAAGAAGGCACAGTAAGTACAAACTTGAGTTTAAAAACAGTCTACAATTCATGGTGCTGCTTCTCAGAACTTTGATGTTTACTCTTGTTAATATAGCTAAACCAGTGTAGTTTTGTAAAACATCTCTGTACTGCACAGCCACTGATTTCAAAGGCTGGCAGCATGTAATTCTGTAGAAAGTAAAAACTAAAATGATTAACTCATCTTTCCTTTCCCATCCCCAGTGAGCACATCCTCATGAGCTAAAGGACTATACAGTACAGCTATTCCTGGTTTTGAAACTACCAATTGCATTCCAGGGTTCCAAGGTTAAAAAAATAATACATCATGAAATTGATTTTGGTTCAAAAAACCAGAGGCATAATACAATGAAAGAGACTGTTTAGCCTTGAAGGCTGGGTTTAAGAAAACACTACCCACTGTTATTACCCAAGAGCTAACAAGGATTTAAACCAGAATTTCTTTATGCAGCTTACCACACATGATGACCACCACCATACTCTTTGCATGAATCTAATGAAGAGGCAGGTGCCTAAGGAAAAGAAAATAACATCAGGAAGCCGTCAACTACTTAAGACTTCAGCACACATGAAAAGCAAAGTTAATGCTGGCTCACACTTTTTAAAGCTGGCCAACTTACTGCCAAGTCCTTTTGTACCATGGGCAGCTGAACAGCCATCCTCTGAGGGCCCAGAAACACTGTTTGCTTTAGCTTGGGCATTCAGTCAAGGCAGAAAAAGAATGAACTCTGCTGCTGACTTGAGATCCAAACTGTGATCCACAGACATTTCAGCACACTACAAACTTTTCCTGAATTAGTAAAACATGAGGCAAAAAGGCAAAGGAACCTGACAAGGACCAACTACCCTGACAGCAAAGGAAGAAACACCCCCAAGTCTTGCTGTCTCATTCCTTGAAGCCATGCACATGAAGAGTGCTTCCAATGCAACAAATGAAATCACAAAACAGAAGTTATCAAACAGGAGGAGATTGAAGGAGGCAAATTAAGGCCATTGATAGGGAGAAGGTTCTTCCAGCAAGAGAACTGCCTTTCAAAAACCGATATTGTAACTTGGTAAGACAGAATTCTTACACTCAGTATCTAAATGGCTATTAAATGATGTGATACTGGGCAAACATCTCAAAGTTATGATATAGGGGCAACAGTTCTCTGCAAGTTTGGTAAACTTGGATAACTCATTTAATTTATAAGCCAGACCAAAAGCCCTTGACTCAAATTTGAGGCTGCCTTCTTTTCCATTATAATAGCTCTGAGAATCAAAAATAAACCCTTTTGCTATGGGTTACTCTAACCTAAGTTTAACATCAGAAATAAATTTGCAAAAGCCTCTTACAAAACCATAACATAAACAGAAGTGTGGCAATTACCTGATTTTTACATCTGGAGTCTGGTATTTCAGTGCATCTCTGGGGAACTGTATGGTCTGTAGGAGTCGAACCACTGGACTGCAAAAAACTGCTGGCTAGGACTGTTTCTTCACAAATTATTTCTAGAACAAATAGAAAGAGCCCTTTAAATCACTGAAGTAAAACCAAAATGAATGTCCAATAGTATCTGCCAAGTGAAATTAAAATTGTATAATCAAGATCTAATCATAAATCATAGAGGCTAAAGGACATCTTCACACAATATCCAGGACAAATAAAGCAAGCAGAATTCTAGTTTAATTACAGAAGTAGCTGAAAGTAGCATTAAAGAGTGCTACAATTTGTTTCTCAAGCTAACAATCAATTTGAATCCCAACACCTGGTGTAAGCAATCTTCACACAATTCAATTTTAACAGAACTAGTCAGTCATCAGTCTGGCACAGCACTCTTTGTGACCTTTGTAGCACGCTCCCAAATTTCTGCAGGCTTCAGGTGAACAAGTGTAATATCTGTGTACAACCTTCAACCAGACTCAGAAGCTCTGGTCTCTCAAATGTCACCTGAGATATTATCTCACCTTGTCTGGAACCTTTTTCAAGGGTTCCAAGCTGAATCAGAAGGTAAGTAAAAACTTATTATGAGTGAACACAAGCCAGCATTCTCAGGGACATTTGACTTCTTGCCAGCATTGAACTGACACAAGAGAGCAAATCAATTTTCAGTATTGCCATTGAGCCAGCCAGCTCAAATATTTAAATATGCAAATAAACAGCAAAATTACAGTGTGGATATGTTCTGGCTTGAGCATAAAAGCTCCTGCATGTGTCTTTCTGGATTGATGGTAAAGTTCAGCAGATTGCACCAAGACATCTCATGGTCAGAGGAAACACAAAAGGTATTTATTACTTGAACAAAATACTGTGTTAGCAAGAAGGAAACTCAAACTGACAGGAAAAACAGAACATGACAGCATTATTTTTGATTTTCTGTTTCCTATATAAATATTTAATCTTTTTCCATAAGCCATTTGCCAATGACATTTAGTATGAATAATATGTTACGGAAACAGATGGTGTCTAGAAAATGCAGAGAAAACAATTCATAGAAATAGCATATCAGGAAATTATTTCCATTATTCATGACCTAAGGTCTGACAGTGAAACTAATTGCCTAGCATATTTCTATTTTTTTTAAATAGCTTTCTCAAAATCAGTATTTTGAAAACAATCCTTAATAGCTAGATATTTAGCAAATAATCAATTTCTATTGTTGAAGCTGAGAAACAGCCTGCACACTCCTCATTTTCCCATTATTCCCTTCCCCAAAATTCTACTGAAGGAACCTTATGGAAAAGGACTACAGTCAATAAACCTTGAATCTTACACCACTCTTCAGAAGATCTACATTTTCTTTTCTCTCAAGACTCACTTGCTCCTAAACATTGTAGTAGAAAAAATAAACTACTGATTAATCAAACTTAAACAGTCCCAGTGGTTGCTGACCAAGCATTTTTACAGCAAGTCCTGTATAAAACTGCAGGTTGTTATATAGTTACAGGACTGAGACAGTTTGTCAAGTGCTTAATACTTTTAAGCAAGCATTGACTTGATTTTGGAAAAACTGGCATTTTTTCTGCAGATGAAAAATGATCTAGAAGGGCTACAAAGGCAAAGGACATAAATAGCAACTAAATCTGTAGAAGGTATCTGTCCTTTAATCAAAGGACTGAGAAACCTCTTCTGATTCTGCAGAAGTCACAGCAATGGAATTTTTGCAAAGATCAAACTTTTCAGGGATGTTTCTCTCCCTCATCCACCAAACCACTGATTTAATGGTAAGAGGAAACTGTGCCACCCCAAGTAACTGAGAATATAATCCCAGCTCTTTTAAATGGCTACAAAGTCTTCTCTCACTATGCATATTCTGCTGCACTTTAGCTTTTCAATCAGACAAAAGCCAAAACCAAAAAGTATCTTTATCTCTTCTCAGTCACAAGTGAATATTCACATATTCAGTCCTACAGGGTCCTGCAAAAGAGCAAAGTTAAACCATTCTTCTAAGTTCCTAATGCAACAGGCACATTAATTAGATTAAAATACTTCAGGTGAGGTCAGCAGGTACTGTAGAGCACATCAGATGTGCTGAAATCACAGCCTCAGCCAGAACACTAATCCCACAACTGCCTTTTACCCATCTCCTTTCTCTATCTTCCCTCTGGTGTGACAGAAGAGCAGCTCTTGCAAAAAGCACTAATGGAACATATGCTGCTTGAGCTCACATTTTGCAGACCAAGAATGGGTAGAGAAGCAATTTTAAAATATGTCTGTGTATGCCAGAGCTTCCATTAAGGCATGGCTCTAAATCTGGAGGCTCTAAACCGCTAATCCTTTGCAGGATGATGCAGTAAAAGAAGTCCTGTACCCAAACTTTCACTCCAGGTAATTAACACTGCTGGTAACAACAGATCAGTTTTGCAGAGTCACATTACAAACAATTTCACTTTCAAAGCCAATTCTACCAGGTCTTTCTGCTTGTCTGGATAAGCCCTATATCCATGCACATAATATTCATGTATATCAATGCAGCTTAGAAAAGCAGAACCAAGAGGCTCAGCCCAGCAGCACGATACATACATGATTACCTTGGCTGGAGCTGACAGGACGAGGCAGAGAGGGAGAGGAAGGACGAACAGTAAGAGAAGAACAGTTTGATTTGGAGCTGGCAGCAGTGAGCCTGGAGTCCTCACTGATCTAATAAAGAAAGTATGCAGTAATTAAAGAAAAAACCTAAATACACAGGACACATCAGATCCTGAACTAAAATAAGTCTACACAAGCTTTCTCAATTTTAGTAAAAGGAAAGTTAGTGCCAGCTTTTTTTTTTGGGGGGGGGAGGTCACCTCCTCTAAGTTTCAATTTTCATACTAAATGGAATTCCACTAAGAATTCATTTAGAGAAGCCATTCTGATCACTGACTAATCACTGTATTGACAGAATTGGCAGTTTCACAAGCCAGAAGAATGAAAACAGGATTTCTCCATTGTAGGGACAGAACCTGTTCTGTCCCTAAGTTTATTTCCAAAACAAGACTAACCAACAACACAGCACACAGCCACATATGAGAAAAGGCAAGGAGAATTCAAATTTATGATTCTCCCTCACTGCTAAATACCCACAAGAAGAAAGTTTGGGAATGTAATTTCAGTACTCTGCAACACAAGCAGTAAAATCACAGCACTGCAATACTCATGTAAGATATAAAATATGGCTGTTAAGGTCAACTGCAAATTCATTATGTACACCATTAAGTCATTTTGCTTTTTCCTCCCACTTCCTCTCTCCCAAGCCAGCCCAAAAAGGAAGGTCAGACAACTACCAAAACTGCATTGAAAACTAAATAGGAAATAGAGGCAACATTAAAAGTGCATACCACATTAAAGCACAAAGAAATTGGAAAATCTTTCACGCTAAGGAAAGTTAGTGCATTCTGCTTACATCTAACTTGTAGAAGTAATGTGTAAGCTTCTTTTGTATGCAGCACAGTCTTGTTTCTTCACAGCACGAGACTCACCTTTTTATCAGAGTTGCTCAGTTTGTATTTCACCTCCTTTGCTTTTTGAATAGCTTTTAGCACTTCTACTGTATCTAGTTCCTTTTCTGTGGTAACAATGTTATCCAAACAAACCTAAGAAAAAAAATGTTAAAACATCTAAAAGTATTGAAAATAAGGCACTCTGCAATTTTTATTAATGTCATAATCAAAAATTACCCTATCTTAACGCAGACTATGTTTATCTCTGTAACCATTACAAAAAAACAATTACATTAAACCTTGAGCTGACATGAATTTAATGTAAACTCAGGTAGCTTAACCCCCTTCTGGAACAACTGAGTTCCAATATTAACACAGTTACCCAACGAGGGCAGGGTAAACTGTCATTTAGATCCAGGAGCACAGCTGAGTAACACTAAAAAGGTTTCTTTCTCTAAAAAGCTTTTCCAATGCACACTAAAAGCTCACCAGGTTTTTTTGATATTTGCACTACTTTCCTCACCAGGCTACAAAAGGGATGTGAAGAGCAGCACTGTGGCTCACCTCTGAGGCCCTGTCTCCAAACTGAGCCAGCACTTTGGTCCGGTAGTCAGGGATGATGCTCAGGGGATTGCTGGACAGCACCACCTTCTCCAAGCATGGGAGGCTGCCAATATTTTTTACTTCCTCAATCTGAAAGTATTTGAATAAAGGATGAATACAGACTGGCTAAATGAAAATGAGCACACAGACTGAGCATTTCTTGCAGAGATTACATACATACAGCAACCAGGAAAAATCGCTACAGCCACGTTTATTTATCTGCAGTTTGACCCAGTAAAAGAAATGGGTTGTGATCTAATGCACAGTTTGACACCAAAAATCAAGAATTACCTGTTCTATTTTGTTGTTGCTCAGATCCAAGTTGACTAATGAGTACAGTTTGTTAAGACCACACAGCCTTTCCAGCTGATTTCCTGCCAAATTCAGGGTTTTGATGTTTCCCAGTTTTGTGTGAACACCTTCTAGTGATGTAAGTTTGTTGTAGGATAAGTCCAGGTGAACAAGGTTGTACAGATGCTATAACAGCACAGAAAATTCATGTCACACACCAATTAAAACTGAACTATACCAAAGATGTTGGCTCATTTTTCTGTGCAACAGTGTTTTCATGCTGGACACTATGTAGCATGAAATATATCACATGAATCTGTTCATGGCAAAGGGTCAAGCTTGTAGAAAGGGAATTTCCTCAACTGCTTTTTTACCCACCCACCCACAGAGTTGGCAGTTGGTAAATTTAGTTAAGAACTAAATGCTGTATGTCATTATTGGCAAAGAAATTAAAATATCCAGAGCTGGTAAGAAATGCACCATTAAAAGAGTACTCCATGTTATGAAGACTAAGCTATTTGGGCTTAAACTATTCTCCATGAAGATAAGCAACAAAATTCTGAAGCAAGAAAATCTGCATTATAAGGTCTCTGGCAGTCAGGGGGAAAAGAAAATCACCTTCAAATGCATCACTTACCTGTAAATTTTCTACCAGGGACACTCCATTGTGACTCAAATCCAGGAACTCAATCTTTGGAATTAATTTCTAGACAGAGGAAAAAAAAAGACAGGTGTTAAATGCACCTTAGCTTTAAGTCAGGCCATACTTCCTTCAATATCTGCTGACCAACAAAAGCAAAGGTATTATCCAATGCAGTCTCCCTTCCCGGCTTTTGACATTAAAAAAACATTCTGTGTGACCTAGTGCAATAAAGAGCTGTCTCTTGCTTTTAAGAAAACTGGGTTGCTCTGAGGGGCACTGTTAAGTTTTAATTTGAAAACTGGTTTCTTACTTAAGACAAATAATTTATCCTAATTTATACCAAATAACTACAGATCAAATGCAGTAATGGTGCTTAGGCTTATCAAATAAACAGATTTATGTTATACAGAAATCTGGATAAAGACAGTAGCACAAAAAACCAGAATAAGTGATTTGTTTCCATGTTCTGATTACACCAGCCAAGAACTACAGGGTTACACAAACTTCTTGAAAATGCACTTTAACTCAGACTTTTACTTTTGGAGGTCTCAAACCTTGAACTTGATGCTGAATTCTGACATCAATCTTTTGCATTTGCTTTATTTTGGTTGTAATCTCACCATTGATTTGCCTTATCATCAAGACCTGGATACAGACCTGAAGAAACTTAAGTCTACGTCACAAAAAATCATGACCAAGATAACTACACTCCAAGTTTATGACCTCTGGTTGAGCTACACCTATAACTATTTTCCATTCCACAAGAGTGGCTCAAGTAAAAAATTATGTTCATATTTGACCATGTTCTTGTGATAAATACTATCTTTTTTCTTAATAACTGGTTTATAAAACAAAATTCTAAAGTACTGACAAAATATTCAAAATTTTGTTTTCATGCTCTTCATATTGTTTTGATGTCAAGAAGGCTGCCAGCAAGTTCCAGGTTTTTAAATATGCAGGAAGCTTCAGCCTTGATAACAACTCCAAAGTTGAGCCCATGAGGTATTTTTTCTTTAAAAAAAAAGAAAATTCTGGAGTGGCCTAAGGCCAAGGCATACAGTAAAAGCATGTTTCAGAAAGTCAGTATTCATGGACATGTTGCCTACAGAACACAAAATGACAAAGCCTTTCTCCTTTAGCAGAGGAAATAAAGTCCTTTTAGAACAAATCCCCCAAGCATTACCTTGGGTAGCTAACCAACATAAGGTGCAACTGAAAATTTTTCAGAAACAATTATAGAGCAAATGCAAAATCCCTGCTGTGTATAATGTGCCAGATAAGTCATACTTTTTTTTCCCCCAAATGAAAAATATTTCTTACCACTGAATCATCAATTTCAGAGATGCTATTATGACTCATATCCAAAGTTGTTAAAGTTCTCCAGGTTGGGATAATTGCTGTCACTGGACAACTTGAAGATGCATCCTCTGGCTCCCACTGATCAAACTCAGAAGCCTCAGGCACCAGGATTTCCTGTTTAAGAGAAGCACACCAAGATTAGGCCTACATTGTCAGGTAATGGTTTTGGAAACAATCCCAACAACCTCATGTAAGTAAACATCAAAAGTGTCCCTGTGAAGGGACACATCTAAACACTTCCTTCACCTAAATTTGAGATTCTGTAAAGTTAGCAAATCCTTACAGCTCCATGGTTTTAAAAACAGAACCTGCAAGAGGCAGTACAGAAAACTACATGGGCTCCAAATGGTATTTCCACAAGGTGCATGTGGGTTTTGGGTGTGCTCTGAACACTCACCAAAGCAGGAACTCACTCTTACCTTCATTGATGTTGCTGAAAATCGAACACTCAATGTAGCCAGAGCATGTTTTGATGAAGTCAGCCCTTTGATAAGCTTTCCCCCACAATGACTGATCTATTAAAAAAAAAATCACATTACAAAGTCAGAAATGTTAGGACAGACATGAGACATCAAAGAGTCAGCTAAAAGCTTCAATAGCAGATTCTCCAGTAATCTGTAAAGTAGTTAAACTTTATTAGGTCAGAAATACTGACATTTGGCAAAGCTAAAACAAGAAATTAGATACATAACTACAGAAAAGTGAAATTCAAACATATTTGAACAAAGCTTCTCCCTTGACTTTTCAGCTGCCCCACATATTCTTCAGGGTGAAACTACCCAGGTGATGTAACAGGTCACAGCATTTTACTGCTACCAAAAACGGAGGGATCTCAAGTTATGACTCTACCTGCAGACATTTGTTTGGGTCCTCTTACCATAAGAAAAAAGAAATTCCTGGGAAGTGAGGATACTAATCTAACAATTTAACACACCAGTGTAATTAAACACACTGAGTTTAAAATTACAAAGTTGCCTTTTCTGTAAGCACTTTGTAGTAAGGGATCCTGTTATAACTCACTTAGGCACTGGAAAGCTACTTAGGTTTTGTGTATACAGTGGAAATTGCTTTTTTGAAAACAGTGTTTACTCTCCCAGTAATTTAAATGGTGTCTTTATTTCCGAAACTTGCAAAAAAAACATTGTTTCACAAATGAAACAGTCCTTTTAAACTGTGCACTCCCCACTTCTAGCAACAAATCAAAGCACAGAATCACCAAGTGTAAGATACATGCAGCAGGCCTGGCATTTGCAGAGCACCTATGAATTTATGAGCACTATCTCAGCCATACCTCTATCTGATGAAGCGATTTGAAAATAGACAGATCAAAAGGCAAGAGATGCTCCTGAATGTTACTGGTTCCAAAAGGTCCCCCTGTTCCAGTGACCTGCCATTGAAGACATTAAAGAACTGAGTTAGTGCACATAATCCAACTTGTCCACATTTCAGGTAGTCTTACACAGGCAAAGGCACAAGTACAGTAGCTTGGAAAGACAGCCAAAGTTCCAAGCAATTTTTCAAGTATGGAATGATTCAGGACACTTGAAGCTTAACTCCTCAGGACAAAAAGTACTCATTGCTCCAGCTTAGTGCACTGAACTTGAAGTGCCACCTTGTGCTTGCATTCTGTAGCACATGGGGCAGGCAAAAACCAATCCCATAAGCAAGGCTGACCAAGGCTTTGTTCTCAGCTGACAAAGGCAGAGCTGCATTCACTGAAAACAATTCCTTGGAACATGTGAACCCTGCAAGTCACACTGCCTCCAATTCCACTACAGGGGATGACATTCAAGGCATTGACAGGATGGGTTTGGAGAAAACATTACACTGATACACAGCAATAAAAATGCATCTGGTATTTCCATAAGGTCATTGGATTCTGGCCTCAGAGCATGTCAGCAGTATAAAAACCAGGTAGTTTCATTTATGTTTGCTGTGAATATAATTTTAGGAGAAAGGTTTTTCTCTGGTCTTATGCATCTTACAAGCTCTGAATGTGCCCACTCACAAGCACCCAGAAAGGCTAGAAATTCTGCAGATGGTGATTTTTCTAAACAATAAGCTCTTCTCCAGCCAGAAAATCCTCCCTTCAGAGGATTCTATACAGACAGAGGATGACAAAGGCAATTGAAGAGCCACAGGAATAGCAGTACAGCTGTGGTTTCACTTGCCCTGATCCACCATTTGGTTCCAGCTTTGAACACATTACACAGCTAAAAGGCAGCTCCTCAGGCAATAAAGGGGCTAAAAAGTGGTTTTGAGTCATAACAAGCAGTGTTAAAAAAAAGTACTCAGGGAATTTCTTTCTAATTTACTTATTTGGTAGAAAAAAATCTAATTGGGTGCAGGCAAAAGTGATCTGTTCTGAGGCCATTTTACATTAAATCTGAAATGATATTTTAGCTAGAAATTCAGCCATCTATGAAATTGAGGCTTTTTTTAGGGTTTTATTTTTAACTTTCAGATGCAGTCAGTGAGGAAGAGGACAAGATTTATGTAGATGCACATATGTACATGTACACATATACAGTGGCCTACCCATGGTGTCTGCAAAGAAAGCAAGGCTGAAGAGGTTAATGTTTATCTCTACCCACCCCTACTGGCACCCAGTAAGATTCTGTGGCACTGCTGAAAAGACCACATCACACAGCAAACATCTTGGCTAGAGAACACCAGGTGTAGTGAAGGTTGGCAGCACAAACACCTATTTAACATTGACCTCACCTTTAGATACTTGAGCCTACAAGTGAAATCCAGAATATGACCCAGATCTGTTTTGGCATCTCCATTAGCACAGGTAGGTTTCCCCTGCAGCAGCTGCTGAGTGACAGCATACAACTGCAAGGGCCTGATGGTGAAGACTTCTCCAGCCATTAAGAGCTGCTCTCCTGAAAAACAGAGGAGGTTACACAGGAATAAATGGTACATGGAAAATGTAAGGATACATGTTTGTCATTTATACTCTAAGCTGAAAACTGAGGTAGCAAAATAATTTTTTTTTTAAACAACAGAGTAATTCAGGTATTCAAGTGGGCACTCATCATACAGACCTTAAGTTCCTAATGCAACTAATGGCAAATTTCCCTCACTCTTAACAGGACTGGAATCAAAGTTCATTTACATAATGTAAGTTATTAAATTTTCTCTGAGATCTATGTTTATAGCAATTAGTTTTTCTTCTATTTAGAAAACAGAGCACCTGCCATCTAAAATACAGACCCTGGATCTTTTGCTATGCTGCCCAAATGCAGAATTGCAGTAAATGTGTTTTCTGGAGAGTATGGGGATTTTCTGCACTCTAATAGCAAAGCAAACACCCAGAACAGAAAATGCCTTATCTAATTATAATTTTACAATCCAATTTAATTCTAGGAACAGTAGGAAGCAGCAACCAAAAGCCTCTCTGAAGGCACCACAAGAGTCAATGTGAGCTACAGCAGTTGGAACACACACACATGGAATGAATCTCTTTCTTTTCTTCCTTTTAAGGATACCAGTTTGACTTCATGGACAAGAAAGCATCAGCTTTTGTGATAAGCAGAGTTCTCAGAAATGCTCTGAGGAGTAAAATTCCCTTCAGCTTCAGTGGGAGCAAGTCCAAGAGTCCAGCTGCACATTACTGGAAGGTTACACCAATACAGAGCAGTCAGGGATACATCAACAGCTCTTGGACCAGTGAGACTGCAGGCACTACAAAGCCAGAAGAGATTTCTTCACAAGCTTCCTTAAGATATTCCCAAATTAGCTAAATGAACTCTGAGGTGGCTTCACCTAACACTAACTTTCTGCCAGAACAATCTGAAATGGCATGCTGAAACATGCTTCACCTATCATGCCTAACATGCCTTAGCCAACTGGAATTATTCAGTAGCATTTTGCATGTCCTTCAAAACAAAAATAGCATGGATTAATCATTTCACATGCCTCCTGCTGTTAAATTAGCAGCTGGGGCTGTTGTAGTTACAGTAGGAGCATTGCATTTTCATCTGCCAGCCTCAGAAAAGCATACCCTTAAATCAACTGACCAGAAGGTCTCCTGTTTCCTGAATTCTGTAAGAATAATATTTAGGTATGCAAAGTGATCTCTTGCATTTAATACACACACTGTCAGGACTCACTGATACAAACCAAGCTTCCCTACAGGTTACACTAAAGCACACTAAGACAGAAAGCTTAGCAAAAGCTCCTGATCACCAGTACCACACCCTATCCCTTAAGGACACAGACTTTTCAAAAGACCAGATCTCTCACTGTCTGGAGGTAAAATATCACAGACATGTGAATGCATGCACATAGAGGAAAATATTCCCAGATAAATACTTGCAAGTTCCTTACCTTTGTGAAAGAGCTCTTCAGCCAATGCAGCAGTGATCCCATTGATCTCCTGCAAACAACAAACCATTGCAGTCAAGTGTTAGTTACATACTTGTGGTTCCAGTTTTTCAATGGGCACCTTTGCTGAAGTCTCCTTTTTTTGCTGTGGTAGAGGACTTTGATTTTTTTTTTTAATGAAATCAGGTATGACTGTATCTTACAGATGTCTTTGTAACTTGAAAGTGCTTCATAAAAGTTACTTGAAGTTATTTTGTATGATTTTCATTTCCAAGATGAAAGACATTTAAACAATCCCATCCTGTACCTTTTAGAAAAGGGCAGCAGCAACTACAGCAAGTATTACAAGCCATCATTAGCCCAACTAGAAAGACAGCTCCGTTTCGAAGAAAACATTACAAGCATAGCATTTTCCAAATTTTAACATTCAGACTATCCTAATGCATCAGGCATTCAGCATTTCCTCAGCATATCACTAATACACAGAAAAGTTTAGATTAACAGGTCTACAGGAGAGAAGAGAGATATAAAAAATAAGTAGTCTTCTGGACTTCAACTCTATTATGCTTGCTGCAAAGCAATGCAAAACCCCTATATTACCATCATCCCTCTTACCCCTCCTGGAGCCACCCAGGTGCTCAACCTCCATTCCTGGCACTCACAGCTCCAGGATGAAAGGCTGAAAATTCTCAACACAGGGATTTGTACTAAATCTGAAGGTGCACACAAAAATCAGTACAAGTATTTCCCATCTGGGCACACCTATCTTCACAAAAAGCAAACACTCTGTGCAAGTCCTGAAATAGTTCTGAGCATTTCCAACAGCTCCCCCTTTCAAAGGCCCCCAGAAAGAACAAAATAAAACTATTTGTGAGGGTGAAGCTTCCCCTAGACAAACATCTCATTTTAAGGTAGCTGCAAAGGATAAACAGATATTATGGATCATCACAACATGAATATTTCATGAGTTTACTTTGCTGACAAATACCTCATGATTCATAACAAGGGAATACATCCACAGGACATCTGCAGCAGACAGCTCAGCTCTTCTGATGAGGCAAGGATTTTAGAACAGCACATTCTTAGTGTAACTGAAACCCCACTCACTGAGGATGAACAAAGCCTCCACACCACAGTTCTGAGAACAACAGGCTCAAAGCTGTATTCCAAACAAAATTAAACAATTCTGATTCTCAGTTGAATAAGCCAATTACACTCATCTGGCAAGCACAGACTTAATTGAAAACTCTGCTCTGTGCCCCTTGTGTCATCTGGGACACAGAGGAGAAATTTTTTCTGTATTTATAATTGGAACAAGATTGTGACTTAGATTGTTCAGTGACTAGCAGGCAAAAATAAAAGAACTCTATTCCTCTGTCAGATCTACAAGAGAGTTCTGTCTTAGCTGTAACCACTTAAATGCATCACACCCACAGAAGTCCATTGTTTGCAGGTGTCTCTGAGCAGCAGTTTGTGGGTGCTCAATGCTTTTCCTGCAAAGCTTTCTATCTCTAAGTTAACAAACCAAATCTTCTAAGATGACAAAGTACGACAGTGAAACAAAATAAGCATCCCCACATCACTGCAGATATTCTTTTCAATGTCAAAGTAACAATTACATTCTATATTGCTGTCACATGCAACTGTTTCTCTTTTCTAGGCTGTACCCGAGAACAACTAAAGGTTTCAAAGTGAATTTAATGTATTTATGGTAGGTATTTTTACTTCATTTAGTTCTATTAATCTGTGAAATAAAATTAAATAATCCTTACTGGAAATACCATAAACAAGAATAGACAAAAATATTATAGCCTTCCTACATAAAATAAGGCAATATCAGTGATTTTAATGGCTCCAGTATGTACATGGGTTGCCTGCTAACAAAGGTATTTTAAAAGATCAAAGTTCTGCAGAAAGGTAATTTTCCAGTAGAATTGCTGGGGTAAATATTTAGCTTTTCTGATGAATAACTAACACTTTTTTTGTAAATATTTAAAAGCATTCTAAAGTTTTAAGCAAAAAAAACTATTGAGGTTACGGCTAAATCAGGCCCCCCTAAAGCAAAGAAATGCAGATTAAGCAGTATCTTCGCTCTTAATAACCAAGTGCAGTAAAGAAACAGGAAAACACTCATATCCAAACACTTTTCTTTGGAAAAGTGAGAAAAGGTGAACATGACAGCAAGAGGAAAAAATAGTCCTTCTGAAAAATAAGTCAGGGGATAGGAAGAACTTCTGCCTGCATAAAATCCATGTGGAAGCTAGAACACTGAAACATTAATGAAACATGTCATTTACAAGACAGAGCAGCCACAGAAAAGAAAAATTATGCAATTTACTGGTGATCAAGGATTTTGCTCTATGTGAACAGAATTCTCCCTACATTGTCAGACATTTTTAATAAATTTAAAACCTCTAGCCCATTTCAGAGGGCTTGGTAGTGACAAATCTATGCTTCCTTCTAAAATCTGCAGGGGAATAGCAACACTATGGAATAAACCTTCTACTGTTTTTATCTAAGTCAAACTCTGAAGTTTCTACAGGATAATTATGTTCATGTAAAACAACTAAAACAGGTTTTCCTTTGTTGCTAAAGTTTAATTAACACACCTAATGGACCACTTCTGATTAATTTCTGAAGCCTTTGTAGGAAACCAGGAGGAGCCTTCTCAAAACATCCCACCCCAGTTACTGCTCCTTCTTTCCATTCAGTTCTCCAGTGCATTTTCCTCTTTATGAAGTTTATTCTTCCCCTTACACCACAATGCCAGATTGCAAAAAAGCCCTAATTATACACAAGAGATGAACAAATTGCAATCTGAACACGAAATCAAGTAATTGCTTCTTGCTTCAAGCCTCCTTTACCGTAACATTCTGTCTGCTGGAGCTGTGTCTCCAAAGGCCACTCCATCATTGTGCTTCCATGGAGAAGCATCATTTTTCTTCATTTGGGCTACTGGAAACTGTCTCAGTGTGAACCACAGCTCCAACCATTAGCCACTAAGTAGGGGGGTGTGGGGATCAATTATGCAATGCTCATTTGAGAGCCAGCATTATTGACTTCAGCCTAACAACCAATTCAGCTTCACATTTATTCACAGCTTCCAACTCTCCTGCCAGCATTTATTTTCTCCTCTCAGAGTCCCTGCCCACACTACTTCCCAGCACAGTATCTACTGCAATAAAAACTGGTGTCAAAAATCTTAAAAATATGCTTTGTTTGTTACATTGTGCAAAATGTCGAAAAAGAACTGTTTCAGCAAATTCTTGAAGATTCCACACAATTCTCTCCAAGTCAGAGAAATAGGGAAAGACACTCAGGCCTCTATCCAGAAGCTAAAAACCTAACTTACATATAAATGGAAGTGTAGGAAGTGTGACAAAACTTTTGGCGCAGTAACAGGGAACTTGAGCAGCAGAGTTTGCAGGTAGATCTCCAATTCCTTTTGTCTTTTCTCCACCAGGCTTTTGGAATTTTTCCCAATGATCTTCTTTGGAGGTAACAGATTTTTATCTATTTTCTTTTCTGAAACAAGCTGAAAGACAAAGACCAGAGTTAATAACTGACACCTAACCCCCAACTCACACCATCCAAACTTGCACAAAAGATGAAATGGAACACATTAAGAGCATGTTGCCTGATCCTGGTAAGATCCAAAAATAAAATTACTCCAGTAAATTTAGCTACTGCCTTCAAAGTATTAGGCATTTTCAGAAAGAACATTTTGTCACAGAATGACAAATCTTAGTAATCGTGCCTTCTGAGAGAATCACTCACAGTACCAGGGCAGAATGCAACTAATGTGATGAAACAACAAAATAACCAGTGCACTTCTAAGAAAGCACAAGACTCTTGAGTAAGGCAGACTTCCTCATTTTCACTTGTTTTGTATCAGCACTGGTTAGTGACTATCCCATGCTACTTTAAGGACACTTATCATCCACCCCGATGAGACTTTGGTCACCAAATTAGCTGACCATAAACATCCTCCTGAGCAAAAAGTTCAATGACTCCAGCCTGAACTCCCTTCTCTGACACAGCTTCCACCCAAGGCTAAAGTTGTCCAGGTCAACCTCTCTCCAAGTTCAAGACAGGAGTGTAACAGGGGTAAGTAACACTGCTCACACCAAAAGGATTTAGCCTATAGTTCAGATGGTATCTAGCAAATATTCTCACACTTTATTAAAGACAGAAATTATGTAAAATATTCTGTAAAACAGAACTGCACAATCTGTACAATGTTTTGTAAGAGACCAAGGCCACAGTTTTACCATTCTTACCTTTTCATGCAGGTCATGGAAATCACTGTAACGATGTTTGACTGTCCACTGATGATTGCCAACACTGACCTGAATAATGTACACCTGAAAGGAAGAAATTCAAGTAAAGGAACTGCAAAACACTGGCCTTTGAGAAAAGCTGGTTGTAAGAGCTGCTGGTGAATGGAGCCCTGTGAGGTGATTGTACATTCTGAAAGCATCAGTGCTAATGAAATCCCAGCTCTGAGGGGACTTTGCTGACGTAGGATGCCTGATCTCACTCAGGCTGCTTCACACACAAGAACATGCAGATGCCTCCATGTAAAGCAATGACTTTCATTTTTGCAACCCAATAACCAAGGCCACTAAGCTACTTTTTTTTTCTGAAAGTTTCTACTAACTGAAGTTGGTATTCATAGCTACCCACGAGCCTGAGACAGCAGCATCCCTTTTTCCATCTACCAGGTTCCACAATGGGCAGAGAACTTGGCAAGCATCCTACTGTCACCTCAGTTAAGCAGAAATCCTGAGCTTAACTCTTGAGAAACCTAAACAAATCCTTTGGTTGGGTGGATACTATTTTATTTCTTTTAGGGTAAAGCGCACAAGACATCTTTCTGAAGAGTTACAGCTGTGCCCAAAGAATCTCTACAATTATCTAAAGAACCCAATATTTCCTTACACAAAACTAAGTATTTTTAGCCATGCATGTACCAAGTATTTTCACTGTAGGTGACTTTCTGCATTGAACAGTACTGGTTTTGCAGGAAACTCATTCTCCCCTTGGATATGCCAGAAAGAAGCTATCCCAAATAAATGTTAAAGGTACAAAATAAAACACCAAGCAGAAAACAAACAAGGCTCTGCAAAACCAGTTCTACAGCTACTTGAATACAACAAATTAAATACACTGTATTATCCAATCCAACTAACTCCTTGGAGAAAACATCAACTTGTAATCAAATCTTGAAAGCATTTAATACAGTTGAGAACTTGCTTACTACCACAGATCACACAGAGCTGACTCATAGCTGCTATGAGGATGATACACATCTAGTTACTAAACCCACTTGAGAAAACAAAAAGCACCACCAGTTTCGATCTGTTACATAAAAGACCAGTTTTCACTTACTGCAAGCACAGAGCAGCACAATGTCAAACATTAAATAGAATACCACCATTTTAGAAAATGAACTATAGCTCAAACCAGCTTTATTTTTGTGAGCATCTGACACTGGCTCAGTGAGCAAAGCCCAAGTCCTACAGAGAACCAGACCAAGATGTGTGACCAGTGCAGGCAGCGAGTGCCACGTCAGTGCTGGGATGAGCTCTGAGAACACAGAATAATGCCCACACACAATTAGGGACTCAATTAAGGCCTGGGCCTGCTTTCCTGTCCTGTTGTGTTGGGAAACAGCAGATCAGGATTAATCACTGTGCTGATGACAAACCAGAACAGGAATAACATGAGCATCCAAAAGCATCTCATAACCTCAAGGAAAGCAAGGAGAGACTCAAAGAAACTAAACTTAGACATAAGGAAGTATTACATTTTTAAGCCATAATAAAAATACCAGTTATTTGGAAAAGCTGACTGTGCTAAACTATGGCAGATCAAGCAGCACATTAAATGTGATGCACATGGAGTACACAGGGCATAAACCCCTCAGATCAGACACTGGAAACTCAGTAACTTCACAGCTCCCAGCTGACAGCTCAGCAGGTGAGGAAGGAAGCCCCTCCTCTCTGTAGACAGCACAGAGTCAATTTGTAGGAAAGGTTTCATAACCTTTTGCTGAAATGGCAAGCACTGACCACTTCTAGAAATACAGCACTCAGTGAAATGGACAGTCTGGTTGGGAAACTCCGTGTTAAAGTGTTCACATGCACGGATACAATTCCTCAAATTAAGTCTTTAAAAAGCCATAGAAGGCAGCCAGAGCAGGCAGTACATATTCACCTCTCAACCAGCATCACTATGCAGAAAGCCAGAAACTGATTTCACATCAATCCAAAAGCTGCTGTTATCTTGCAGAATAAATATAAATGCAATATGCTGATGTGCTTAATAAGACTTCTCTTAATACAGAAACGAATCCTTTTAAAGCAAAAAATCCCCTTCAATATCTCACTGTTTTAGGAGCTTAAGTTCATCATCAACAAATTTGGAGTGCACTAATACAAGGCTGACAGCTTAAGTTAAAGTTTTCCAGGGGCTGTCTGCCACAGCAAGTGCTAAAGGAGTATGTGGATAGATGATGACATTCTCACATTGCACTTTCTTCCAGGCATAAATAAATACAGCATGTGAAGCCCCCTCCCATCCTTGTGCCACAAACTGCACTTCTACTGAGCTAAAAAACAAAAGCCTTTACAAATTCCTTTACACACAGGATTTCCTCCTCCACCTGCCTCTGCCAAACTCTTCTGTATAACAAATTTTGTCCATCTTTCTATAAATCAGTTCTTTTGGTTAAGTTCTACTTTGCAAAGGGACTGGCATATTTGCAGTGCTGTATATTTTATTTACTAGCAAGCCCACACCACCAAAGAGCATCCCTTCATCTTCCCAAATACTGAAAGGTGAAATATCTACTAAACATTTCTGAGCCAGATGTTAAATGAACAGTAACTCCACACTGGTTTTTGTTCACTTCCTGTACACAGCACAAAAACCTGCCCACCTCACTTTACATGGAAAACTTGCATTTCTCCAGTGTGCCTCACCCAACTGCACATGCTTCAGTACTGTAAAAAACTTAAATGACACTTAAATGACAGAGTTCTGCACAGGCAGCCTGGGACACAGGTGTGACTGCAGCCAGTAGGTCCCAAATTCCAGAGCAGTGATGCAGCCACATCTCCTCCTCCCTGCCTCATCAAGCAGCCAGACAGTTTACACCCATTCAAGGAAGTATTTTCCTTAAATATCAAAGCTAGTATTTATATTAAAAACAGCTGCAAAAAACAGGACAAGCAGGAAGGCAATTTTAGCCCAAATAAATGCATAGCAGGAAATAAACAAAGCACTGGCAGCTTTCAGGCCTTCTACTAGAAGCCTGTCTTCAGTCATGTTCTAGCTGGACCAGCACACACAGGAAAAACACCCTGAAAAAGTGCTCATACCTTACTAACCCAAAAGAAAGCACATCAATAAGTGTGGCACTTTTTCCTGCTGGTTTTATCCATATCTTGCCTTCCATGCTAAAAACTCCAACAAGAATCACATTTTTGAAAGTCCCCTCAAAATCAGACAGAACTGTGGGCCTCCCTGATAAGTTCCACAGGATTTGTATCACATCTGTCAAACAGACGACATTACAGTCCCCTTCTATTGAGACTCTGAAATACAGAGTACAACAGGAAGCTCACAATTCTCTCAAAAACAAGGATGTAAATAGGATCACTGACACCTGACTACATGCTAATTGATAAAAATGTAGGTTGCTACAGTTGTATTTCCTTTTTTTACCTCTACCAAATTTGACTGACTTTTACACCATTTAACAACTCCTGCCCTGGTGCAGGTCTTTGTCTTGCCCTTAAGCACTGCTCCTCTAATTCTGAGCACTAAACACACACACTATTTTTTTCTAAAACTTTTGACCCTATGAATAATTTTGTAAAAGTTCTGCTTTTATTTAAAGGTCTGTTCCCACATTTCTAATGGCTTGGGCCTGTCTCATAAAAGCTGATTGCAGCCTTGGAGTCCAACTAACAGCTTCAGGAGGTTTACACACAGACAAGCTCATGCCACCATGCCTTCAAAAATGCAGCAAGACAATCAAAGTAGGACCAAATACTGGTAAATCTTGCCTTTCACACACTGTACTTTTAAAGCTCCCAATAAAAATGGCATTAAAATAGCATGGTATTTCCAGAATCACAACCATTAAAAAAAGAAATATGGCCTTGAAAAAAAATAAGCTTCCTTGGGCTTAGCTGCAGCGGCTTAAAATGTTATCCCCAGCCGATCAGATGAACACTACCTGCAGAGTTACACACCTGAACTGCACCTCAGTCTAGAACATCAATGGTATTACCAAAGCCACTACCACCACACTGGTTTGCAGGCTGAAGCAGC
Organism: Climacteris rufus; assembly: GCA_013398175.1. Lineage (NCBI taxonomy): Eukaryota > Metazoa > Chordata > Aves > Passeriformes > Climacteridae > Climacteris > Climacteris rufus. Next base: position 781,685 of record VZRZ01006679.1, on the reverse strand, counting down.
AAAGGAGCTGATGTTTCACCTCCTGCACCATAACTTCCAGTGGGATAAGGGGACAGATAACAATGACATTTTCTCTACTGAATTCACTTGATTCTCTCATTCACTGGTATTGCCCAATGCTAATGGAAATCCTCAACACCAGCACTGCTGAGTCTTGTTTCACACCTGATGTGGAAGTTTCCAGCCCCCAAGCCCCAGGTCTCACTGGGCCTCTCAGCTGATGGAGAACTCTGACAACAAACGTGCTAGGGGATGGATGAACCACATCCTAAAATACACCCCAGCAGCAGCTCAACAGCACTGAGGTGAACCACAGGTCTGTGAATACACATCACACAACCAACAGAACCAGCTCAGGCACTGTTCAAAAATTCGTTTGAAGCTTCTACCCAACTCTGTCACTGAATGCTTAGAATGTTTTTACTTGCAAATGTGGCAACTCAGCACCTGAAAATCCTTCCCACACAACCGTGTTTCAAGGGCTGTCACCTGGGAAGGAGTTAGGCTCTTCATGTGCCACAGCTGTGTAAAGGCTCTGTCCTATTAACAACTCAGAAATAACTCTCCTGTTGCTCTGTTTTCTCTGGCTACCTTTACATAAAGTATTACTTGTATCCATCACACAACTTTCCAAATACTGTCTTTCAAGACCATTGCTCCCTTTTCTCTTTTCCCACCGCAGGAAGAAGCCTGATGTCATCCGTGTGCATTCTACCGAAAAAAGGTTTTTCAAATCACACTAAAATAAGGCAGAAGAAGAAAACATTTTTAGTTATATAACTAAAGGGCGGTGTGCTCGAGACATTTTCTGTCTGCAATTATGCTGAGGTTTGTTTTATGATGAGCTTCTTCCTGAAAAACAGACCAATTAACTCTTGGTAGAATGCGACCAGACAGAAAACAAGTTACACATCAAAAGCTTCATTCCTTCCCAAACGAAAACAATCTTTT
>VZRZ01006679.1:759321-779792 GCA_013398175.1 Climacteris rufus | reverse complement strand
CCACGGGGCGGGGTTCGGGGGCGGCACGCGCATGCGCGCTGGCGCTGTCCGGGGCTCGCACGGTGCAGGGCGATGGAATCCAATGGAGTCCAATGGAATGCGATGGAATCCAAGGAATCCAAGGCAATCCAATGGAATAGAATCCCACCCAGTGGAATCCAATTCAGTGGACTCAATCCAGTGCAGTCCAACCCAGTCCAGTGCAATGCAATGCGATGCAATCCAACCCAATGCAGTGCAATCCCGCGGGCTGCAATCCCTGCAGGGCAGAGCTGCCAGGGGCTGAGCCCCCTCCCAGGCCGTGGCTGTGATGCTGCCCCAGCTGCCGGCAGCCCGTGGTGCAGCCCGGTGGCCACCAAGGGCTGCTGGAGGCTCGGACACTGTCACGCCGGGCTGAGGTGGCACCGCAGCGCTTCTGTGACTGACCCGCCTGGTGCCAGCCCGAAAGCAGAGCTGAGGAGCTGGGCTGATGGGCCACACCTCAGGAGGGAGCCCAGAGTGAACTCGGGGTGGTGTTTGGGGTGGTTCACTGACAGGAATGGATTTACTTTCACTGTCCCACTGAGCACAGGGAAGTGTTTCAGGCCTGTGCACATTAAGGAATCTTATCAGGAATTTGTAACAGAAGTGCAGAATCTAAAGGATGGTGAGCAAACCCTCCTCAGGCTTTTCCCCATGAACCTGAGTTGCCCTGAGGGGGAATCATACAATGCCAACCTTCCTGCCAGGTTCAGGGTGCACCACAGGAATGGAAAATTGCAGGAGAGAGAGTATATAATTAGTTTCTTTAGGAGTCTCTGAGTGTATTAAATTGGAAAGGTTATCTAAAGATTATATTTTGGCTGAAGGATGCATCAAGCATCCATCAAAGCTTTGAAAAATACTCTGCACTGCGTTACACACAGAGGGATTTTGGTTTGGACCATCAAGTCACAGGAGATTTTGTTAAAAACACCTTCCAGCAAAACGAAGGTGACATTTGTCTGTCCTTCCTTATGTCGCCTGAGAGAGGATGCAGTTAGCTCAGCATGGTGTCATTAGTAACAACAGAAGTGCAAATGCCCTGCCTGGATGTGTGGAGCTGCAGGGGCAATGCTGGTGGCAGATGAGCAAACACACTTCTGAAAATGGAACTGGAGAAACCCATGTTGGGGTTCTTTTCCCTGAAAAATGCTTTCCCTTGGTCAGGATGTAGCCCAAGGATGATGTGTGCAAGGACAAAACATCCATAGCACAGGCAGCCCAAGAGGGATTTTCTCACTCTGTCCCAGCATCAGGAGCTGCTGCCGAGCTCAGCCTCTTCAGGAGATAATAACTTTAATTAAGCTTCCTCTGGATGTCCCGTCTCCTTAATTAAGTAACAATTTGCAGCACTGGAGCATCTGTCGGGTGTGATCAGTGCCCATCTCCTCCTCCTAAAGCAGTTCCTGCCTGCAGGCACAGAGCTGGCTCCTGGTGGGACAGCCCTATCCTCTCTCACAGGGAAGAGGCAACAACAAAAGCAGTGTGGCTGGGGAAGGGGTAAAATGGGGGTTCCTTCAGTGAAAATGTTCCAAGGAGGATTTAGGAGTCAGTAAATTAAAGAATTTTGATGTTGATGGGTCTGGACTCTCTCAGGGCCAGGTGCCCAAGGCAGGGAAGGGGGATGCTGGAGCATTTTGCTGCAGTTTAGAGCCATGGGACAGCCCAAGGAGCCCTGCAAACACCCCTGATCTCAAATAAAATTGCAACTTAGTTGGGCTTCTGCCTTATATTTCCTTATATTTGACCTGAAGGATGCCTCTGCTAGTTTAGCAGTGGCTTACAGCTGCTTGGAAAGGAAAATCTGAAATGAGATTTTGGAGAAAAAAAAAAGCACAGTACAGCTTTCCAGTTGTATTGGCACCTTGGATTGACTGCCAAGGGGGACAGCATGTCAGGACGCCGCTGGAGCCTGAGCTGCCAGGCTGTACCTGGCTGCAGTGACAGCGGCTGTGCCACCGAGCCAGCCGTGCCCGGGCTGAGGGCGCTGCTGCTGGCAGCCCTGCTCAGGCTATGGACAGCCAGGCTCTGTCTGTGCCACGGCGCTCACCACGGGAGGCCGGGGAAGCAGCAGGACAGGGTGGTTCTCCCTCGGAACACCCCAAACCTGCAGCAGCCTCCCGCTGTGCTTTGCGTGCCGGAGGCTCTGGGTGTCCCTGCCAAACGCCAATTCCCAATCCTTTTGTAAGGAACGACTCGGGAGAGCCGGGGGATGCTGGAGCTGTGTCTCCAGGCAGCAGGGGGGAGCAGGGGCTGCGTGACACCGCCTCCTTCCCCGGCAGGAACATCACCTCCCCTGCCACATGGGAGTGCAGCTTTCCCTCTGGGCTCGGCTCTGCTTTGTGAGTCTCTGCTCGCATCAGATGTTTGCACAAGTGCAGCTTTCCCCTGCCAGTGGGTAGGGTGGCAGTGGCCCAGATTTCCCCTCTAAGTAGACAGAGGCCCTTCCTCCACATCCCAACCTGAATTTCATCCCTGCTCTCTCCAGCAGACCTTTTAAAGGCAACGTTAGAGCTCCCACTCCTGCTCTACACTGACCCTAAATACATTCTGACACATCCCAGGGCTGTTTTCAGCGGGGTGACTCAGAGCCAGCACTTGCCAGGATGGAGGGGACAGGCCCAGGGGTGACTCCTCACCTCTGCCCCCACGCATGGAAGTGCCTGGTTCTGTCTCTGCAATAAATCCCAAAGAGTGGGAGGGAAAAACAGGGAGCTGGGGCTTGCCTCAGGGCAGAACTTCATTGGGAAGGCCTCTGCGGAGTTGCCCAGGAGGTTTTGGGTGATGATGGTTTGGTTGTGGGGGACAGCAGGTCTCCCATCCCAGTCTGTGCCCTCACCTGAAGATGGGCTCCAGTGCCCTTTAACAAAATAACTACTTCCCTTTGCAGCTTTTTCTGCCTTTTCTATGATCAAGGCAAACAAAATATTAAATACATTCCAATCAGGAAGACTAACTGCTTCAAAAATCAATTTCTTAAACGCAACCATTTTCCTTTTTATTCCATTTGCCACCCTCATGCTGAGAAGAGGCAGAGCTGGGCTGAAGCCTGGGTAAATCAAAGCCAGTGGGTGCTCACAGGACCACAGTTCCTAAGAGGCTCTGCAGCAAGTTAATCCTTCAGGACCAAAACCTGGGAGGATGTGGTGTGGGGATGGCTCTGTGCTCACCTGCATCCTCCCTTTGTGCTGACACCACCCTGGTCCCTGGTTAATGCTGCTTTGGCTTGGGCATTCCGTAGGGACAGCAGATTTTTCCATGCAGCATGATTCCTCTTAAAGGCAGAAGGGATTTTTAGAAAAGATGACACCTAACAGCTGCATTAATCATATTTTCAGTTTTGCTGATATGAGCCGCCTGGAGGTGAGACTTTGTCACCCAGAGCTGCCAGAGCCATCTGTAGCCCCTCTGGACACAAGAGGGAGTCCTGAATCATTAAAAAGAGAGGTTTGGCTTCGGTTGCTGTGGATTAAAACACTTTTCCCTGCACTGAGAAAACACTGCTCATCACTTGGAAGACTTTGGTGTGTTTTGCTCCCCACTGTGGTGGGATAAATCCATGGTAAATCCACAGTAAATCCAGGAGTGTGGATTTTAGCCATTTGCTGAGGGGACAAGTCAGCTTGGGGTTGGGTGAAGTGAGTCGTGATTTCCTAAAGGAAGGGCAATTATCCCTGGAATCAAACAGAGCCGATACCCCCCTTTTGACAGCCGACCCCCCCATTTTGCAGCCCCAGCTGAAATCAGAAGATTGAGGCAAAGCTCCATCTGTCTCCACACTTCTCCCCGCCGCACTGGGACCGCACACTCTCCCCATCCTCGGTGCCCACCCCCACATGGCATCAGCTCCGAGTCCCCCATGGATTTGGGGACACCCGGCAGAGGGGCCCTGACACCCCCTGTTCCCCCTGCCCCGGGGAACATTTGCTGCGGGACAGGGATATTTTGGGAGACGCGCCTCTCCCGTACACCCGCTTTTATTCGGCACAGTGTAACCTTTCCAGCACAGCTCGCAGGGGGAACACTCCGGAGGTGGAGGTGACACGGTGGCACGCGTCCAGCCGGGACAGCCAAGTACCTCAATATATCAGCAATTTCGGCAGGTCCTGCTGAAAAGCGTGGCTTGATCCCACAGCGGAGTCACGAGGAACCCTCCAGCTGCCCCGCAGCGGGGCTGGGGCCGGCCCCGGACGTGCCAGCCCCGGGCTCGGCGGTGTCCCCACGGCACGGCGGGCGGGCCGGGCATTCCTGGGGGGCCGGGCACGGGGGCTGCCGTGGGCTGGGCCCGGCCCGGGGCCGGCACCCCCCTATATGAGGCGGGCTCGGGGCAGCGGCGGCGCAGAGTGACCGTGACAGCCCCGGCCCGCCGCTCCAGCCATGGATGACATTTATAAGGCAGCGGTGAGTGTCCCCCCGAGGGGCTGCGCTCTGGGGAGGAGGGTTTGAAACGCCTTTAGGCATTTTTATGTTCCTTTAGGTTAAACGCCTTTAGGTTCCCCAAAGCTGTGATAGCAATCATTCAATGGGGAAATGAAAATAAGAAGTTATTGTAAGGCAGCAATTTTTGGTCGACATCCTCATCCAGGACACAAAGCCTTCCCCGTAATGGTTCTGGAGGTTTCACACTCCTCTTAAAAGTGTGAAAGTCTCAATGGTGCTGCTAAATTATTTACAATTACTTCCCTGGTTCCCCGTTGTAAAGCAGGGAGATGGCTCCTAGGTGAAGTTATAAATCTCAACAAAACCTGCATAGTGTAAGAGATGATTCCTTGATTTAGCTCAGACAAAGCAGAGCAGCATTGCCCAGGAAATAATCATTATTTGTATGGGTTAAACCTCATCCTCTTCTTTCTGGTGCTTTACAACTCTGCCATTGCTTTGTTTCCCCTCTTCTCAGCTGAATATTTGGTGGTGGGGGGATTTAAAAAACCCTCATTTTTTTCTCAGTTATTTCCAAACCTCCTTCTCTGCTTTGCTGCTCCTGCTCTGTGCTGTGCAGAATCCAGAATGTGAGCTATGCCCTGGGGAACGTGGAGCATCCTTATGGCTATTTTAGCTTCCACAGCTGCACACTGTGCTCAGTGTAAACCCAAACTATTTGGTCTGTAATAAGAGCACTGCATTATTCTGTAATGTAGACAGACAATGATGTGCAAGTGGAATAAGGATGAAAATAGATTCTGGATTGTGTGGATTGCTATTGCATCTGTTTCATAACTGGAGTTACAGTAAGACCTTTTGGTGCTTTTTTTTCCTTAAATAAATAGCTGATCAAGTTTGATTTTAACCAAGAGCACAAAAAGTACATCATATAAGACTTATTTTAATTCCAAGGTTTTGAGAGGGAAGGAATATAGTGCTTGGTAGGTAATTGAAGAAAAAAAAACAATGCTCACACCTCCCGTGTTGTTTGGTCAGCCCTGAACCTCAGGAAATGGAACTCCTGTAGTGATCCTGATAGTGTGAAAAGGCTCAGCAAAGGTTGAGTCCCCCAACCAACCCCTCCAAAAGGGAGAAAAATGGAACCTGTAAAATCAAAGAAAATCCAGGCCTTTCTAATTAAGGTTTTTAATTAAAAATGTTCTCTGTGACTTGAGGCACAGGTCTTCTCCTCATTGTACAGTGACCACATATACATAATTAGTTAAATGTAGGGCTTGAGTGCTGGACATTGACTGCCAACACCTTTAGAGAGGCAAAACAAGTCTAAGCCAGGCACAGTTGAGACAAACAGCGCTTTTTTTGTGGATCTATTTTACACAATTTAAACTGTAAAAAAACATTTACCTGGGGAAAAAAAGGAAGAACTTTAATTTCCCCTGTCTGACTTCAAATGGAACCATGGAATGGAGACGAGAGCTGATAGAAGCAAAATACAGCAGATTTTTTACTTGGCTGCTGCAGTGCTGTGAGCTTAGAGCTTGCCTTCCGACTGTAGCCAAAGAAACCTGTCCCTGGAATGATGTGGAGGGAAAAGAGGAATAAAGCTGCAAATGGCACCCATGTCCAGAAGGAATGGTGAACGGGTCAGGAGATGTCTCTGTGATAAAAGTGTCACCTATAGTTCCAATTTGTTTAATTTACATACACCACATCTGTCACTTCAGTAGTCAAGGAGGCTTCAAAAGTGAATAGTTTTATATTTTCTGCATGCTTATAGCATATATTAATAATATATTTATTCCAGATTCCCTCTGTGCAGCCAGAGAACCCAATGGATTTTCATCTTACCCACTCATGCCTAGATAAGGGTGTGCACACACAAAGCTATTTTGGGAATATTTTTAGGCTCTGTTAAGTAGTGCTTAGAACAGTGCCAGGGACAAGTGTCCAGATAAAGGGCTGCAAGGATAAATACCAAAGCCTGGGAACAATTGGGGAGCTCATCTTTATCTCCAGCACCTCTCTCACCCAGGCTTATAAATAGCGACTGCACCAAGAGGGTCATGTTACTGAGCAGGACGTGGCTGTGGCCATCGTGGTGGTGCTGGCTGTCCTTGCTCTGCCCAAACACTGCCCACAGCTGCCTGCCTGCCTTCAGCAGCACCAGGGACACACTGGGCTTGGGTCTCCTCCAGCAGTGGAGGAAAATCCTGCCGCTGTCCTTAGTGCTTTCTGAAAAGTCCTCACCTCCTGGAGCAGGGGCAGTGGAATAAGGTGCTCTGCCTGCTTCCCACAGGCTCTGTCCCTCTAAGGAAAAATACTTTCCCTGTTTCTTGCTGCAAGAAGGAAAGATTCCAGCTGGCTTTTGCAAAACCATTGCTCTTTGGGGCAAAAGAATCAGCTTTTGCTCAAAGATGGTGCCACAGCCATGGGTTGTGGGGTTCTGCCCCAACCAAAACATGGCAGGGGTGGGTGTTGGGGGCCACTTGCATGGGGATGGCAGCAAGGAGACTTTAGTGGGGTCAGCCAGGGCAGGCAGGGGGTCCTGCCTGGCTGGATCCAGAGAGGCTGTTGAAGAGCATATGAAGGAAAAGTTAGTGTTTTCATGGATGGGCAGCTGGAAAAAGGGGCAGCTGGACGTGGTGGTGAGGTCAGCAATTTCAGATAAGCAGTTCCTGCAGGCAGGAATGAAGCCAGAGAGAGAAATGCACTTAAATAGGTATGGCACAGAGCTGATTGATTCCCCTTTGCTCTCCTCATTGATTATTTTCATTAATTTGTGCTAACTAATAAGCTCCCACTGATGGTGTGTGGGGATTGAATTAGGGCAGAGTTTGGGAACAATCTGCCAGCCCAGCTCAGCTAATCCATAATGGCTCCACAGGCCATTTCTTGAGGGAGGTTCCCAAAACAGGCTAAAGGGAATAGCAGCTCTCTTCAGAACCAGAAACCTTTGTAGTAACACTGGCTCAGATGGAAGTAAAGCAGTTAATGCAGGAGTTTCCTGAATCTGGGGCTGAAAAACAACCAACAGGGATAGTCTTGTCCATATCTCCCTCCCCAGGGACCTCTCAAACGTGTCCCATCTCTGACCTGGCATTGGCCCACACATGAGCAACCCTCAGCAGTGCAGCCATTCTGCAGTGAAACCTGGTAGCAACAAGAAATTATCCCCAAATGCTTCACAGAGGCAAATTCTTTTCCCAGAGGGCCTCCCCTGTCTGTACAAAGCCTATTTCTGCCATGTACTAGAACCTGCTGCTCTAGAGAAGTGATGTTTGCTTCAAAGGAGATGTGAATAATTTTTTGGACAAGAAGAATCTCTTAGACTACAAAAATGTGTGGTGTCAAAACCCCACTGGTTGTACATTCCCTGGTCCACGAGGGTGACTGTTGTGAGGCTTGGCTGACCATTGCAAAGGCTGTTGAACAAACAGTGTGTCTTTTTGTCAATTAGTGATGCTAACAAAGAAAAATTACTTGGTTTTCGTGTTTACCTTACAGGTTGAGCAGCTGACAGAAGAGCAGAAAAATGGTAGGTGCATCTTCAACCCAACTCCAACCTAAAACGTGCTCCCCAGCCAGCAGCCCAGCCTGCCTCAGCAGGGACACCCTGGAAGGTGCTTTGACCAGGCTGGCCAAGGCAGGACATGACCCAGAGATATCAATCCACCAGCATTTCAAGCCAGGCAGTTTCTGTGGCATACCTGGGTGTCCCACCACACCATGCCTGGGCACTGCTGGGGTGCCTGGCGTGACACCCTGCCCTGGGGGCACCTTCCTGGAGGGTTGAGGTGCAGGGCAGGACCCCCTGACATCTCCTCTCCCCTCTCTCTGCAGAGTTCAAGGCTGCCTTTGACATCTTCGTGCTGGGGGCAGAGGATGGATGCATCAGCACCAAGGAGCTGGGGAAGGTGATGAGGATGCTGGGGCAGAACCCCACCCCTGAGGAGCTGCAGGAGATGATAGACGAGGTGGATGAGGACGGTGAGAGGTTTGGGTTTCTTCCACTCTGCCAAGGACCACCCGCACATCTGGAGGTGTGGGGCCATCTGTGCAGTGCTGGCAGGAAGTCACAGCTGTGGGGAGCAACCTGGAGTGCTGTGAATTCAAAGGACACTAAAAACCCACCAAACCTCAGTGTGGTTCCTTTAGAAAATATCCAGGCAAAGAGAAACTATAAAAATTATTATTCCTACAATGATCAGACTGCTTCAACAGATTTTGGGGGGCAGTTTGAAGTTGTACAGATCCTTTTAAAAACTGAAAGGCTGAATGTAGGAACTGCCATTTCAGAAATGCCAGGGTTACAGGATTCTATCATCAGGAGTCTCTCACTGCTCAAGTGCACACACCCCCACATAACTAACTGTCAATATCAATTGAATCAGTATGCTGGTGATCACACATAACAAAATCCACTGTGTGCAGAAATACCACTTGGGCAGAAATACCACAGTAAATAATTAGAAAATGAAAAAGCAGTTAAAAATCAAGCAAAAAAGGAAAACATCTGAGTCACTGAAAAAACCACTACTGTAGTGTGGGTGCAAAACCACACTGCATGAATACTTGCCTTCTGGAGCTTTCATTATTAATACCTAAATGAGATGGACAGGTATCTCCATTGCAGGAATTTCCATTCTTTGGTGCTTCCAGAAGGAATTTGCCAAGGCAAAATGACTTTGAAAGGTAAAAATTCAGTGATGCAGCCAGAGCAGGGACTCAGTCACTTACTCCAGCATCCTGAGAGCCGCATCTTTCTACAGGGCTGCTCTGCTGAGTTTTGGCCCTTGGTTGCTAAAGGGAAGTGTGGTCCCTCTCTGGCACTGCCTGTCCACCCCCTGTAGCTGATGGTGTCCCTTGTGTCCGCAGGCAGCGGCACCGTGGACTTTGATGAGTTCCTGGTTATGATGGTGCGGTGCATGAAAGATGACAGCAAAGGGAAAACCGAAGAGGAGCTCTCCGATCTCTTCAGGATGTTTGATAAGTAAGAGCCGTGTCCACAGCCTGGTGGGGTGCTGGGAGAGGTGCAGCCACCCCAGCTGCCCTCCCCAGGAGCTCTGTCTGGTCCTGAGCTCTTCTGTCCTGGCACAGAAACGCCGATGGCTACATCGACCTCGAGGAGCTGAAGATCATGCTGCAGGCAACAGGAGAGACCATCACTGAGGATGACATAGAAGAACTGATGAAAGATGGGGATAAAAACAATGATGGCAGGATTGACTATGATGGTAGGTTAAAAATCAAGCTGTGGTTTGGCCACGAGCCTTTGGTCATCCCCCTGGGCAGCTCCCATGGTCTCATTTGCCTTCTTGGATGAGCATGAGCTCATGGAGGCAGTGTTGGGCAATACATCTGACAGGAGCATGTGTGCACAGGGGTGGGGGTTTCTTATGCTTGGGAAATGGTAGCAGGGACCTGGTGTCTTATCCCCCTGCTGTGAAAGCCAGTCTGTGCTGAAGTGCTGCCACTTTTCGCCTGTGCCCTCCCGTCCCCTAAACACGAGCACTATTTCTGAGGGGCTGTATCTTTGAATGTGATGCTGCTAAAATGACCCCCAGACCATTTCTGAGCTGAGTCAGTGGCCGTGTCTGACCCCAGGCACTCACCTCCCATGTTTTGGTGGCAGCTGAGGGTGACACTGGGCTCCAGTGACATTTCCAGCAGGAGTCATGAGGAGTCCTCGCCACACTCAGAGCAGCAGTAGCCATCCCTCCCTCCCCCCGGCCTCTTGCATATTGTGGGGGTGGAAAAGGAGTCAGGGCTGGGAAAAGCTGCCAAGAGCACACTTGGCAGCTGCCAGGGCACTTCAGTCTCACCTCACACCTCTTGTCTCCAATGTCTTCCCCTTGGCAGAGTTCCTGGAGTTTATGAAGGGGGTTGAATAAATCTGAGGCCAGATGGACAGCTTGAGTCACCTAAACCCTCCAGCTCTGCATCCTATCTCCTTGACTAAGTCCCCTGGCTGCCGGCATGAAGACTGAGTGCTGAGAAGGGTGGCCAGGGGGAAATAAAACCTGTTAATACCCAGTGCCTCAGATGGTCATTCCTTGGAGGCTCAGTGACAGCTTCACCCCTGCTGTGTACTCATGATTAATGGAACCACTCCTGGGGGCCACTTCTGGCAAGGTGACATCACAGGTGGAGCTTTAAGCCTCCAAGGAGGTATTTTGCTGCCAGTCCAGTGGCAAAGTCCATCCAGCAACACCATGGGTGCTCAGTGGGGAGCTGTCATGTTCCATCTCCTCACCCCTGCCATGGTGAGTAGACTCAGGAGCTGGCACTGGTGCCTGCTTTAACGGGAGCATTGGCAGCATTTTAGCAATGAAATATGAATTAAAAACCACTTTAAACTGTAACTGAAATCCATGTGTGAGGGACAGTCCCTCTCCTCCCTACTCTCACCCTGGGTGTCATGAGGGGATACCCTCTCCTCCTCCCCACCATCCTAATTGCCACCCTGTGGCATATAGAAAAAGGAGACTTCAATTTGCTTTGAAAATTTGAATAAAAGTCCTTCCTAAGCTGGGTTGGGTGCTCCTTCTTGTCTCACCTAGCCTGGCAGGAGGCAGTGGTGGCATCTCACAGTCCTCCTGAAGCCCTGAGTGTGAGCCTCACTGCAACAGCCGAGACACCCAATTTTCCTTGAGAAATCCCACTGATTCGGGCCACAGGGGCCCTGGGAAAGGCACAGCCCCACTCTGGGTCTCAGCTCCCAGGCTCAGGGTGACAGCAGGGCCGAGGAGCCGCGCTGTCCCCGGTGCCCCAAGCAGCGTCCCAAGGAAGCGCGGCATTCCCGCGGCATTAGCAGCTCTCCCTGCACATAGCTGCCTCCTCCCATCGAATTACAGCCCCAGCACAGCTCACACATTGCAGTCGTGTTGCCAAAGCCAAACGTTTACCCAAGCAAAATAAACATTGGCAGGGCAAGGCACAAGACAGCATCAGTGCAAGGCCTGGAGATGCTGCCCTCAGCCCTGGGTGGTCACACTGCTGTGCCAGTGCCCCAGGCCTCCTGCACTGTCCTGCTGCCTTTCCTCCCCAAACCAGCTTTTTCCCCCCTACTTCTGTGGAAATAACACCCCGAAGCAGCTGTATCTGCTGTGACACAATCTCATTTCTAGCAATAATGAAATATTGTAATTCAGGACAAACAGGCCTGAGGTGAAAACAGGCATGAGAGTGTGGTTGGTTGTTTGGAAGGATATGACTGTGTTGTTCCTCTGGACAACAAGCACTAAATGGTTTGCTCAACCAGGGCTTGTACCAAGAGAAAAACTAAGAAAATAGACCTGTCAAATAGATCAGCTGACCTTCCTTAAAACCCAGGGTATTTTGGGTTCACTCCTAATGCAAACATCTACTTGAGCCACTCAAAGGGTCTCCGCAAATGTTCCAAGCCCTCAATGCCATAGCTACTGCAGATTCAGCAGGACTGCAGGTGCACCAGAAGCCAATAGACATGGAAATATGCTGGGCCTAAGAGCCCTGTGATAGGAAATGCTCCCAGGTGTTACAGCCTTCTGCTTCCAACGAATTTGTAGCTTAGAGATCAAAAAGAAACATTGCCCACCTCTCCGGTGTAGCAGCAGCAGTTTCCCACTGAGACTGCGAGGGGACAGCTGAAATGTTTTACCCCAAGCCTGGGAACCTCCAGAGTTGCAAATGCTTGGGTTTCAGCCAGGAGCTGGAGTGATGCCAGCTGTCCCCACACCCACGGCCACCCAGCCCACAGGCAACCCACCCCTGCACTCACATCACATCAGACATCTCTGACAGCTCCGTTATCCTCTTCTGTCCTGGCCAAATCCCAGCATCCAAAAAGGACTTCTCCACGATATTCTCCCCTGCTTACTGATAGGCTTTGGCTCCCTGAAGGGTGAACAAGAGAAGGAATAAGGTTAACCCCTTCCCTTCAGCCAGCTTGGTGGCTTGGACTGTGCTGTGACCCAGGGACAAGGGTGGCTGGGAAGAGCCGCCTGGCCATGAGTCTTGGCTCTTCCCCCTTGGCTCAATGGCAGTGGCAGCAGAAAGCCACGGCCTCACTGGCTGCCCACTCTTTTCCAAGAGTAAAACAGGGAAGGTAGTGGCTGGAGAGAGAAGACAAAGGTCTTGTATCAGCCAAAACTTGTCCCTAGAAGAGCAGATACACTGGGACTATTTAGGCTTTTTCAGTCCTTAGAGCAGAGGTGCCAGGAGGTCGGCACATGCTGTGGGAAGCCAGGAAAACTGCTACCGGGCTGGACTGCCTTAACACACTGAGTGTCCTCCCAGTCAGACAGCAAATGCTGCAGGGTGAGAAGCTGTGGGTGGATTTCACTGCTGGCTAAAACACGGAACAACTGCACAAGGAATGTAACACAACATGACAGGCCGGCGAGTGGGTGAGAAGCTGAGAAAACACTCACCACTGGAGGGGCAGCCTGGCTGGAGCCTCCACACAGGGGATGTGCTAATGAGCAATGAAAGCCACTCTGAGGAATCCACCTATCTGTGCAACTACAAACCAGTTTGCAGTTTCCCCTGCATGTGTAGTGAACATGGTGCCCACAAGCCTTTAAGGAATATGACACAAGTCCATATTGTCTGGAGAAAAAAAAAGGCAAAGAAATTGAAATAATGTTTTTTTTAACTGGGCAAAAAGTCATTTACTGCTCTCTAAAACAGTCCCTTGATCTGTGTGCTCTTACCCCCCCACCTGAGACAGAGGCTGTGCAGGCAGGTGACAGCAACCCATGCCACTGGACACAGGCACAGTTCTCAAGCCATCTGATCTGGTTGCCTTTGCTGGCAGTAGCTTTAACTCCTGCCCTGGTTTGCAGCTTTATCAGCATACTTAAGGCCTCTCTTCAGCCCTCAGTAAAATTTTGGTGTGTGAACCAAATTATTGCAGGAAGATCTGAGGAAATTTTGTACACACTGCCCTAATCAAAAACTTTGCATAAATCTGCCACCAGGGCAGTGGCGATGTAACGTGAGCTAAGGTACATGAGATAAACATTTCATCCTGCCAAAGCCCTTGGGGTGTAGAAACACCTGCAACAGCCTTGAATCCTGGACAAAGCAGAACTCACGTTCTGTTGCTGTTTTTTTCTTGACTGCACCATTCAAAGGCAGTAAAGGGGGACAGAACAACACATATCCAGCCCTGCTTTTCATCATCACTGTGAACACCAAGGTCCCCAGTGAAAACTCAGCCCCACCAGAGCATTTTGCAGGGTTTGATTTCTCCCCCCCAGTTCTATGCTCTTGGCTTTCAGAGGGATGGCTCACCTTTGCCAAATGAGCTGATTTGGTATTTGGTTACACGCCCTTTGCTCTTTTTCTTTTTTAAATCAAAGCAGAGAAAGGAGCCAAATTGGAACTTGATACTGAATCCTCTTAATTGCAAAGGGGAGAAATAATCTGCAGCAAGTCTGATGCACAACAGCAGCAAGCATGAGATGTATTAACCGGATGTACAGCAGCAAAGCATTGAGATGCTCTTGAGCTCTTTGGCTTCCTGCAGGATACCAAGCGCTTAATCACGAGAGTTTTGAAGTCTTTAAATATCAAAGATGACAGAGCTCTATGTAATAGGAATAGTTTCAAGTGGGCCACAGCTGCCAGTTCTCCCTCCTGGGCTCTCTATATGAAATGCCCCCAGAAAGGATTTCCAGCCTCACTTCATTGATAGAACTTAAATGATTTCACAAGGCAAGAGAAAGAAGATGAAGACCCAGCAGGAGGCAATGTCAGCACAGAGTCCCCTGCTCAGCTTTCCCTTCTGTGCTGGGACAACTGTACACAAGGAGGAAAGCTGTGAACTGAGGTGTCACAGGCTTAGAAAATGCAATAGGTGGCCTCTGATGTCTGGGCAGTGCCCTGCAGAACCACCACGTGTGCAGGGAGCGGACAACAACAAACCTGACACCGACCTGCTGTGGAAGCTCACAAAATTCCTGTCTCTTGCTACACAATGATGCCTGGATTAAGGTTACGTTCCTGTGTGCTGCATTTTGTCACGCAGCCGCTATTTTGGTCAGAAAGTCAGCAAGCCCTTATTTGGGAAGCTGTCCCACTGAAGGGCAGTGTGAAGGGCAGCGAGATGAAAAGGCTGTTTCTGAAGGCAGGCCCGGGGGAGCTGCCTGGGGCCACAGGAAGCCCAAATCTTGCCCTCTGCTTCTTGTTAACATTCCAACATCCTTTTCTCAGCACGACCCTTGCCCCTCTCTTCCCTCAAACCCCATCTTGTGGGTGAGCTACTCCCACAACACAAGCACTTGGGGGAAGACAGCAGGGGAGTTGAGATTAAATCTCCCTTCTTATGTGGAAAAGTCTTAGTGCTGGAGATTTAAAATGCAGAATTTAAACCGTGTAGGGGATCTGCAGACACATGGGTAAAGGTGTAGACTGACAAACAGTAAGTGCTCTGTTCAGAGGTTTTTTCTTTTGCTCTTGTTACAACACACATCTACACCAGACTGACCCTCACTCACACAAGCTGGACCAGCCTCTCCATCTTCTTCATTACCAGCAACAATGCTCGGGGACGTCTCTGCCAGCCCAGGCAAGGTTTGAAGTGGGCTGCTGGGCATCTCTAGGCCAGGCACTGAGGCTTCCAGAAGTGCACATGAACCTGAACTTTGGAGACAAACTTGCCCAGGCAGGGCAGGCACCAGCCAACCTCTGGAGAGCTGGTGGGATCTGTCTCTGGCTAATCTACCACTCACCAAGGGAGGATTAAAACCATGAGGAGCCTCTTGCCAGTTGTGCTGGCACACCTGAGGGCAGCGGGGACCAGACAACTTTTTGTCACTTTTGTACAGCGACTGTGCACCCTCTTCATCATCACTCCCTACTACCCCACACACTGCTCTCACACAGGAATTACCTGCTTTTGGCTGTGTGGAGGTGCATCCCCCCCACCCTTTTCCAGGCCACACTGTGATCTGAGAAATGCTCATTCAGCCTCAGCCTTGATGAACAGCCCCTGGGCTGTGCTCCTCTTGAGCTTATCAGAAACACCGTCTGCTCCCAGGCAGTGCTGATGTCTAATGAGCTCCTGCTTTTTTTTTATGAGCAGCATTGGAAACTACTTTTTTTGCCTGAATGGCATAACATCATTGTTCTCACACTTTCAAAGAAAGTGTGCTGACCCAAAGTGTGGCCAGGATGAAACATTGTTCTGACTAAAGCCCATCTCTTGGGCTTTATAAACAGTGGGCCAAAATGAGACCCTTAGGGCTCTCCTAGACAGCAGAGGCTGGGAGCAGCACCTCCCTCTGAGTGGGGCCTCTCAGGGCTGGGAACTCCCAAGTTTGCTGCACTCGGAGGATGCCTGAACCAGGATGGATCCTGGGCTGATCCCACTCCTCAAGGCTCAACCCTTTGCCCATTGGGAAGATGCAAAGGCACCCAAAGTGAGTATTTCACTTGCCTTTGAAGGGAATTTTTCAGGGGTACCTTGCACTGGCTCTTTCTGGCTGTGTGCATACACGTGGGCACATGTGGTGGCAAATCTGGGAGAAATGCTGCTCTCTCAGATGTTTAAGTACCTTAGATATCTAAGTCATTAGGCCTGTTAGTAAGTTTAATATAATTTATAAGCTAAGTTAAATGCTGTTAAGTGTTGTTCCATCACTAAATTGTTAAGTTATAAGTTAAATCCTGTTGAGTCCTGTTAAGCCTTTAGGCTGTATTCCTTTTTATCCTTGCCCTTTTGTCACACACACTTAAGCACACACATACACACACACACACATAGCTCTCAGTTTGTTTTGGTTTTGGACTGATCGACTGGATTTTCTTTGTTGCTTTCTTCCTCTCAGTGTGCCTTAACCATTTCAGAATTGGCAGAGTGAATCTTGCCAACGAACTTCTTTGTGCTGTTGCTTAATATTAAATCTGGTTTTTACTGATATCCTTGCTGGTGATTCTTTAAGCCATCTCAGAGATTTGTTTGTAACAGGCTGACAAACACCAGCCTCCACAACAGCCCAAGAGATGCACAGCAGGAATCAGGCAGCAGACATCCCTGACTCTACAACCCCCTTGACTTGTAAGTTTTATAGTGAATCTCTTCATATTGTTTGGTTTAGGGGTGGGTGGGTTTTTTTAATCAGTCAAAACTAATTAAAAAGTGGGAACTGGAAAAAGATTTTTTAACTTAAGCCAGAAAGTATTCAAATTAATGCACTTTAGATAATTGGCTAAACTATTAAAAAAAATAAACTACATGAATTGGATGTTTCAGTTAAAATCATGTTTTTTACCCAGCGTTTTGCTGCCCTCCTGCAGCCAGAAGGTACATGCAACCTCCCAGCCTTGTGTGGCTCCACGGATTATCCATGGATTTACCCCACCGGGTGGACAAGCGCCGGCACTGCAGTTTCAGGCAGAGCTGCTCGCGTTGCACCAGGAGGCTCAGGGCAGTAGCGGGAAGCACCACTCGAGTCAGCTTTGCTGGAGCTCCGGGGAGCAAAGCCCTCTCCTGATGTACAGAACAGTGGGAACAGAACCCGGGCACAGCTCCTGCCGTGATTCTGCACGTTATTCCCCTCATCTCACCAGCCTCGCCCCTCATCATCACATTTTCAGATACTTTTGTTACTGGAGTGCCATTCCCCAAAATCAGTAACTATGAAGAAGATTTTTATATATTCCTAAAACCTTACACGTGCCCATAGATAACTCCATTAACGCTTCAATAATTCTAAGTATTTCAGGATACAACATACACCAACTCTAACCCAAATTCCTGTGGTCTCCACCACCACAGCCAGCACTCCTCACTCTCCCATTTCTCAGGATTCCATCCCACAGCTGTGGGGACCCTTCCCCACAACAGCAAAGCAGTGGACATGCAGAAGCCCTTGGGAATCTCACCCGGCTGTAACAACACCAGGCATTATCACAAAAGTCTTGGTGCCTGAGAAAGGAAATGTCACCCCAGGCTTCAGAAGGGCAAGGAGGATCCAGGAGCCTGTCAGGCCCCCCTGGGTCACCACTCACAGGCTTGATGCACAAGTGGCACCTAAAACACAACTCAAACAAGGCATCTAGAGGGCTCTCCTCAAATTCAGGAGGTGAGGACTTTGTTACATACAATTTTATTTTAAAAAAATGCTGTAACACGCATGCCAGTAAGAAAACTGGTTCTTTTTATTAAATCACATCAGTCCTTTTTCTGCTGAGCAGCCTGCTGAGCAGCCTGTTGAGCTGCCTGCTGCTGAGCTGCCTGCTTGGCATTGTTGGCCTGCATCTTCTTCAGCCCCTTTTTGTTGTGTTTCTTTGCAAATCTCATGTTCCTCAGAAACTTGGGATCGACCTAAAAAAAAAATAAGGGAAAAATAAGCCATGTGGTAGAAGGGACACATATAAAAACATACATATCTCCAGATTGTTCCAATTATTCCAAAATAATGCTTGTGATTAGTTCGTTCAGACTTTTTTTTCTGATTTTTTAACAAAATTGTCCATCTGTAACCATGTTTTAATAGCTATTTTCTTCAGCTGCCATAAAAAAAAATTCTAGACCCCAGCAATAACCGTACAGAAAGAATGGAATAAGCAAAGCTGCAAACAAGACAAATTTCATTTCAGTGTCAGAACACATTCTGGATCTCAAATACCAAAAACCAACCTTGGCAGGGGAGCACATACATGTAACCCTTGGGCAAAGGCCAACACCACTTCCTCAGATCTTTCCTTTTTACATAAAAAAAAAAAAAAAACAACAGCATAGAGAAGAGCAGCTCCTTAGTTTTTGTTAGCTACTGACTGGCTGACCCATCCTGTCACAGCTGGGTCACAGAAGTGTTTGCTATTTTATTCTTAACAGCATTTTAACTGGCACACAGCAGGATTTTGTCATGTGAACTCAGGCACTCTCAGTGTGAGGGCACTGCTGGACCATCTGCAGGAGGGGCAGGACTGAACCCTCACTGAGCTTTGCGGAAGACAAACTTTTACATCACATCCAAAAAGCTTTGTAGATCAGGGCATCTACAAAGCAAATAAAATAACAACCCTCCCCAAATCCAAAGTGTCCTGTTTTCACTTTGAAGGGTGGGAAAAGATCCTGTTGTATCAGTTGGATAATCTCAGAAACAGCAATATACTCTCACTTCCATGTGTTTTGCCCAGAAATGCCAATTCCTCTCATTTTGTGAGTGAAATTACCTGGATTAGGACAGTAAAGCAATACTGAAGGAGAGAGAAGAGAAGAAGGAGACTCAGCAGGATACAAAGGGAAAGGAACCACTCAACTGACAAGTGTTTGTTTCACTGGAAGCAGCAGTTACTGACACCCACCAGAGAAGACAGGGACAAAACTGGCCACTAAAATGCAGTTTTATAAGCATACAGTGGCAGGTTTCCTGTGGGTTACAAATATCACAGCTGCATGTCAGGTGAGAAAAAGACAGAACTGACACCCACAGTGGGTGTTCCCAAATCTGGAACACAGGGCTCTGTCTGCAAAAAAATGTGTCACTCAAAATAATACAAATACTGGATTTTTTTCACAGTGAAGCCCCAGTGACTCAACACCCTGGGGATATCAACAGAAATACTCACCCCTTTGAGAGATTCGTATCTATGGGTTTTGGGTTTCTTGATGCCATTTCTGTGCCACTTACGGGCTACGTGGAAAATGAGAAAATGATTTAAATTACAATTTCTGCTCTTATAGAGCAGCTGCATCAGCTTCTTTTAAGTATACCTGACATCAAAATGAATAGACATGTGGGACTTGTGGAACAGACAATTTTCAGACCTTTCCTATCCAAACTACATTTGAATCAAGAACACACCTCTGTGCTCATCCCTCTGCACACTCTGCTCCCAGCACTGCATGGGTTTGCAATCCAAAGATTTCAGGCAGCTCTTTAACTAATGACACACCACTGGCAGCACCAGCAGCACAAAAAAAGCCTCAGCCATTGATAAATTCTAGCCCTTGTGGTCAGTGTCAGAGGGCACTCTGTGCAGGACCTACTCATGACCTCTGCTAACTCACAGCACTGATGAGAAGACCCCAAACAAGAACTATTTCATCACTGTGGCCATATTTGGATGGCACAGGATCACAGGGATGAAGCCTTTCAGTAGCATCACTGAATCACAGGACAGTTTGGCTTGGAATCAACCTTAAAGACCACCCTGTTCCACTCCCATGCCATAGGCAGGAACACCTTCTACCAGAGCAGGTTGCTCAGAGCCTTGCCAGCCTGGTCTTGAACACTTCCAGGGATGGAGCAGTCACAACTTCTCTGGCAACCTGTGCCAGGGCCTCATCACCCTCACAGGGAAGAATTTCTTCCCAATATCCAACCTAAGCCCACTCTCTGTTGGTGTGGAGCCATTCCCCTGTGTCCTGTCGCTACCTGCTCCTGTAAATAGTCCCTCTCCGTGCTCAGTGGGTGATGGTTATTACAGAACCACTCAATCAATCAGGATGGAAAAGGCATCTGAGATTGAGTCCAACCTACAACCCAACACCACCGTGTCACCAGACCACAGCACCGAGTGCCACAGCCAGCCTCTCCTTGAACACCTCCAGGGGCAAGGACTCCACCACCTCCCTGGGCAGCTCATTCCAATGTCTAATCACCCTTTCTGTAAAGAAATTCTTCCTAATATCCAACATAAGCCTTTCCTGGCACAGCTTAAGATTGTGTCTTCTCGTCTTATTGCTGGTTACCCGGGAGAAGAGGCTGATTTCACCTGCTAAGTTCTAACGTGAAACTTCCTGTTTTTCTGGTTGCCCATTAATTCTGTGTTGAGACCAAAGGAGCCCCGACTCTTACCAAACTCTTTCAAACCCCCCCACTCCATCCACGTGCAGCACCCCCTTAACTCGCTGCAAACCCCCGTGCTGCCATACCCGCTCCGGTCCCAGCCCGGTTAACTCCCCGGGACTCCCGCCCGTCCCCCCGCCCGTCCCGCGGCCCGCTCACACTGGTTGTGCGTGGTGTGGTTCTTGGACTTGGCCATGGTTGTACCTGCGGGAGAAACAGACACGGCTCAGCCGGGCCGGGCTGGCGGAAGGAGCCCGGCTCCCGCACAGAGCCCGCCCGGCC
>VZRZ01006679.1:583423-759063 GCA_013398175.1 Climacteris rufus | reverse complement strand
GCCGCCGCCGCTCCCGCCCCGGGGGGGCCCGCGACACCCAGCGACGTGGAGGACGCCGGTCCCTCGGCGAAGCGGTTCCCCCACCAACGCGGTTCATACCAACACGGT
Source organism: Climacteris rufus (assembly GCA_013398175.1). Lineage (NCBI taxonomy): Eukaryota > Metazoa > Chordata > Aves > Passeriformes > Climacteridae > Climacteris > Climacteris rufus. Next base: position 758,955 of record VZRZ01006679.1, on the reverse strand, counting down.
CCCCTCACAAATATGCCCCCCCTCCAGCATGGCCTCTGCCGGCCCGAGCGAGGGAGCCGAGAGCCGCGGGCGCCCTGCGGGGAGACACTGCCCGACCGCCGGGGCCGAGGGGTCTCAGTCCGCCCTGCGCGGGAGACACTGCCCGACCGCCGGGGCCGAGGGGTCTCAGTCCGCCCTGCGCGGGAGACACTGCCCGACCGCCGGGGCCGAGGGGTCTCAGTCCGCCCCGCGCGGCTTTCCTGCCACACTCGGGCAATACAGCAACACCCAGGCAATGTTCCTCACAGCGGGTTCATTCAATGCCGTCCATCTCTATTGGTGTGGAGCACGAGGGGCTGCGAGCAGCTCTGTTTGCCTTCAGACGCTGTCACTTGGCAGCTGTGGCTGTGCCACTTCGGTGAAACCCAAAACCCCGTGGACACCAAGACGTGGCGCAGTGCAGGGTTTGTGCTGTGTCCCACCTCGCCACGATGCGAGGTTGAAGTTTCACTCCTGCAAAAGATGCAGAACGAGACTTGGATACTTTAGTGTAAGACACTGAAATGATGACTGCGATGGGAAAACTTCCTCATGGAGAGGGTAGACATTGGCAAGGATGTGCAGTGGGATGGTGGAGTCGCTGTCCCTGGAGGTGTTCAAGGAAAGCCTGGATTTGCAGTTATGGATTGAGGCATCTCCCATGGTGAAGTGTGACAGGAACAAGGGGAACCAAAGACCAAGCTTGCCTGAGCCCGCTGGGTTGTATCTGTGTATCAACTGCAGTATTTCTGGCCAGGGTTGCTGTGATTTCAAATGGGAACATCTGAAAAATGAACAGAAAAGGCCCAGGCTCATCTGCATGGTGGGAAAATACTGCCATCTTTTTATGGCACTGCCTTTAATTTACAGGGACAGACACAACTGAATTGCTTAAAGTTACCCAGACTGAAAAATTAGCCCAGAGACCAAAAGCCCCATGAGCAGTACAGTGAAAGGACTGCACTTTTTTTTTCAGTGGCTGACTGCTTGCCGAGCAATTGCCACTCTGCCTCAAGGTTGGATACCCGGGAAAAAGCTCTTCCTATTATAAAAATAGGGGGAAATAGATTGTCCTTGGTAGTTGGGCAACGCTGATGGAAGTGAAATGAAAATAGGCAGGAAAAAGAAAGTGAATGCAATTTAATTTCAGTATTTCTCTTATTTTGAGCAAGATCTGAGATGCAAACTGTATTTAGCTTAATTTCCCACTCCCATCCCCATTCTGGGTAGCTGTTCTTAGCAAACAGTGTAAAAATAGATGAAAATAGGAACATTATTTTACTGGCATTTTGCAGCTGGAATATGAAGGTTTGTACAAAATTCTCCTTGATACACAAACCTCTTTTTCAACTGTTGTTTTTTAAAATTCCTTCCACTGTAGTGAGCTTAAAATATTTTAACAATCTACCTTTCCCAAGTTATTTCAGGGTCTTGCTGCAATTGTTGGTGTTGGAGCTCCCCAGGAGACTTTCCCAGCTGCTGCTGGGAGCACGAGTTGAGCAGTCAGACAGCTGAGGATTAGAGCTGTTCGTAATGACTACAAGATCCGGAAGACAAATTATTAAAATAAACCCATGGAAGAACGTTCAGCTTCTGGGGCTGAGTGTAACACATTTGTCAAGGAAGGGGAGGAGGGGCGCAGAAACACAACTCACTCCTGAGCTGCAAAGCAAAACCTTTTTAATGAAAGTAACAAGCAAGGGACAGAAGCAATGAGCTGGTCTCATTGCTCCTCATGGCAAGGCAGACTCAGTGCAGCAGCAATCGCGACGCTGGGCACTCTCTCTGTGGCGCTCTGACAAGACAAGGACCAAGAGCTGAGGGCCAGCCCACTTTTATACCCGGGCCCTGCTCTCCCATTGGTGCATTTGTCTGATTCTGCTGGCTGATTGGTGCAATTGTCTCAACCCTGATTGGCTCGTTTTGCAGGGGTCTCCTCCGGTTGGCTCTTGCTGGATCGTGGTGACGTCATTCGTTTAGTGGAACAGCCTGGAACAGTCTAGAAAGTTCCACCCTCAGCATGAGCGGCCTCCCTCGCGCCACTGGAGTGTCTGGGTCAATATTGCACCCATTGCCACACCGCCTTCCACGGCCTGAACGTACACAAACCTCCAACTCTTGTTAACTCTCAACAAGTAACTCTCAGAACTGCAACTGGCTTCAACCCATTTATAACACATTCAGGGTAGTTTATAAATCACTGCAAACCAATGCAGAGTATCAGGTAAAAAAGGATGATCCAAGGCAGGATCAAGGCCTGTGTACATCACTGGGTGATCAAACCCCCTTGAATTTCTTCTGTGCCCTGATGAGCTGCCATGTCTCTAATTATGGGATTACTGAGAATGATTGGCCAGCTCAAAACTTTTAATCATACTTTTAGTGATTACAGACTTAATTAGTGCATGGTAGCCCAAGTGTCCTCTGTTAAAGGAGCTGTTCTCATTAATGGGATAGTAATTATTCCAACTGCAAAACAATAATGAAAGAAATCATAGATTAACATAAGAACTTCACAGTGCCTTTGACAACTGTATCAGTCACTGTCCTTGCATCGTGCACATTTATGCTGATTGATCACTGTAAGGTTTGTCACAGTTTTCATGCTGACACCACTTTCAGCAAACTCCCCTAACTTTTCTCCTCCCTCCCTGTGAGCTGGCTTTGACTTGGAGTAAAGAATTACTGTGCCTGCCCCCTTTTAGTAGTGCCAGGGACTGTCCATTGTCCAGCGTGGTGCCAGTGCCAGAGCTGAGCCAGGCTGAGTTTTACAAGCAGGGCTTGAACAGTGGTTGGGTCTGGTCATTTCCCAAGACACAAAGAAATTTCCTCCCCATTTCCACAGGAAGAAGACAAGGGAAGGCCATGTTCATGTAGGATGCAGAACACAGTGTGAGAACACAGCTCCCTGAACACAACATCAGTGATGAGCACTTCCAGGTGTTGATGAGGAGCCCAGCTCCCTCTGCTTGGCAGGGACTGTGGGGCACCCCTGGAAGCTGCACCTTCATGGGGAGGTACCAAGCAGTAGGGAGAGCACAGTGCTGCTTTTGGCCATCCCAGCTGCCTCACAGGGAGGGTGCCCATCCCCAGCCTGGGCTGCTCCCAGGGCAGCACTTGCTGCCCATCACTCACCTCGCTCTCAGCGGGCACCACCGCAGTGGAGCTGCAGCGTGCAGGGAGAGCACCCTGTGGGATGTGGCCGCCTTCATCACCCTCCCGTGCCCCAGCAAGCAGGGGCAGGACTGGGCTGTCTGGCAGGTCCCTGCACTGGCAGGTGTCGGTGGCTTTGGGGCAGTTTTAGGGCTGTTCCAGCTGGTGGGGAATCGGGGCTTGGCTGTGCTGTAAACCTGAGCTCGCCATGCTGGAGGGAAGCGAGGGTGATGGACAATCTCCAGGGACAAATGGCCAATACTCCTCCAGAGAAGCCTGAACAACAGGGCATGGAGGCACTAGAGGGAGCCTGAGCATAACAGATCCCGCTCTGGCTCAGACAGGGAGAATTGGTCCCACTCGTGGAGAAGGGGCATCACCAGGGAGTAATAGCAAGTTTCACAGAGCAATTTTCCCCTTAACCTGGCATCCTGGCTGTGCCTTTTTTTGCTTTGACAGCTGTTATAATTTCCATGAAGGCATGAAGAAATACTGTTTCATTTATAGAAAGTGCCAGTCTGCCAGCAGGGACACAGCTGGCTCTGTGCATTTGGGATGGGAGGTGAGAAAAACTAGTGGACCTGGTGGCAGTCGTCAGATGTGAAGGTTCAGAACAGGAATTCTTGCAAGGCAGTGGGGAGCTGAAGTGCTGATCCACAGCTGCAGGTATCTCTGTGGGAAGGGGAGCTTTCACAGCACAGCCCTGTGAGTGCTCCTGGGCTGGTGCTGGAACAGGGGAGCAGTAGCTGAGGCTTGTGTCCTCCACTGGGGCACTCCAGTTAGCAGCAGTTAGGAGAGCTGAGGCACCACAAGAGGCTGGAGACCTGCAATCTTTTCTGTCGCACTTGGACACGAAAGAAAGATGCAGACACACATTGGAGAGACAGAGCCAAAACTCTGGGGAGCACTGGGAGCACTGGGCTCCCAGACCCCAGATTTTATTTATATGTCCTCTTAGAAACCACAGTGGATTGGAGGGAGAACTTGCTGCCCCTCAATCACAGTGGTCAAAGGAAATATCCATCAAATATCTCCACCCAGGAGAAAGGAATGCAAACAATAGAACACAGTTAGAAAAACATGGCTATGCTTACAGAGAATGTGTGAGAAACTGTTACAGAAAAATGAAAACATCAAAGAACTGCAAAACTCAGGGCAACACTTTTCTTTTTCCCCTCAATATTTTCATTGCATTGGCTTTGGACAAGGAACAGGGCAGTGGCTCATCACCTATGTCTGAATGTTCCCCTGCCACTGTCACCGAGGATCAGCACAAAGAGTGAGAGTCTCTGGCTCAGCTGCAGATGGGCGTCAGTGCCACCATGGGGCAGGGACTGGGGAACAAATGCACTGCACTGGTGTTTTGTCACGGGGGGAGATGGACCTGTCTGTTCCCAGTACATCTGCAAAGAGCCTCTTTCTTTCACAATATTTGCACAGGGCCAAAAGTTGCTTTTAACAGGGTAATTAAGTTTAGCTCAGGAGAAATCAGAGGAGCAACCAAAGGAGATGAGTGAGCAGGGAGCAGAATCAAATCCTCCATCACCACTGGCTGTAGATGGAGGCTTTCATTCCCCCACAGAGCCCATCCCTCAGATCAGCCCAGACCCTCCACACATATTGCACAAGCATGTTTCTGGAAGCAGCTTCCTACCATGAAGGCAGGAGGAAAAATCAGGCAGCAGCCTGCAATGCAGCCCTGACCTTTCTCTCCAGGCCTGCCACCTCGTCCCACTCCCCCCGGAGCTGGCACTACTAACAACTGGTTTCCTCTTGTTATTTTTCCACCTCCACTCCTTCCTCCAGAGGGGAGGCCGTGCTGGTGGCCCACGTACCGGTGACTCACAGGCTGGGACCTGCGAGGAGCCAGCTAAGCCTGGCCAAACTTAGTAACATCTCATTTTCCATTGCCTACACCCTGGATGCTGCTTCTGGCTGGGTTCATCACTGGAGACCTTCTCCAGCTACCTCTGGGGTTTGGGAGGACCAGCAGGAGCTGGGCTGAGATGGAGCAGCCCTTGATGCAGATAAATTCCATCTTGGTGAGCGTTTGTCCAGCTTGCTTAGAGCTGAAACCTACAAGATGTTGTGGACATCAAAGAGGGGTTTTCAGGCTTGGGAAACATGTAAATAGATACATATATCTAGGACTGCACAGTCGTTCCACTTTTCTGGAAGCATTTGAGTGATCTGAGGGGAGCTTAGGGGTTTAAAAGCCGATTCCCCATCTGTGTCAATCAGCCTGGCCCATCTGTCTGGATGTCCCCAAATCAGCAAACGACGACTGCAGTCACACGGGGGGCACCTGCAAGGTGGGGAACGATGCTGTGCAAAGGTGGAGGTGCTGCCGTGCTTGGAAGCTGGGAATAGAAAGCAGCTGTTGGGTGAGCAGGCTGGCGGCAGCTGAGCAGGCAGGGCACGGAGACAGAGCCCCTGGGCAGCCGCATCCCAGGGGGCAGGACCTGCGGCTCCGTGCGGGGGATAACGCCGGGAAGGGAGCAGCCTTGTGCGCTCAGCCCACGCTTGGTGCCTTAATGGGATTTTCCAGGACGCTTTTTGCCCCAGTAACGGAAAGGGAAGCTCGGCTGCCGCTTCCGAAGGCCGGGGTGAACGTGTGCGGGCGCCGTGACACCTGCTCAGCCCGCACTTCCCCGGAGCCCGGCTGTTCCCGAGGAGGGAGCGCATCCGCAGGCACAGCGTGCGCGGAGCAGCTGATCGCTGCGGGGAGGAGGCACACGGAGGCGGCTGGGAGAAACGGAGGGCTGACCTAAATAGATGCTCAGCTAATTTATTCATTTCTCTGCTTTATTATTTAACGCAACTTCGAAACAGCTCAGGACTTCTGGTTCCTCTCAGCCCCGCTGCTGACGTTGGGATGGGGTTATTTTTTACCTGATTTTTGCATCCATCGTGCTGAAAAGCGCAGCACTGCCTTGCTCAGCACCCCTCTCTCCCAGCAGGCAGGCCAGGCACTCTATGGGAAAGCTCCACCACCACCACTTTCTAGCCAGGAGCACAGAAAAGAGTTATTTTAAGTTATTTTGAGCTTTTGCTTCACCTCCTGCCTAAGAAGCTGTTCAAATTTTGGCCTGCTTTATGCATTGCTAATAGGGAGATTTATCTCCAACTTAGCTGGCTGACGAGGGGATTGGTGGGTTCGTACAGCACGAGGCAGCCTTCAGCCTCCACCGACATCTTCCTCCGGGCAGGCTGCCAAAGGCAGCCCCAGGCTCTGCAGCACAGGGGCTTTCAAGGATAAACCTGGAGCCTGTCTCACTTCCAACCAGCCTCCTCTCTCCTCAAATCCCAGCAATCCCCTGCAACACCATCCAAGAGGAATTTATTACTAGAAGGACATGGAGCCCCAGCTGCTGGGAGAGCTGTTCAGGCTGCGGTTCACCCCACGGGCTGCACGTGTCCTCTGCGAGCCCACGTCACGTTTTAGCACTGCTGAGCTTGAAAAGACACAAGCTGGGGGGAAAAAAAACTGGTGCCTGTGCAGGTTGTCTGAACCCCTGCACCACTTCTGTGCAGGCACGAGGGACACGGGCAGAGCTGCTCCATGTGAAGTGAATCCTTCCCGGGATCCAAATCGTACAGCACCCAACGTGTGCCATGCAGGGGCTTTAATTTTTCATTACAATTCGTCACTTGATGTATGAATTTAGGACAGTGCTGTATACAGTTACCCAGCCCCTCTGTTATGATTTTTAAAGTGGATTATTCATCGACCTGCTTGATTCCTCAAAGATTTCTAAGCAGTAAAGAGAGCCCTGATGCTGTTTAGCTTGGCAGCAGGGGCATTTCAGCTCACCCACCTTCACACTGCTGGAGAGTTTTGTGTTGTTGCTGGGAGTGGGATAGTGCAAATTAGCAGAAATGAAGCAGTTAAGGAGGCTGCAAGTTAAAGTCTTCCAAGCCAGCAGGCACTGAAGGGAAGCAGTCGGGTGTGGGGCTGTGAAAGTAGGCACTGCTGCTCTGGCACAGTCAGCTCCTTCTCCTGCCTTCCCTGGTTGAACTGGGGCAGTGTGAATCCTGGGCAGGGTCCTGTGCTGGCAGCCCACAAGGTGTGCAGCCTGGCCCGTGTCAGGCTTTGATCTGAAGGGCTTTGTGTCACTTGTTTTTAATATAAAGTGATACTTTGGTCTGAGAGCCTTGCGAGGCCAAAGAGAATGAACAGGTAAAGGACAGGGGCAGCCCAAGGGATCTGAAGTTTCTCTTTCCCTCCCCTTATCCTGGTCTGGAGTTTGGTGGATGATGCCCTGGATTGTCTAATGAGGGCAGAAGGGCCCTACATCCCACACACTCTGGGGCCTGGGGTTTTGATCCCTTGCAGCTTAATTGCATGGGCCTGATTAGGATGGAGTTAAGGGTAACTGAGTGTCAGCCTGGGATTTAGGATCCTTCATGTGGGCACAGCTTCTGCCCTGCAATAGAAGGGAAAGTCCTTTAATGAACCAGAGTGGGCTTGAGGTGAGGGCTCTGGTGTGGCTGCCAGTTTACCTTTATCTGCACAGAGAGGATTACTGGGAAGCCATGTTGACAAATGCTGTGGCTAAAAAGGAAAACAGCTTCCACACAAAGATGGTTTGTTTGTGCAAAGTGGAGAGAGAAAAAAGAAGCTGCCAAAAAAGCTGACATTAAACCCGCTGCTTACCTGCAGCTCATCTGATACCATGACTGAAACCTCTCATTTGCAGCAACATAATCCAAGATGTTCTTTCTGCAAGGCTAAAAAAGTAGGTTATTGCTCAAGCAGAGCTGGGGAGGGATAAAGAGACAGGCAGGGCCTGATCCTGCCAGGTTCTGTGTGTCCTGCCCTCTGAGCAGGGCTAAACCCCTGACTGGCAGCCTCATTTGGGGGTTGTGAAAAGACCTTAGGAAAGGGCTTCCCGTGCTGCAGAGGCCGGGCAGGAGGCAGAGCATGGAGCTCCCAGCCCTGCCTGCAGCTCCTGCCCCTCTAACCCAGGGACCACAAGGCGAGAGACACAATCCCCGTAATCCTCAGCACTCACGTAGCACTTCTCACTTCAAAGTGCTTCGCTGATGGGAGAGAATTCATGCCCCTCCACAAAAAGAAAAAAAAAAAGGGGGTCTGCCCTGCCCCCCACCCCGCTTTCTTTTGGACGCGTTACCTGCTCCAGCCACTGGGCCATCCCACCTTTCCCGGGATGCAGGGATGCTGCACACGTGCTTCACTCAGCAGCACTGAAATCCTCCCTCTGCAGCACCAAGCAGATCTTGTGCTGTTTCTTTTCCTGCCTTTAGATGTGCAGAAATCCACTCAGCTGTGTCTGCTGATTGATTTTAGCCGGGGTTCTGTAGCAGGATCTTTTCAGAAGGTCTTGCTAATTAAGAAATCTTATCCCCATCCAAACCACTAATGCCAACATGTGTTGGTGTGCTCCTTGCACCTTTCTGGGGCTCAATGAAGCCAGCCTGTCTCTCTGGAAAGGCTGCTTCTTATCCTGGCAGCAACAGAAGGTTCCACAAATGCTGTCCTTGGATATTAAGGACATAAATTATTGAGCTGCCCTTTCACAAAATCAGTGCTGAGAAATGACTGACACCCTCCTTTTTACACAATTCAAATGAAAACCTAATTGCACCACGGCTGCAGGGGAAGGGACTGGGATTGACAAACAGGTTTGGTGCAGAGTTCACAGTTCCCACCAAGGAATAGTGCAGTGCAGGCCACCACTGGGGCTGTGCCTGGGACATCTGACTGCTTTAAATAGTGCTTGTGCTCAGCCTGTTCTGGAAATGGTGCTCAGGGCCACTGATTTCAGCCTGACACCAGGTGCTGCCCTGTGACAAAAAGGGCTTTATTAGCAAAATAAGATAATATGTGCTGTGGCCACACTTCCATTAGCTCTGCTGCCATCCCAGCCCCTGACAGCCAAGTGCCAGCAATAACTGGGCTGGTCCACGCAGGAGGGGATGCAGTGGGACACAGGACTGCTAACAAAGGAGAAGCACAACCCTCCCCTCTCATATCAGTCTCATCTCATTTGTGTTAAGGATGGCTCTGATTTATAATTTGTCTGAGATTAAAACACATTTCCTTCCATAGTGATTTTATCCAAGCTTTTCAAACCACTTCATGAGCCCAAATAAATCCTTAGGAAGTCTCTAGCAGGTGTATACCTTGAAATATCCTTGGCACTCAACAAACCTGATACATCCAGAGGTGTTGGGGAGGACAGAGTGCCTGGCTAAGATCTGGAGGTATATGAACTTCAAGCATTTTTCATTAAAACTTCAAAACTGTGGCCTCATTCCAGTGTTTTAGCGTAAGAAATCAAGCCACACTGACGTGTAGCCTGGGAGAGGATGCAGGACAGACCTCAGGAGTCCTTACTCTCTCCAGACACCCAGAAGATCTCTCTTTCCCCCCAGTCTGCGTCATCATGCTGCTACCCATCCCTTCAATAGCTGAAGAACCCTGAAAAATTAACAGCTAAAGGTTTTTCTTGTCTGTTCTGGCCACCTGAAACAACCTTGTGTTGGGATGGAAGCGCTGAAGTGTTTCTTAAAACAGCTCTTCCTCCTGTCATTAAATATTTAAGAGAGCAGCACCAGGGGAAACCATGAGCTTTTATGGAGGCAGGATGGCACAGTGCTGGGAACCACGCAGAGCCCGATTTAAATAGTAATGAGATGGCAGCACAGCCCGGTTTTATCCTCCCATCGCCTCCCCTCGCTGCGGCGCTCCCCGCAGCACTCCCAGCATCACATCCCCGGCACTGCGCGCCCGTCCTGAGGCACACGGCTGCGTGGGGTGGCTGCCTGGGGTGAGTTCGTGCTCTGCCAGGCCAGCTCTGGCTGCAGATCTGCTGAATGGAATCCTAATGACCTGGAAAGCGAGTGCTTGTCAGGACTGATGGGAAGGCGGCGGTGTCCGAGCACCGGCCGTGGTGGGCTGGGAGCGGAGCACGAAACAGCCGTGGCTGCCGAGGGTCGTCCCTACCAGTCCCTTTGCCTCCCCACCATCACCTCCCTGCTCTGGCTTATTTTGGGGAGTGGAGGGTGGCACAGGGAGGGTGTCTCCGTGCTCTTCAGTTGCTGTAGCAACTGTGGTGTCTCTGGCGGCAGGAGCACACGTTTCCTGCAGCCAGCCCGAGTGTGAGCCGCTGAACTGAAAGCAGATCGATTTTTTACCGTGGTAGAAAAAAAACCCTGTCTGCCCTCTCCCCCCGGCCCCAGCAGCCAGAGCCCAGGAGGACTAAAGGCAGCACCAGCCCAGAGCCGACCCGCAGGGATGCTGCTGCATCTGTCTGCTCCCGGGAAGTCTCCTGCACGAGTCAAAGCCTCAGCACCTTCCTGAATCCCTTGATTGATCCCCCTCGGATCCTTGGCAAGGACAACCCGCCTTTCCCTAATCCAGGCTCCAAGGCAGGGCGGGTTGCTGCAGCCATCCAGGCTCATCCCTGGGGCAACTCAGACCTGAATTCATTTCCGCACGACTTAGAGCATCTGCTTTGGCAGGGAGGGACCAGTCTTGATCAAAACATTCTCAGAAACGAATTCTCAGCACTTTGCTAAGTTACTTTCCTGGTTAATGATTTTTACATAATTGAGCCTTTTTCACAGGCTGGACTCATTTGGTGCCAATTTCCAGCCACCTTATAAGACTTTGCCTTCTAAATCCCTTTAGTCCCCCATTTCCATCACTTTTGTACATCACAAGCCCTGACCTGCTCTCCCTTCATTTTCTCTCTGAGAAGCAGAGTTGCTGGAGCCAGCCCTTGGAATGTGCTGGTGCCTCATCTCTGAGCCTCAGCCCCTTGGCCAGCACGCTGGTGTTTGATCCCAAGGCACGGAGCTCCGGTGTCCCAGCCTTGTGCCAGGTACACCCTTCGGCCACTGCAGGCACCTCATCCATTTGGAGCCCATCAGCCTGGTTTGGGCTCCACCCTGTCTATGTGACATCTCTTTTTTATTCCACCACTGGCTTTATATTCAGTTCAAAGAAAGGATGTCCTGCTGGCCTCAGTCCAACACCTCCAACAGTTCCCATCAGCCGGTAGATGTGCAGGAGGACAAAGCAAACAAAGGTGAATGCTAAGGCTTCAGCATTAGATCAGCTCTGATCCAGCCTTTTCACCACCACCCGGGAGGGCAGGAATTCCAAGGAGGGCTGTTCTTCATGGGAGGGGGAAGCAAAAAGGGAGTGAGTTGAGTTTCCCACCCTGAGAGTCCACCCTCTAAGCATTTCCTGGTGAGAACCAAATCTTCCTTCTGCAGGTGATCACCTGCACCACAAAATAAGAGATGAGCAATGCTTAGGCAGGGGCTGTGGTAACCCAAATTAGTTTTTTTTTCACTGTAATCATTACTTAAGGTGCCAGTTTTTAGCTGGTGTTTTTGGGGCTGCAGCTGGAGCTTTATGTTCCCTGGGAAGTTTTCTTGAAGAACAGGTTGGCTAGTTGGGGAATGTTTCACTGCTATTTTCAGCCTGGGACGTTTTCCTTTTTTTTTTTCAAAGTACAACAAAAAACCTGTCAACAAGTCACAAAAGAGTGATCTCAGTCTAAAATACGAGCCCTGGCACAGGAGGGCATTTGACTCAGAAGCCACTTCCCATCTTTGGAGACTTGAAGTATGTTCCACTTCGTCATCCCGAAGGTCTTTAAGCGCTTATAAAAACAGAGTTTATTTATCCACAGTCAGAACAGCCTATCTATTATCTTGAAGGCTGAATTCAGAAAGTTTCTTCAGAAATTTATTGGTTTCATTCCTACCAGTCTGAACAGAAGTTTTCCACAGAGTCTGTCAAAATACAAATGTCTCAATTCCAATTTCCTTCAGTCTTTAGCAAGACATCACATTAATTGTGTTAAAAAGCACTTTTATTAGTTACTGAGAAAGCAGGAGTCTGGCAGCTCTTCTTGACCACGAGCTATTCACTTTTGTGAAGTCTCCTTTGATCCAAGGCAGTGGTTTTCTCCACCAGCAAATTCAGCAGTGCCTGGAGCCAAAGGGACCAGCTCCAGGCAATGATTATTGGCTTCAGGTCTGAAGGGCTCCTACTGCTGCCTGAGCAAAGCCTTTCTGTTCCTCTCGAGGCTTCTCACATCCCCATTGTCAGAAAAATAGCGTATTGGAGGCACGTGGTCAGCCCGAGGCCAGGGAGATCCATGAGCATGAGCACAGGCAGAAATAGAGGATGGGGTAATTTCATCCACACCTGTGATGCTTTCAGGAGGGTTCAGTGAACCATCAAACAGCTTGTAGGAGTTTGGCTTTAGTGCAGTTTTGCCTAAGGCTGGTTCAGTCAAACAGCTCAGCCTGGCCATAATGTACCTCCTACTTCACAAGGGAAAGGTGGCAATGAAAAGAGTCAGCAATTCCCAGTCCTCCAAGGGGCAAGGAAATTACATTCCCCATCTGATCTCTATGGGATGCTGTTGCATTGCTCCTGCCAACATTCAGTCTTTCTGGAGCTGTGTGAGCAGCCAGAAACACAGACTTCCCACCTGCTTCCTTGCATCAGCACTCCTGACTTCCTTGAGCCAACACCAGAGCACGAGGAGCAGGGTGGGCACTGCTCACGTCTCACACAGCAGCCAGCTGCAGGACCATGCAATTCCTTGGGACAGCCAGCTGCAGGACCATGCAGGTCCTTGGGACAGCCAGCTGCAGGACCATGCAGTTCCTTGGGACAGAAGCACCAAGGTGAGATACAGCTGGGTCATTAGCATTAATGAAAACCTCAGCTTTACCACATATTTGCTCTTGACTGTCCCGTTCTAAACAAGGTGACAGACATTCAGTGGCATCAAATGACACAAATTTGGGCTGGCCTTTCCCTCGTGGCATTTTTTTGAGCACCTCCAATGCCACTCAAAACTGAGCCCCTGCTTATGCTTCAGCTCTCAAAATAGTTTGAGGAGTTCCAAAACACACAATCCTCTGTGGAAGAAGCCAGTGCTCTGATAATTGAGATGTTAATGCTGAAAGTCTGAACAGGATTCCCTTGGCTGTCATGGCTTGGCTGCTGGGAGCTTATGAAAAGAAAATAAATAAATTGGGACTTAGTTGAAATAGCCAATGGATTGAAACCTGGATATTTCTGGAAGCAGCTGTGCTGGAAAGGAGCACGTGTGAAGGGTTATAGGACCCCTCCTACGGTTGTGGTCTTTCTAATTCCATGCTCTGGAATGGAATACCTAGGCATTAATGTTCCAAGTTGCAAATATTGGCAGGGCTGGCAGAATTGCACCCATCTGACTGCACAAACAGCTCCATAAGCACACTGACACCATCAGCTTGCAGGCATCTGCACATACCCCCTGCAGAAGGATGGTCAGGACAAGCACAGGTGAGAACCCAAGATACACTGGGAGCAGAGATGTCCCTGCAGAAATAGTTTGTTGGATGCTCAGGTATCTGTGGAGGGATCTGTCGGTCAACAGAAACCCAGAGAGGGGCGATTTCAGACAGAAGGAGAAGCTGTGCCACCCAAAAAGGGCAGCCCAGCTCTTATCAAAACCCTCTGTGATCCACCATTGGTTTAACACAAACTCACCTAGGGAAAATAAATGCTTCTAGGCTTGAGGATGGGTATCTGACACACAAATCTTACAGCTCCTGCCCTCATAAAGAAGCTGAAGATATTTTGATCAGAAAAATGCTTTCTCCACCTCCCTTGCTGTCTGAGGAGGATCTGGTGGGCTCTTACCTACAAGAGTGCAAAGGAACCAGGCTGTGGGGCAACCAGCATCAGGAAGGGCCTTCATTCAGCACAGACCCTTAATCTTTGTCTTTTATTTTGGTACTCCACTCAAAATTTCAGACCAGAGATGTGGCCATTAAGGGCTGAGCAAGGTCTGCTCAAAGCTTCTGCCTGGGACATGGCTCCTGCACCAAAAACCAAGCATCAGTGCAAACATGTGCTGGAGGAACCTCATTGTCTATAATTTAGTCCAATTTTGCTTTCAAACACTGGCCTAATCATGATTGCTGGAGGCCAGATAGTGCAGTTCACTGGGTACCAGGACCTGATGCTCTCACACGTGCTGGTTTTACACCTGTGTGATCCCTTGTCCTCCTGAGAGCCAGCCCTGACTTCTCCTGGCTCAAGGGCGAGGAGAATCTGGCATTTCCATCATTCAGCCCATGGACACAGCCACATCCAGGCTGACAAACAGCCCTGTCACAGGCCCTCTGCACAGCAGGGGAGAGCCTCAATTACACGGCAGTGGCCACGCAGGGCCACCAGCCCTGCTGTTTACAGGAAGCACCAACACAGGGCATGGAATTAGAAAGACCACAAGGAAGTGAGGGATTATTTACTGGAGATTAAAGGATCTGGAAAAACCACAGGACAAATCAGTGGGGCCTAAGCAATGGTAGCTGCTATTTCAGTCTTCCAGCTGCTGGCATTCATAGTGGTCATGCTGTGATGGGGGAATCTGGGAGGACTTCAGCAGGACAGGAGGCTGCTGTGCTTTGGGACCAGTAAAACACACCTATGAAGAGGTCCTAAACCTGCTGAAAGTACAGGAGGGATGTCTCTTTCCTTCCTCAGCCATTCCTGTGTGTTTTCATCCTCCCTGGGTATGATTCCTGCTTGTGGACTGCCCCTCCAGGCCAAGCAGCTCTGGCCAGACCTGCCTGTCAGCAAAGCAACTGGGATGTGCTCAGGGATTAAGCCCAGATGAGTCAAAGTAAAGCATCTCCTCCAACCTGGAAAGTCCAACTGCCCATGTGTTCACCTAATTCTTGGTGAGATCTCCTTTTCAGCTGGGTCTGGCCACCAGGATTTCAGTGGTTGCTAATGAGCTCTGACATTTGGAACCTAACTGGACCGGGTCTCCTGTCAGTGTGTGCCTACCTTTTCCTGCAGCTGATGGCCACATACTCCATCACACTTTTCCCAGAAAATCCTGCAAGATCTTCCAAATGCTTGGCTATACTTTCTTTAGCATTTTGCTCCTGGCAGGTAAAGCTGTTTGCAGTGCTGCCATCCTTGTCCCACAGCCATGCTGGAGATATTGCCATCTCTATCCTCATGTCACCAGCAGGAAGTTTTGGGATAACATCCAAACTCCTCCACCAAGCCCCTTCTCAAGGAGTCAAGCGACTCTTTTGCTGCCTCTCTTTCCAAAGACACAGATGTCACTTTATCATCGCCCCCTCCAGCCTCTGATGCACCTCGGTGCCACACATCAACAGGCCACCACTGTGTGACAAGTGACAACACCCCCCATTCATCCCCACATTGCTGCAGATTGAGATTCCACCACCACCCCCAAAACACCATTTCCAGCAGCATCAGGGCCCTTTTGTGCTCACTGTGGGGTGGTGACTCAGCCCTGACTCAATGGGAAGGTGGCCATGGACTGAAACCAAGCCCTGCTCCCTGCACGGTCCCTGGTGGAAATTACAGAGCTCCAGCAAAGACAGTGGGAGGAAGGCTCCCCTCGGTGAGGAGGAGCCCACAAGAAGCTCCCACTGACATTTTTCTCTCTCTGTGTCCATGTGGCTGAGGGAACACACAAATGGCATTGCCCTCATGTTTGACCAGAGCAGTGCTTGGCTGCTGGTGCCACACCACGGGCTCCACCTCAAAAGCAAACAGTAGCTCAGTAGATTTTTATTACAACAAATAGAAAGGAAAGGATGAATGAGCTTATTTTACAGCCTCGGAGGAATACCCAGCCATTGTTAGCCTGACACAGGCTGCAAAAAGTGATGGCTAAGAAAATAAAAGCTTATTCTTTCCTGTATGGGTTGGCTGAAAAATAGAACCCTTCCACAGGCCAGCAGCAGCATTTCCATCAGCTACGTGGCTGATCCACAACTCAGGGGCTTCCAGAGCAGGACCTGACCTGCTGAACATAACAAAAAGTAAGTGAAGAATAGGATTTACAGATTTTTTGAGGAGTCTTGAAGCACACTGTGCACCCAGCCTGCCCTCCCCCACGCAGGTGCCCCCACGTCCCATCCTGGGCTCACAGCAGCTGGAGGGAAGGCAATGCCATCCATCTGTGAACAATAGCATAGACACTCTCCAGGACGTTTCCTTCTCTCAGTTCTCTGCATATAGAAAACACTGCCACAAGGTTAAACAGTCCCCAGTCCCAGCTGAGGCTCTGGCACCTGCAGTATCTCAGAGCTGATGGGACACCGAGGGCAACAACCTCTGCTTCAGAGAACCACCACTGCCAATAAATTGGTTCAATGACATTTTCTCCCCTCAGAGATGAGAACTAAGAGCCAGGGCATGCAGAGAAAATAGCCATGCCACAGATGCCCAATTAATTAACTCAATTAATTTTTACCAGAGCCTCTTGGGTCATTCATTGTAGCCGTCTCTGCTGGGAGAGCCGGGCGCCGTCGCCTGCTGCAGCCTTGTGTGAAGCAGTAACCTGGCTCTGGAGATGTGTTCCTCTCCACTCATCATATAACTTGCTTCTGCCACCAATCCACATAATTTCCTCTTATTATTGAAGTGGTAAAATCAACCTCAGGAGTTCAGAGTGGGGGAAAAGGGATTCACAGTTTGGAGTTTACAGCCGTCTTGTGCAGTGCAGTGATATATGAAGGGAATAATTTCAATTCCCTCCTCAATAATTACACCCAAATAAACTTCCCACCCAAACCAGTGCTTTCTAAAGGATTGGCTTAGAAAGCAGGAAGTGCTAGTGAACACACTGCTTTTCTGTCACAGATGCAATTCCATTTTCAAACACTTCTGAATTCAGAGACTGGCTTGAATTTATATGGCTCAGTCTTTTTTTCCTGCTTTATTCAGAATTCAAAATGGCTGCAAAAAGGAGTTAAAGAAGAGCCCAGTGATGCCAAGGCATTGCTTCCCTCCATCCTCCTGCCCTGTGTGCCAGGGGTCCTGGGAGCAGCCATGGGCAGGGCAGAGGTGGGATTGTGGCTGGAACTGTTTCCTCCATGCTCTGCTGTGTGCATCAGTGGGTGCACTAGGTTAGGGAACAAACAGTGGCTTTCTTTTGAAGTCTATAAAATCAGGACACCAGCTCCCTCATTAACAGAGCAGAGAGCAAAATGGTTCCCAGGCAGTTTTATCAGCTGTGGCTCCAACCCATGGCCTGCTGGAGAAGTGATGCCCATGGAGAGGATGGGATCTCATCTTCTTCAGCCACACACCCACTTGTGGCTGCACAGAGCCCTCCCCAGCAAAACCAGCAGCCCAGGGGTCGGTGATCAAAGAAATCAGAGTGAGGAACAAAAAGGGAATTTGACTTTAACTTGGAAACTTTTTTTTTTCTCTTTTTTTTTGAGCTATGAAATGACCAAAACTGTTCAGGTGTGTTCTACAGCCTGGCAAGAGCCTCTTCCCGTGCTGGTGCAGCCACTGGCCAACCTTCACCATCCAGCTTGGGGAGGGGGTGGGAGGAGAGGGCCAGTGCAGGGGGAGGGATCCCTGTGTGGGATTTCATGGATCCCCTGCACTGAGCAGGGAGCAGTGGGAGCCTCCTTATGTGGAGGCACAGGCAGGGGACTGGCTTGGTGACAGCAAGTCTGCTCAGTCACAGCTCAAATGGCTTCATAGGAACTGGGTCCAACTGGTCCAGCCTTGTGGGTTTTGATTTAAACTGCAGTAATAAGGTGTGATTAGAGGCAGGGGACGCTGTGCCAAGAGCTAAAGCAAAAAACATATATTAAAAAAAAAAGTCCTTCATCCTTCCCCTAAACCTATATGTAGTTTTCTATCATTAACCCTTTGCCTGCTACTGCCAGATACCCAAGGAAATCCTGGGCTGTCCAAGGACACCTTTGGCTCTGCTGCTTAAATCCATGGGCTGTAAGAGGCCTGTTAGCACTGCAGAGGAATTTGACCACTGAAGTACTGACGTTTATGGGCCTGCTATTAATAATAACCACAGCAGAACTTCGTAGGGACCAACTGAGTCTTTCCTGCCACTGTGCCTGAGAGCCAAGGAAGTTTGTGCCCTCCCTGCCTCCCTCACACTGCCCAGCCAGGCCTGGAGCAGGGGCTGTGTTTGGCTGCCTTCTTTCCCAGTTATTCCTCCACAGTGTAGAAGGAGGCAGTGCTTTTCTGTCTGGAAACAGTTAAATTAAGTCTTCTTTTTCTTGTCTCCAACGAAGTTGCCCCAAACCTCCATAGTTAATTTGGCAAATGGAGACCTTTGGAGATGTTAACACAGTTCAAACCTTCAGCCCATACGGATAAAATCGTAATTCAATAAAATTGCTGGTTCTTTATCTTCGTGTGGCATCATCACACAGTTAATTTCAAGCTTTCCAGTAAGCTGTAATGTATCTTTTAACCTAAGAGCTCTTTTGCATGACACTGAAATAGGTCCCAGTCTATATACATCTGCTGCCAATACAAATGTATGGTTCAGCAACAGTAAAGAGGATATAAAAGACTCCCACGTTACAAATGTAGGAGGCAGAGGATATTTTAGCATGGCAGTGGTTACACTTTTGGCAGCTTTGCTATAAGAAACTTTGTTTTCAGAGCCTTAAAATATTCCCTGTGCAGTGCAGACTGACATATTTGCTTTCAGCAGAGCTGTCTCAGGGGCCAGGGCTGGTGAACGGAGCTCAAGGATGTGGGGGAATGCAAAGAAGATGGAATTAATATCAGCCTATGTTTAAACAGGGTATTTCCTCACAAAATGCAAATATTTACAAATGCCATCAGATTCTGGAAGGATTATTTCCATGAATACAGATGGGCACTCAGGAGATATCTGCAGGCAGCAGCCCTGGGGCTGCTTCAGGAGCTGGGGGCAAGGCAAAGAGGCTGAGTGGGCAGGCCAGGGGCCAAAAATATGAGGGCAAAGAGATGTAAGATGTCAACCCTATGTAGGAAAAGTCTCTGGAGGCCTCCACTATCTTCCATCTCAAGATCCCTGCCAAGGTGCCACTGCCGGGTGCCAGTCTGGACCTGAGACATGACTGCCTCAAAGCAGAGGGAGCCCCTCCACAGCTGGCAGGTGGGTGTTGGCTTCCATGGGTCTCCCAAGTCATCCTGGAATCTAATGATCCCCTGAGGCACTGAGTTACCTGTGGAGAAAATCAGCCATACCTTAGTGCACTCTGGAATGGTCAGAGTAGCTGTGAAACCTTGATCCAGGTAAGGTTCTGAGCAGAAAAGGGGAGGTTGTGCCACATGGCTGATGGGAAAAGGAGACAGCAGAGACAGCATCAGAGCTGTGGCCTGGTCCTGCCTGCTCTCTGCCCCCTCACAAGGCAAGGCAGGGCTGTCATCCTGGGCCCCACGTGCTGAGGTCCATGCACTGTACAAATGACCCCCATGTCCTTTTGCTCCAGGAACTCAGACCAACAAGGGAGAACACAAGTAATGTTGTTTTGAAACTTCAGGATAGTTTTCCAGACCCTTAAAGACTACTGAACCAGAGGCAGAGCAGAAGAGCAGGAGGGAGGTGGCTTCTTACTGTCTCCTGGTCCCTAAATGGCATTTCCCGGGGTCCAACCCATGGTAGGAAAGGAGTGAAATCGTTGTGTCCATACTGATCAGTTTGTACCATCAATCTCTTGCAGAAGGGGTATCTGAGAGTTCATATGGGCCAGGATTGAATGGCAGAGCATGAAGCCATGCTCTGCTCAGAAAAATATTGGAAAATGGGCAGATGTTGACCTGGCCTGGGCTATGAGCTGAGCATCAAACCCAAGAGGAGCTCTGGTAGGTGGGTCCAGCAGGGCTGCTCTGTGCCAGGTGCAGTCCAGACAGTGAGAGATTTCTCTGGGTATGGAGGGCCAAGCTTAAAAATGGAGTAAATAACTGAACAATGCCATTTTGAAATGTTCTCTTTATATATGCAACTGCAGAAATTCAACCCTGCTAGTTACAGTTTCTAAGCCAGCAAGAAAAAGGACTTCTTACCATCAAGTCTCCTTAGAAAAGCTCATTGCTGCTTGTGCTGAACCTGGATGGGGTCTTGGAACAGAGGATTTTGAGCCCATGTGATGGCATTATAGTTTCATGCTAATCTGTCCTCATGGTGTGCTATTAAAAATAAATAAAAACCATGGCTTCCTAATCCACAGGTAACTAACTGTGGGAAAAACGTTTTTGTCAGAGCCTTACAAGGGCTTACAAGTGTCACACTTTTGTGTTTATTTATTACAAAGTGAATGTATAAACACATTGTTACTAACCTGAGTATCTGGATTACAAAACCCACACAGCTGGTCCTGCAGGACCAAACCTTCCCATCCTGAGAAGGAACCCTGTGCCAAGCCTGGCTGCAGCTGGGGGGCTGCACAA
Organism: Climacteris rufus; assembly: GCA_013398175.1. NCBI lineage: Eukaryota > Metazoa > Chordata > Aves > Passeriformes > Climacteridae > Climacteris > Climacteris rufus. Next base: position 738,542 of record VZRZ01006679.1, on the reverse strand, counting down.
GGGATGACCTGACCCCTTTTGTACATGGACAGCTCAGGGGGTTTGGCAGTGCCTCACCAATGAAAGTTGTTGCCCGTGGCAATATGGCAAGTTTTTTGGGATTCCTAGGGAGTAGAAGAGAAAGAAATAAGGTATTTTGATAGTAGATCAAGTATCAAAGGAATGAAAATAACCAGGTACTTTTGCAACCTGCAGGCTGAGCCCTGTGCCACGCATCCAGGTGTATGTTCCTGCCTGGGGTGAAACTCCCCCCAGTTCAAAGAGGCAGCATGACAGCACTGGGGCTCTGATCTCCACAGATGCACGAGGCCCAGGAGAAGGTCTTGATTGCAGACTTCAGAGAAGTATTTTCATTTTATTTCCTCTCTCCAACCAGCCAGCTGAGGCAGTTCCTAAAGGGGAATCCCACCTGGACCAAGGAACACTTTCCTGCTCTTGTCTTTGCAGTACAGGACGAGGAAGAGGATGACCTCCCAGATGAGCAATGAACTAGGACTGCAAGTGTCTTCCACCAGGACTGCAAGTTCTCCTGCAGGGACACTCCTGTGCTCTACGCACACAGAGCAATGGAGGGAGGGAAGGTTCATTGGTCAACATTTCGTCAGCCAGTAAATAAAGATGAACTAGTCCTAGGAAAAACCCTAACCAGATCTCTACTCCCCTGAACAAACTTTCCTTTGAATGCTGAGAAGATTCAGCCTCTGCTGCTCCTTCTGTCCCAGCATACAGCGAGGCACCAGCCACCCACTCCTAATTAACTTGATGGGTAACTCAGCAGCACAAATCACCTCAAGTTACCTTGGCCACGGAACACAGCGGATCCTTCTACAATGAAACAGCATGGCAGGAATTATCCCAATCCATAATTGCTCTGAACAGACAATAAACCAGCTTGTGCTGGTGGAAGTAGCCACTCGGAGGTAATAACCCAGTGAGTAACAATAATGGCAGCAGATACTTGACAAAAAGCAGGGAACAAAAGAGAAAGCTTTCTCTATTATGCAAAGAACGGATGTTTTCTGTTTGCTTCCTTGGGTTCAGAAATGCACTTGGCTGTTTGGAGAGCGATGGAGCACAGCTCCCCCGCATGCACAGCAACAGGGGTTGGGGCTGGGGGAGGAAGGGGTTGTTCTTCACTAGTGAGATCATGAATAGGAAAATTGGTTTTCTTCTTTTAATCTTTCTTGGATTTCTACCCTGCCAGTATCCAGGCATTTTCTTTTCTTCAAGAGAAGTGTTTGCATATGAGTGGGGAAAAAAAGCAAACCTGTTCTGGGGTGGTTAAAATAGGGCATTGAAATGCAGACATGCTTGTTCCCCCCATCTACACCCTGTGAGTGCCCAAAACTGGGCAATGGGGGGGTTGAGCCATGCTTATCTGAGGAAAATCCCCAAAACCAGGGGCTTGCCTGTGCCTGATGCAGGTGCCTCCTGTTTCTGCTTCTGCTCCTGCACATGGCTGCGACCTCTTGTTGCCCAAGCTGCTCACACCAGGGATCTGGCTGCTTGCCCTGTACCTGCTGGCCCACAGCTCTGCTGTCCTGGCCCAAGCCAGGACCTCACACAGGAGCGATCACCCATCTGCTGCTGACAAACTGGTGTCTGAGAGCAGGACAAGAGGCAGAGAAAGAAAGGAGTTACCCCACGCTGCCCAAGTGCCACAAAGGCAGTGGTGCGGCAGGGGCAGGTGGGTGTGACACAGCCCTGGGGATGTTCGTGCTTGTGGCTCTGGCTCAGCACCGGGTTCTTGGCACCAGTGCTCCAGCAATGCCCATTCCACGCCCGGCTCCCTCCTGCTTCCCCAGCGATGCCACCTGCCACCCCCTGCCCCCAGGAGGGCTGCCACGGACACGGGTGTCAGTGCCACGGTGGGCTCCCAGGAGAGGGCAGGAGCTGGCTGAGAGGCAAATCACAACCACGAGAAATCACCAAGATGTGAAAGATGGAACAGCAAAACCTGGGGGGTGTCGTGGGGGCTTTAGAGATCCAAGTGCCAGCTGGGCATGACACAGCCCCGCTCCAGCCACACCGAGCTGTGCCCTGCAGCATCACTAAGCCTGCAGCCAGCCATCTGCAGCACAGAGCACTGGGGAAGGCTCTGCAGGCTGCAGGGGCTAAGCACAGCTCATTAAAGTGCCAGGGAAATGTGAATGAAGCAGATGAATGGAAGAAGAAATGAATGAAGGAGGGAAGAGGAAGTGAATGAATATTGCATTGACTCGATGCCTTTCATCCCAGGATGGCAGAGCTGTTCAGCACAGCTGATGGGCAGGCACCGTGTCGGTGCTCCCTGGAGAAACCCCTGGTCAAAACAAATCAGATTATTTCCTGTTGACAGAGCCCTTCAGGGAATGGTGAACAGGGAGATGTGGCATATGGATTCATATTACTTGAAGCACGAGGTTTTCCCCAAACAAAATCCCTCCAACTCCCCCTTAATCGATGTGACAGATCATTACTTTTTGAGTTGCTCTTGTTCTTGCTATTCCAGACACCGGGTGATTTCCATGGCAACAGCATCCCAGCCATCCCAGGCCTTATCCTAACCTCTGTCATCTGCTGTCGAGTCACACCAGTGCAAAACCTGCAGAGAGGAGCAGCAGGGCCACAAAGGTGCCTTTTGGCACTGGGGGGGTTACAGACCCTTCTTTCTGCTCGCTGCAGCCCAACCCTGTGAGCCCCAGGGAACTTCTTGCAGCCAAGCACAGCACAGGGTTTGCAAGCAGCAGTGGGGGAGCACGTGGAAATGAAAAACTGCTTTTTGGAGGTTTTATTGTGCTGTTCTGGGGCACAATCAGCTGGACCCACCAGCCAGCCTGTCTGAAACCAGGATCCAGGATGGTTTAAATGGGGATGATGGGAGGGAGCTGAGAGATGCTGCTGCTCCCTTGGTAATGCCAAGCAGGGTAGTGACCAAACCTGGGTGCTTTGGGGAGGGAAGGGAGTCCTGCTTTAATGCTGGATTTGGAGGAGAAAGTGTGCTCCCTTTTCCACCTTCTGAAGGAAAACGGGTCTGGGATGCAATCCTGCTCTTCAGGTGCTGCAGGTTTGCAGCAACCTGGTGTGACTGCCATGAGCACCACGCCCTGCTCAGAGGAGCATCGAACGTGGTGCCAGTGATCACCCCTCATTGCCAGTGTGATCCTGCTTGGCTGTCTGGAATTGGGGTGTTGCCATGTAGCTGCTCCTCTGGCAGTTCACAGCTCTCAGATGTGGCCATTTCGCAAGTGTTTAGTAGACTATTTGAGGCCGGATGCAAAGCTCAGGGATCATCTGTGGCCTTTAAATAGTTTTTTGAGTGGACCTCAAGAGCACAAAGGCTGCTGTGCTGCGGGTCTGGGTACACAGACACTGCTGTGCTGAATGAGCCGGTGCTGCAAGCCCTGCTCACACAGGAACCGCCTCCCCTGCCGCAGCAGCCGGAGCAGATTATTTGGTTTTGCCTCTTGCACTTACCCTGCTCCCTCCAGCAAGCAGCTTCTCCTCTGAAAGGCCAGGAGGGATTGAGGGTGGCTGAGTGCTACTGAAGGAACTGGGAATGGGCAGTGGCAGAGCAGGCAGGGACAGTCGGGCATCACACCTCACCTGAGCCGGCAGGTGAAGCGCCTGTGTCTGTCCCTTCTGCAATCACATCACCTTTGTGATTCCAGGTTTCACCCCAACACAACAGGATGTTTTCCTGCCAAAGGTTTGCTGCCCTGCCTCTGCATCAGCCTGCATTTCACATAAGCTGTGTCAAATTTCATGGTATCCCTGCAGAGCTGTTTCCCTCTAACAAGCACAATTGCTGCACTAGATTCAGCTCACCACTTAGCTCATCCAAATATTAACCAAGCATCGATACAGAGCTGTGGGCCTGCTTCCCCATCTTCCCACAAGAAGTCTGACCACTGGGCTTGGCAGTTGCAGGGCTGGACTCAGACAAGAGGATCCATTTCCAGACTGGGCCAGCAGCTTCCTTGAGCAAGGCTGACTGCTCAAAAACTCAGTGCCAGAGTTTTTACAGTTGCATTCAAATATTTGTTTACCTTCCCTTCACAGCTAGACAAAAGAGGTGTTCTGTCCTGCCATAATCTGGGTTAAATTGCTTTACCTGACTGTTAATGGCCTGGACTTGGAGGCCAAAGGCTCTGGGTTGAATTCTGGAGCAGTTCCTTGGCCTTGCATGGTGAAGCAGCTGGTTGGGTTTGGAGCATCCATGCTCACAACACAGAAATTTCCACAATCTGCTCCATAAAGGACCCCAGCCAGAGCTGGGACATCTTTGGTGTCTGTGGGTCCAAGAAGGGACAGCTTTAGGAAGGGAAGGGAGCATATTTCTGTAATGCCATCATTTATCCTTCAGGAATTCCTCATGCTGATGCAGAGCTTAGCACCTAAATACATTCAGATACATTCAGAACCTAAATACATTCAGATAACTTAATCAGGGGTCTAAAATACATAACATGGAAAAACCTGGATTAAACAAGATATCAATATCCTTTTTATAATTAAAATAAGGGAAAGATCTTTAACCACCCTGGGCTTTATAGGGAATATAGTGGTATAGCCCTTGCAGGGATCGAGGGATATGATATAACCCAGGTTGGGGGATAAACTCCTTTGCCAGCTCTGCAAAAGGATGGGTGACCCTGGTGCCATCCAGTCGGGACAGCTTTCCAGAAGAGAGCCAGCTGCAGGAAGCACTGGGTGATGTTCTGGGGCTGCGTGGGCAGGACCAGAGCAGAGCTGCTCCTTTTCAGCTTAACATCCCTGGAGCGCTCAGGCAGAGCCAGCCCAGGCTGTGTGGAGCTGGAGCACTGCTCCCTCCACCCACACAGACACCGTTTGGGAGAGAGGAAGAGGGGAATAAAAAAAATCACAAGACAAATTGAGACTTACCTCTGTGTTTTCTTTGCCTGCCACCCCCATCACTCCCCTTCAGCCTAATCATTCTCTTCCTCTTCAATCAAGGCCAATTTGCAAGAGGAGCAGCTCCCAGTGCCTGAGTGCAGAAGCCTTTAATTACTGTCATCTGGGAGGCTGTGCCAGGCTCCCCTCCGGGGCCTTTTCAGACTTTTCGGAAGACACTGCTCCAGGACTTGACGCCCCCAAGATGCCATTTGTCAGGCTTCATTTTAAACAAGCACTCACTGCCTGCTGGGAGGCTGGGGAGAAAGCTCCTGACAATCCATGTGTGCTACTGCTGCTGCGTGGACTTGGCATCGTGTCTGGGCAGTGGCTGATTTTGGCTGCCCTGTGGGGTGCCAGGCTGGCAGCAGCCCTTGCATGTGGCAGTCACCATACTCAAACCCCAAGAACTGCATTGCTCTGTCTCTTTGCTGCCTCTCCTCCTGTGTCTGGACTGGGGATGTAGACAAGACTATAAATGGGGTCAGAAAGGGACAAGGAATATTTGGGGAGGCCTGGCAACTGTTAAATGAAATGGCCCCAAAGCAAAGCATCCTCTCCCACACACGTCCCCAAGCATCCCTGGGACCACATTCCCAACAGGAACGCATGCTCCTTTCTGTACAGTGTGGGGTTTGGTGTCAGCCAGGGGTTTGTGTTCTATCCTGCATGGCAAAACACGAATGCAGAACCCCCATAAACCAGCCTGGCAGACCCAGCAAGCAGGGAGGCAAAACCCCCTTGCTCTGCCTGCCCCACCACGCTGCAGGCAGGGCTCGGGGCTGGACAGCCCTTTGGGGTCAGACAGGATAAATTGCCTTAAACATAAACACAGCCTGAGCTGAGACCTGGGACTGCCCACACAGTGGCCTTGCAGCCTGGGCTCAGCATGCACTGAGATTCACAGGAAAGGACGCCAGAAGGTTTCCAGATGTCCAGGGCTAGCACTCTTGGGACATACTCCATTAATTACACCCACCAGAGCTATCCTTCTAATATTTCATGTTTGGAGCATCACCTGTGGCAGCAAAAAGCTGCAGATGAGGGTTTCTGGGGAGCTTCTGCCAGTGGGTGGCACTGCAAAACCAGCAGTGTGGAAGGAGCAGCAATGCAAGGGCCCGGGGGTGGAACAGCAGCGCGGACACCGCACTCACAGGGCACTGCACATCTCCCGTGGGTTGGATCCAGCACCGTGGGGCACTGCAGCCTGGCTGCTGGGAGGAGGGAGGGTTCGGGGGGACAGGGACGGGCACACAGGGAGGCGAGGAGGCATCACCAAGGGGTTGGAGGTGCTGCGGTGGTGTGGGGTCATCCCAGTGAGCAGCAGTGCGAATCCATCCATGTCCATGGGTGCCCCCACATGGGACAAAGCCAATTCATGCCCATGTTGATAACCTTGTAAGGGTAGGAGCAGCTCATCGGCTTCCTACTGTAATGTTCTCTCCACAGATAAAAACCGTGTAATATGGCACCCTAAAATGGAAGGTCTCCCCTCTGGGAAGTGGACAGGTTCTTGCCCCCACCCCACAGCCCCAGCAAAGGACATGGTGTGTGGGTGGAAGAGCTTTTGGACCATCTTGCCTGTAGGCACAGGACCCCTGGAAGCACCACAGCCACCAAAGATGTGCACCAGCCAGCCTGACCCAGGGGACTGGGAGGCTGGAGGGGAAGTGTGCCGCACTGCACTTGCATCACCTCCTGGACAAGTGGGAATTAAGGATCCTGAGGCAGCTGGGTAAACCTGGTGAGTGGTAAACTGGCTGCAAACTGGAGGCTGGCCTGGTCTGGGGTCCATGGTCAGATCTAGAGTCCTGGTCCAATTCCAAAGTGGTCATGCTCCTCACACCCCTCCTGATACAGATTTTACCTCCCTTTGCACCCCATCTACACTTGATGTCCCATCCCCAGTGTTTCAGTGCTGCCTTGACCAGTTAATTCCCAGGAGGTCTCCAATATCCCCATCCAGCTAAAAATGCTCTGACCTGTCCAAGGCAGTACATGCTCTGTTCTTCCTTTCACCAACAGACAACAAACAAAGGAGCATCCTTTTCCTCTCCCCCAGGATGTCCTAACAGCAACTGGGAAGCACAAATCTTTAGAGGAAAGGGCTTATGTAGCCAGTCTGACTCCAGGACCACAAGGCCTTGTGCTGGGAGTGGGACACCTTTGAAGAGGAAGCCAGAGGGATGGGCAGGGAGCAATGACAATAAACCCACCTGTCCTCGGTTGTGCAAAGGGACTTTGGGTCTGAAGGGCTGTATTGTCTGCCTGGCAGGGACAGCCACCTCTGCTAATGGGTGTTTTCCCTGGCAGGAGCAAAGGCTTCATCCAGCAGGTTGTGGGCTAGCAGGAGACACGAGTGCAACCTGGAAAGGAGGATGCTCCCATTGTCAGTGTTTAAAGATGTGGCACCAGGGCTTCCTCCAGCATCCTCCTTCCGCAGGGAACATGGGAACATGCTGACTGGCATGGCGGGGGTGGCTGCAGGATCCCATCTCCTGCCTGCCCACAGTCATGCTTACAGAAATGCCTGGGTACAGCCCACTCCAGACTGGGGAAGAGCTTCAATCCGGCCCTTCTGCTGCAAACGGATCTGCTCTGCTCCTGTGCCGAGCGCTCTGTAATTACAGTACATCCCACTTAATCGGGATGTGCTTAATTGGGAAATCCACTTACCAGGATGTCACCTAGGGAACCGATTTAAGCTTGATAACACTTAAGAGCAATGCCTGCTGCTTTATAGGGAAGGTAATTCTCCTACAGGGAGATGCCTTCAGGTGGCTGAATCATACTCTTCTTTCCAGCAGCATCCAATACTCCTGGCTGCCTGTTTCTGCAACAGATTTCAGCTTTCCCCTTAAGTAGGTTACAGGCAGGAAATACACCAACTGCTACTGCCAGCTCACTGCTGTCCTCTGCTCCAGCTGAACAGGCTGCCACTGCCACGTGGGCCAGCCCTCAGCTGTCCCCCAGCCTGGACCTGCACACCCAGCACGCCCGAGCCCCTTCCCCATTTGAAGGTGGATTTCCTTCCACAGATGGAAATATTTTTGAAGTGAATGACATGCTTAGGCCTGGCCAATCTGCTCTTTGCAGCAGAAGAGGGACCAATCTGACCTGGTCATCATCTGGATTAGGGCAGAGAAAGACATTTGGAGACAACCAGCACCCCTTACCATCAACGCAAATGCTTGTCTTCCCCCCCCTTCCCTCCAGTAGCCAAACACAGCAAATGTTCAAGTGGCAATCAAAAGGAGACCTGAAACAGTCCTTAGACTGAATATTGAGTCATGCACTTGGAGAGGCCAATTTTCTGTCTGGTTTTCTGGAATGAGGGTTTATGTGACCACCCTCAGTATCTGTGCATGCACATTTACATCTTATAGATACCACCAGTAACTGCTAAACCTCTTGATCCATCGAGGCAGAGAAGCAGCTTTTCCAAAAATAACAAATTCCCACAGATTTTGTAGTAGCAAGAGCCAGAGGAGAGAAAACTTATGAATATCCAACCCCTCAGAGACAGGACAGCACTTTGCAACCCAAAACCCCCATGGGCCACCTGTCCATGTCAGAGGGATGCCAACTGCTCCAGGACAATTATTCCTCCAACCTTTTGGCATCGCCTTGCTTATTTCTGCCCTTTTCAGCTTTTCCTTTCCTGACTGCACAACACCATGCTGGCACCTCTTCTAAAGGTGAGCCCTGGGATGGAGGCTGCTTTTGTTACCAAAACATCTGTTCCCTGTGGCAACAACACAACTTTTCAAGAAGCTGTGCTGATCTTTTTTGTTCTCACCAACCACGAGGAGCTGGGGTGAGTCAAGGCAAACTCTTTGGATGCATAATAGTGATTGCCTTTCAGACACTTGAAAATGCAATAGCTTGACATCAAATGAGGGATTTTTATGGCTGCACATGTTTTGTGTTTCTCTGAACAAGCCAACTTTCAGATTAGCTACATTGGCTTTTTAAAGTGCTATAAAATATGCAAAGGCACTTGTAATGTATAGTGATTTCTGTAAAAACAAGAGGTAAGTGCTGAAATGTCTCCTGATTTATCGTTTTGCTTCTCCTAACCCACGCTGGAAGAAGGGGTAAGTGCAATCCTCTACTCCCTTTTTGGCTTCTTCCAGCCCAGAGACAGATGGAAGATAAAATATCACCAACTACAGAACTTGTGCCTTTCAGCCACTCTGGTAATTGCAGCAGAGAAAACCCTCTCAGTTCCCAAATATCACATCCAACAGCCTTTCCAAGTGCAACACAACGTGAATGGCAAAGCTCCACCATCACAGCAGCCACTGGCTGGGCAAGACGAGCAGGGCAGCACCTCCCACAAAGGTGCTGGACCTAGTGCTGGGTGGAGGGTCCAAATGTGCAATTCACCCCGATGAACCACATTAGCAGGGTCAGGCCTCTGCCTTCCTGACAGCAGGGTCACCTCCTCATCTCCTCCTCTTGTTCCTGCGCCTCTTTTCCTTCACAGTGCTATAACACAGGGAGAAACCCACCAGGCTGTGCAATGGGATTGCTCCCCCTGCCACTTGCTTGGCTTAAATAGACATGCTGAAGCACTACCAAGCACCACATCCTCAACACAGATGCCTCAGTGGCTGGGCTTACTTTTTGCTGAAACTGAGCCATGCAGAGGCTTGGCAAAGGAAAACATCCCAGTGAAGGAGGCTCCCATTTTCTGAGTCTGGGTGGGAGAAATAAAGTACCAGCTGAAGTTCCATTTTAGCTTAACAAGAACAGCATTATTTATCAGAGCCAAACAGGTTCTTCCCCTCCCTTGCTACAGAGCTGTGCTGGGGCCACATCAGGACTGCCACGGGCCAGGGCTCTGTGGTCATTGCCACGGCCACTGCTGGCACTCAGAGCCACAGTCGCTACCAGCCAACACCAGGGCGAGTGTCACAGCCTTATCTGGCATTGCTTGCTGCAGTCAGGTTCAGACAGAGCCTCTGGAACAGGGGATGAGTCCTCATGAGCTGGAGGTTTTTAAGCGTGTGCCTGAGTGCCTGGCGTGTTTAAACCCGTCCGTCCCCCCAGAGCAACTGTGGCTCTGCTGCCAGCACAAACATGTAAACCCACCTGGGCTGCCTCTCACATCCATTTTTACACCTACCAATGGCTGTACAACAATCTGGAGGGTCAGCAGATCTCCAGTCTTTAAATTAACCTTGTACATTTTTATAGAAAAGTGACACTTACCTTTGGCAGAGTTTATGCAACATGGATTTCGCGTGCTTTGTTACTGCAAATTAAATACAATTATTTAACAACTGCCAACAGTGCTCTTTGCATCACTGCATCTTTTGCATCACTGCATCCTAAAAGCTGTTTTTAGGGTTTTCAGTGCATTTGCTGTCAGATAGGAAGTGCCAAGTCTAGTGCTTGCAAATGTGAGCTGGCCGGATGGGAACCTTCAAGCCACCAGCAGAACGATTTGGGCTCGTTTGAAAGCATCTCAGTTACCTGGCTGTCCTCACATCAGTAAGAGAAATATGATGGGAGGCAAGGAGATGTGGAAAGGAGAGAGTGTCCTCAAATGGAAAAAAATCACACAGCAAAGACAGGATCAAGTCTCAAATGTTAGGATCCTTCATTTGTATTAGTAGCTCCTGCTACGTGATCCCTGCTCCATCCTCAGGGTGCCAGAAGCCTCTCCTCCTCTCATTTCTTTTCAGGGGTGACACTGAGCCAGCACACAGAGAGATGCTGGATGAGCAGCACTGGCTCTCCTACTGAAGTCCTGGGACCTGAGCATCCACCCTGTTGTTTTTGAAAGACTAGGGGTACAAACCTGTGTTTTACAGCTAATTGCAGAGAGCTGGAAAGGCAAAACATAGCAATATTTGCTAACTGCAAATATTTGGAGACCTCAGTCCAAGCTGTATTGATTCACGGAGTGTAAACATGGGCAGGGAGAGAGCTTCAGGCACTTCAGCATCTCATGGCTAATTAAAGCTGGGAGAAATTTGTCTCAGCAAGTTGTGAGCCTTGTACTTCTCCGGTGTGACTAAGCCCCTGTGCGATATCTAATTTACCAGGAAGGATGGCTGCTGCCAGCACCATGTTCCTGCAGGCAAGGGGGGCTAATTGAATACAGTTTGATGCTACAGGGCAATCCTGCTTGCCAGCTTACCTGCACCATCCCAATCCCAATCGGCCTTGCAAACAGCAAGACAGCTCAGTGGGAATTTTAATTGTGAAGGAGTATTCAAAAAATCCTGACAAAATCCCAGGGCCTGATCAGAGCAATGGGTTCTTGTGGTTTCTGCAGGGCTGTTTTTCCAGTGAGGCAAATTGGGTTCTTCTCTTGCAACCCAGCGATGCTGCAACATGCTCCTACTGCTCACAGGACCTTGAGGCTCTCAGCCTCCTCTGAGTGGTGTCCTTAACCATGCTGTGAAAGTCATGGCACTGTCTTGTATTAGTGAGGCAAATACCAAGATCAATTTCTCCATAAATAGCTCATTACCAATGATTCTGTCCTTTGTCTCCAGGTCCAACTGAAGAGAAGGAAGTCACTCCAGCAGCAACGGCACATCTAATAGCAATAAGACATTTCTCAGAGGGTACAACTGAATTGCAACAGATGCTGGATTTTGGGAACTGTCCTCCACACCCCACAGCTCTCCTTGGGGAAGGGTAGAGGAACTCAGAGGTCCCAGTTTCCATTTCATTTCCCCATTGTTTCCCTGGGCTGAAAATGCTTCTTTCCTTACCTTTCCAGCCCAACCTGACTTGTGGGCCAGGCTTATCCCAGTTTTCAGCTGACCCCATTTTGCAGTTATGCCAGTTTTGGCTTATTCGCCCAAGAATCAGTGTGGCACATGGAGCTTTGCCCTGGGCAAGGGTAGAAACCAGCCACCCCTCAGGGTTTTTGGGGGTCCCCACACACTAGCAAGCCTCCAAAGGTCCCCTTTCAAGCACCTGGGAATCCCCACCTGTCCCTGTTTCCCTGGCACAACCTGCCCAGGGGAAGGTGACCTTGCTGGCTGGACTGATGCTGTCACCACTCTATTTTGTGGGCTCGACAGCTCCCCGCCTCAGCCAGGATTAAAGCCAGCCAGCCACTGACTCCACAGCAGAGGCTCCAGAGGACAGGCTGAAACTGTTCATCTGGAGACAGAGATCATTTTTAAAGGGAAATCCTGTTCACTTCCCAAAATGAGGTAGGTTTTTACCAGCACACAGCCCCAGTCAAATGCACTTGTGGCACCAAATGCATCACTGAAAGAAAAGGACTTGCTCTGTGGAACAGAGCTGTGGTTTTCAAAGCTAACAGGGAGAAAGGGCACTGTAAATACCTGGAGGAAGCGTGGGCACAGCTTATTAATAGACACTTGCTTTGAGACTTTAGGCTCTATGACAAGGATTTCACTGTCCTCCTGATGTCCTCAGATGCCCCGTTCCTGTACTGAGCTGGGCTCTGTAACCATGCAGCACATCCATCAGACCTGCTAACTTAGATGGGGCACAGAAAATGGGTTAATGCAGCTCATACCAGTGCCTTAATTACTCGAGAATCCACCCTCTGTGTTCAGCTGGTGGGAGAAGCTCCTGTCCCCAGCTCCTATAAAGGATCCAACCAATGATTTTGATGGGCACACATGAGGGCCTGAGGAAGGCAAGCAAGGATGCCAAGGAGGGTCATTCCCCAAAAACCTGAATTACAGAAGTTTAACATTTCCTGAACTGCCAGAGGAGTTAATTTTGTTATCTTTACACCCTGACTTATCCACTCATTCCCCAAAAGGCTGCACAAAGTATTTGCTCTCTGGTTTCTCTCCTGTGCTGCTATCAAGACAGCTCCTGAGTTTTTAATCAAAAGCCACTCCCTGATATTTAAGGCTGTTATGAACTGGACCAGGTTAATGCACTCCTGCTTAGCAAAGCCTTGTCTAACACAGGGTGCCCATATCTGTTGACGTCTTTCCCAATGAAAGCCATAACAGAAAATTAACATCCCACATGAGGGATGGAACAGTGACCAGTGCCTGCTCTGCCACACTACAGGAATCTCAGCACAATCACACAAGTTGCATTTCTTGTTTCCAGATACAGGCTTTTCTATCAAGCAGAGCATCAGACAGATGGACTGCTTTTGGAGAGAACTGGCTATTTGCCTAGGGAGAAGGGGAAAACAGTCCTCAAACAGCCCTCCTGTCCCAGGTGATGCTGGTGAGAGCAGGTCCATGAACAGTAAGGGACCTTTACCTTCAAACTCCTGAGCTATTTCAGCATTTCTTCTCCCAGCTTGTTGATTGGTCAGGGCCCAAAGATGCACATGTTATTAAATGTTTTTTTCTGTTGACGTTTTTATTTTTAGGAAACATTACTGCAACATTCACCATTACTGCTTGGAGGTAATGCAAAAAGAGTTGAGTTCCAGATTCTGGGTGATGGGGACCTCAAGATAGGCAGCCAAACTGGGCTGGGATATGGCCTGGATTCCCTCCTATGTTTACAGTCCATGCCCTGAGCGGGGACATGACTGAACTGTGGCAGTGTCCTCAGCAGCTTTTGGCCATGCCAACCCCTCTCCAAAAGGTTAAAAGCATCTGTGAGCTTAAGACAGGCTGGGATCAGTGGCAGCCAACCCAAAACACAACCTCACTGAGAGAGGCTGCTGAGCACCCAGGGATGCTGCCTTGCCCAGGATGCTGACCTGAAGGGACATCCATGGACAGTCTCTCCCCTTTGGATTGCAGGGATGGGGACAGAAGGCAATCTGTGTTTCTTCCTCAGGATTGGTTTTGTGACTGAATCCCTTCCACTTTCTGTCAGGCAGGCTGCAGAGAAGAATTATCCTGAAAGAGAGAGAACAGGAGTTAGTCCAAACTGAACAAACCCTTTGCAAAATACATTCCTCTGACATCTGCTCAGCAGTGGGGAAGTGCTGGAGGGATGTGAGTCAGACTGTCACCTCTGTGCCTTTCTGTCCTTCCCTGGTATGAGGTGGGGCTGGCTCCCTCACACCCTGACACTCTCTGGTGCTTCTGGAAGGACTGGTGGATACATTCCTTGCCTGATTTCGGTGACAGGGCTGTGGTAACCCATGAGACCTGGAACCAACTGCCCCGAGAAAGCTGCAGATCTCAACCCAGCAGCCACCTGACAGGAACCATGATGTAACTGGCAGTAAGTGAAACCCTCCTGAGCAGCAGCATCAGAGGCACAGAGGCTCAGCTAACTTCTTCCTGCCTTCTGTCTGTCCCAGATTGTGAGGGAAACAATGGAAGCAGTGCTGGCATGTCACCCACTGCATGGTGACTGCAGTGCTATCACACTTGGGCTTTGCCCTCACCCTGGGGGCCTCGCCTGGGCTATCTGCAAGGGGCTGCCCACCATTCCAGGAGCCACCACTCAGGAGGAACCACCAGGTGACAGATGGCTAGAAGGGGAAAGCATGTCTTTTGGGAAGGATTTTGCATTTGGGAAGCTCTGGCAAGTTTTCAGTAACTCCAGTTTTGCCCCTTGCAATAATCAGTAGAATATTTCAGAAGTGTCTGTGAGAAAACCAAGTGTGCCACCAAAACACAAATGTCAGGGGGAAAAAAAAATTAAACATTTTAGGTCAAAGTGGCCATATTCTCTCACTGGTTTTCATGAGGATGGCATCTTAAGCCTAGACACCACCACACGTCTGCAGCTGAACACGTGGGCACACGTGCTAACTGATAGCTAATGTGTCCTTTCTCCAGGACTTTGCCAATATCAAAACACTCACATCCCTCTGTCAAATCACATTCCAAAGCCCTGGCTTGGGGCTGTGAGGGGCTGCTGAGCAGCCTGCCCTGAGCAGAGGGCCCTGGCAGGGTGCGATGCCGGAGCGGCGCGGCCACAATCGCCCCGTTGTGCCGGACGTGGAGCGCCGGGTGCAGCGGGGAACACTTGACCACAAAGACCTGAGCTGTGCTTAATAGAGCTCTTGGAGTGCTCGTCTGCTAAGAGCCTTAACTTCTTACAGTGTTTTGCCAGGGTTTAGGCAAAGCAGGGCTCCCAGCAGGGCGCTGGATTGATTTCTTTTCCCATGGAAATAGACTTATGACTTCGTATTTGTTCCTTGTCCCCAAATCCCATTTTTTTCCAGGTAGAGGAGAGAGGAATTTGATGGATTATAATTAAGGAGATGTTCTGAACAAGGAGGAGGGCAGGAAGGTTAATGCAGGATGTGGCTGCACTGGCTGTGGAAGAGATGTTCTAATGGGAAAAACCATGTGAGAGGAGAGCATTAGGGCCCTTCTTCCCTGCATAGCAGCTGGGTATTTACAGGCACACTCTGGTTGAGTATATTTGGGCTGTAGGTGGACACTGGACTTTCTAGGTCCCCCTCTTACTCTGCAGTGATGCTCAGCAGCAGTAATTGTGACAGGAGGGGAGGAATTGTACTGCTGGTGTTAGGAAGCCCCACTACAGGGCCATCAGGAAGGAGACAAGACCACAGAGCTCACATATAAAATAAAATATAAGTAACTGCTAATACATAATATAACCCTACCCAGGCCTCCAGCACCATTCACCCCAGAGCACTGTACAAACAGTAATTAAAACTTCCCAGCCCCCAGGTTTGCCAACGGTGCTGAATTCATTTTCCAGTGTGGGAAAATAAGCCTTTTATGATTAAGAGAGACAACGTAATTTTAACAGCAGGAGAAGTTACTGATGACACATAAGCTGGGGTGTGAGCCTTGGTCCTTCCCTGGCAACAGGAGGCTTTTCAAGACAAGAACAAGTGGCTGGTCTCTTTTCCATCAGGTACACTATGCATACCTATCACTGCAGTGGGCAACAAAAGATTGTCAGCTATATCCATTCAGTCCCAGTGGCTACAACCCAACCTGCTTTGCAGAATGAAAGGCTGAAGAGAAGCAAAGGGCACAGGGGGAATATGGCTAGAGGGGCCTGTGACAAGCCCCTTGTCCAATTGCTTCACCTGGAGCATCAATCTGCCTTTATTGAGCACTATCAGATTCAGTGTGCCACCCTCCTCACCACATATCTGATTTCCATGACAAATGTGCTACCAGAAACATCCTACAAGAAGGAAAGGGACACTGGGACATGCAAGAGTTTGGTTTAGCTCAAAGCTTGCAGTGCAGACCAGAAACACTGACCCTTTGCTTTCTGGTTTACTTGACATGGTTACGAGAGTCCAACATCAAGAAGCCTGTCCCTCTTCTGGTTCCTGACTGCTCCATGCTCTCCAGGAGCCCTTGGAGAAAAACCCTGGCACTGCTGGGTGTGGACACAGCTCTTGGGTTCAGTAGGAAACTGCAGAAGCTACTCAACAACCTGCTGCTTTCAGTGTTCACTGGAGCCCTTGGCCAACATTCCCTTCCCATGGTCAATGTGCTGCTCTCCCGTGCCAACCCAGGCAGTGCCTGCTCCCTCCTCCTCCCTCCCACCACTGCCTTGCAGGCTGGCCAGCCAGATCCCCCTCTGCCTCTTAACAGCTCTGTGATTCCTTATGGACTATTTGAGAGGAAAAAGCAATTTTAACTCAGGAAAAAGGCTATCTCCCTGCTCTGCCAACACAGGGAGGCTATCTCCCTCCCTGCCCCACCTGGGGCAGACATTGGGCTGCCTGGAAACCACAGGGCTTGATGAGAAGTCCCATAGCAGATGGGAAGGGCTCAAACAACCAGGAATTTCAGCCTCCCCTCACTATTGGGCTGTTTCCAGACACATGCCAGCACCACCTGTGTCTGCTTGCTCCAGGGAGTGCTCCTGCAGTCTCCCAGCAGCTGGAGAAGTGCTTATGGAGCCAGCAGTGCAGCACGGAGGGTTATTTAGCTATTTGTAATGGATTTTCCGTACCTGTCATTATTTCCAGCCCTGAGTCAGGAGAAAGGGACAGAGACTTTGCTGGGAGGTGCGCTGTCTCACAGGGCTTTGGTGAAGCCCGTGGTTTCGCAGTTCAGCTCTGGAGAGGGCTGGGGACTCACTCTGTTTCTCTCGTCATCCCTGGAATATGGGGATCCGGTTTGGGCTCACTGTGCTTCGTGTGTGAAAAGGACAGTCTTCTGTAAAGGGAAAAGAGACCTGGAAATGTGCTGCTTTAATTTTGCTTTCTTTGGGGCTAACTTAGTTGTTGGAAATCAATGCAACTATGAAGAAAGCAGCCCATGGGACTGTGCTCAGAGGGCCTAATTCCTATTAAATATATGAGAAGAGCTGGGAGAGAAGTAGCAGCACTGCAACAGGGAATGTTCCCTGTGGACAATGTGATTTCAAATTAATTTATCCATGGAGGGGGTCTCCCACTTGCCCAGCAGGCCTTGGGGAGGCACGGAAGGCTCAGCAGAGAGGAAACTATGCTGCACCAGCTATTTCACAGTCCCCACTCCAACACCTTTCTAGGGCTCAGTATTTATGCTTTTCTCTCTGAGCCAAAAAGATGCCAAGCTACAACTATCAAGATCCTTCAGGCCACAGCCACGGTCTTTCTCTATCCCTGCTCTGGTCTGAAAGGCAATTTCCCAGCTCGAGGTGCACTATCAGAGCAATTACAGTGCTGACAGCAAGTCCCCAGTGCCTGGCACAGCTGTGCCAGCACAGCCCCACCACCCACTGTGCCTCATTTACAGCAGCAGAGCTGGTGGCAGAGACTGGGCTGCGCTGGACCTGGCAGGGCACAAGGTTTCTGCTTTGATGGCACCCTCTGTTTCTGACCTGCAAAGGCTCTAGAATTGTAACAAAGCCACAGGTAAACAGGAATGTCATTTCAACAAAGCTGGATTAATCAGAAATTATTTCCCAGATGGCAGCAGCAGATGGAGGAGAGCCCACCCTCACCGAGGGTCACTTCTGCCAGGAGAGAAGGTGGCACAGGAGCATTTATCTGAACTAAAGGGCCACGGAGACATTTGAAGGGAAGTTTCCTTTGGAGCAAAAGGGGCAGGACTCTGCTTTCACTTACCATCCATCCGTGGCAGCTCTTTCCTCCTCTTGGCACATGGTTCTCATCCCTCAGCTGACATCCCGTGGCAACAAACACTAATCACATCCTCCTCCTAAGACGAGATAACAGGGAAAGAGGCTTGGCAGGACAAGGGACCTCCCAGCAGCCCCTGCAAAGCCAATCTCGTGGCCTGGGGTCCCCCCCAAGGCAAATCCCTGTGGCTCTTGTTTCCTGAGCTGGGACAAAGTGGGCACCAGGGCTTTAGCCGATGTTGGTTAGAAAATAACCGTGAGAAAGGAATAAACCAATTAATTGCTGACCCACCGGCAGCCAACACCTCTCCCCCACCTCCCCCTGCACAATAAAACCTGTCTCCACAGTTCAAGCAGATTTAGGGTGGCTGCAAAGCCTAGGGGAGGAAAAAAAACCTTTCCCACTCCAGCTAATAATATTTCCAGATAATCTGTTTGAGGCAGCACCCTCTGCGAACCAGGAAAGCCTTTAAGAGCTGTTAACACCTTTATTCAGACTTCCTCATCCTCCCCCAGACAAGCTGTGATTAATTATCCAATCCACTCCGATCCCCCTGGGAAACAGCTCTCGGCCCAGGCGTTCATCCGAGGATTTGCAGGGTCCCTCTGTGAGAGCAGCTCCAGATAAGCAGGAAAGGGCTGATGGGGAACAAACTGCTTCCAGCCATGCTCTTACATCAGCAAGGGCGGTGGATGAGGGGAGGGCAGCTTAATGCGGGGTCTTGGCAACGTTCATGGCTTTTTCTTTGGCTGGTGTGCACAGACATCACCAGCTGGGCTGTCCCTGGGAGCTCTCCTCTGAGAAGTGGCCCCTGGAAGTACAGCCCGTGTGGTTCCCACCTGGATTTCACAGCCCTCCTTCAGCTTCACGGCTCTGTCACTCAGCTTGCTCAGAGGATACTTTCCTACCATTTTCCAGTCCTACCAAAGGTGCTGGGGATGGAGGAGGCAGGGAGGAGAGGGGGATTTCAGGCTCTCAGGTTGCTGGGCTCTCAGAGGCTGGGATGCTGTGCCTGAGAGGTGGCCCTGTGTAGGCTGTTGCAGACCAATGCAGCTGATGACACTCATCCTGTCTCATGTACTCATCCTGTCCCACCTGTGCTACCCTTATCCACCAAAACCTGGGCCTTTTGGTGTCACAGGATAACTCTGTTATCCACAAGGTTGCACACAGCCCCTCCTGACCATCCAAAGGGAGGACTTGAACTGCTCCAAGGCCACAGTATCACCAAGCAATTTACTGAACCCAAGAGGGGCAAATTCTCCTTGTACCAAACACCAGTCTCCATCCCATTACAGGTGACACCAAGTCCATGTTTGTCCAACACACCCCTTCATCCATGGTGGCTGAAGTCCTTAGGCTGTGTAAGGATTAACACATTAATGCCTACCCTGCCCCAAGCCCCTCTGCTATGGCAGGGTGGAGGCACAGATCTTGTGGGGGTCTGTGGTAGTGTCCTGCACGTTTTATGACTTTGCTCACTGTACAAAGGCCCTACAAATTCCCTGTTTTCAGGGGAGACCTACATCTCCACATCACACCCCCAAGACTTGCCCACATGCTTGCTGTGAGTGAGGGGGCACTGTGAGCCTGGCATGTTCATGTTGCCATGGAAAACCTGTAATTAAGTAGACAGCTGCCACAACAGCCTTCCTAAAAGGTCCTGAGCTGAGGCTCCATGCTTTCATGACACTTAAAGGAGCTCCTTTCCATTGGAACCTGTCCAAAAACATATCCCTGTGTACTGCATGTTGTCTGCTGGTCCATTCATACCTTCCAAGGGCAAAACCTCTGAGATATCCAGGTCCACCACCTCAAAGCAGTATCTGCCATCACCATTTTCTACTATCCACCTCTAGAAACCTGCAGCCAGGAAATAAAATCAGAGAGCACAGTACTAGCTCAGGGGTCCCAGACAGTTTTGCAAATGAAAACAGTTGTCCTCTCCTTGTTCTCTTTTCTCATAACCAGAACAACATGTTTAGGTCATTTTCAAACAAGATTACTTAAGGTTCAGCATCTCGTGTTCTTTTTGACAAGATGCCAAAGAAAGAGTGAGGAGAAAGAACATTTCTGCCAGATGGGTGCCAGCTCCCCCAGGACGCTTCACAGCCCCAGGTGTTGGTTTGCATCACACCTACACACTCTGCTTCCTGGGCTGGGCTTGGTTTCAACACTCCCTTTATTTTTAGCCACACTTTCAAGAAAGGGGAAAAGAGAAATCTCAGAATCTCTGCAGCTTCCTGAAGCTCTTGAGAAAGAGAAAGCTGAGGAGTGAGCAGACAGGTGGGAGGGCCATAGTCCTCCCTGCTGAAGGCTCCAGCCAGCCCAAGAGATGTCTCTTGCTTCCAATCCATGTCCAGAAACAATGGTCATCCCTCAGGCTTGGCCAAGTGCTGGAGAAGTGCTTTCCAATACAGAAAAGGGTCATGCTCTGGTTCTGCCCACGGCATGGGCACAGGCATTACCCCTTCTGTGTGTTACTCCTCTGGTATCCACCCTGATGGCAATGTGTGCTGCAGATCCAGCAATGTCCAGCCCAGCAGATCCAGCATTTTTCACCTGGGTCTAGCCACTCTTTGGACAGGGGATGTGAGGATAAAACAGGTGCTGCAGGAAGTGGTTTGGGTGATTTAGTAGGTGGCACCTTCCCTCTAAGTTAGCAGCATGATGAAACTCCTCAGCAGGGAGTTCTGGGCTCTGTGCTGCTGCAGGAGTTGCTATTTTAATGACATCCCAAGCTCACCACTTGTGGTCATCCAAGATCCCATTTCTTGCAAGGGCGGAGGTGTTAGCTCCAGTGTCCCGAGCAGGCTCCAGTCTCCAATTATGCTCTGCTGAGCCAAGAGCTGCAGGAATTTCCGCTGGACGCACTATTCCTCACTCTTTTCCTGCTGTGACTACTGAGCAGTTTTCCCAGGTGCTAGAAAACAGCATTTACAGAGGCATTTCAAACTGAAACACTTCCCCTTGTCTTGAAAGAAATGTTCATGTTTTGTCCCGTGCTTTCTCTCTAGGACCCACCAACCCCAGTCTCTGCTTCACTTGGCTGGTGTAACCCTCTGCTCAGCTGTTGGCTTTGCTCTCCTCCAACTCACCCTGGGCTGTGAAGGTCACAGACATCCCCAGCTTTGGCTGAATTGGTGCATCACAGCAGCCTCCATCTGCCCTGCTCTCCATCACCACCCAGGAAGGTATCAACTGCACCTTGGTCCTGGACAGGAGATGCCAGCTGCTACCAGAAAAGGAATAATCGATTATGAGACTGTCATTAACGAAATATGAGATTGTGACTTGGGACAGACTAAAGCCATAGAAAGCATTTTAAATAATTCACCATCCTGAAAGTAAAGCATATTAGTGGGAAAGACATTCAGGTCCTTTCCCAGTGGCATTAACTTCTATGTAACCAGAGCTGATACCATGAGCTGACAGCAAAATGAGACTACTGCTGGATAGAGAAACTTGGCATTTCAAAATGTATTTGAAAATCACGGTTTTCCCCCCACTCCTTCCCCCAAAATTATTTACAAACATTAAAATATTTTGTTTTGGTAGTATTGCCTACAAGACAACTAAATCCAAAATAAAATAAAAACACAAAATGCTGAAACAAATTGCAAGCCCCTGAGATGTGTGCTGGCAAAACATTCATCCAAATCACTGCCTTCTGCAAAAATGCTTCTATTTTGGCAAACCCACAGTTTTCCGGGGGTAGACTGATCCACCAGAGACTTCTGAACCCACAGCAAGTGGCAACGGAGGCTGAAGAGAGACACTGTGTGGGAGGCAGCGTTTAAAATGTCGCCGTTCTGCTTTTCACTTGAAACCACTCCAAGGGCCGCGGGGAAGGCGTTCGAGAGCAGGAGCTGTGCTCTGGCTGTCTGGGAAAGTTGCTGCCAGTGCCTGGGTTGCCCAGAAAACCCCTGCTCATCCACAAACGCCCCTGGAAGGTTGAACGTTACCCAGGCAATTATTTCAAATTTATCTCAGCAATTAAATGCGATTCTGCTCACACAGCAGATATATCTGTGTTGGGTAAGCTAAGCTTAGCCCAAGAGGCTGTTGAGAATGTTGTGCTGAAGGCACCCATCTCAGCTGCTGTGGTGCTGGGGTGGCAGCAGGAAAAGGCTGTCACAGCCAGGCAAGGGGCATCTTCATTACCTTCATTATTCATATTTTGACAGAGGCAGCTCTTCAAAAGTGTTTTCCTGGGGCTGGGGGACAGGAGTGAATGAAGGATGCACAAATGGCAGGCGTTTGCCAGCTCTGACCCACACAACTCACCTGCACACACACTGTAGGGCTGGGTTACAGTCACGGGTCAGACCCAGCAATGCCTCCTCTGGGATGGCAGAACCGTTCCAGCCTTTTGGGAGACCACGTGGCCTTCTGGGCATCCAAGGACACCTTGCAACAACAGTCTCATGCAAAATTCAGACTCAGTTCCTTTCCTTGCGGTTGAAATCGCTGCAGAATTTCGCAGTGGGAAATTCCTCTGAGATGTGACAACCCATGTGGTACAACACTCCCTCCTGCTGCCGCCAGGCCAGGAGGTCCTGCTGCTCACGGGGATGCTCCAAACAAGCCAAGCAAGGCAAGAGCTATGAGAGAAACACCTTTTTGTGGTTTCACCTTAAAAGGTCAGTTCTGTTACTTGTTATGCAACGTGCTCAGAACCTACCACAGGTGATTAAACATCCCGGAGTTATTAGATCACACGCGGATAATCCTCCCTGTACCTGGCAACACGATTAGTTATGATTCATAAATTCCAGTGGTGTTATGATTCCCAATGGACACAGTGTGCTGAAAACTCTTCCACAGTTCTCACAACAGAAAACCATAAGGGGCTGACACAGACGGCACAGGAGACCCTCCCAAGGCTGATACCCACGCCAAGGCATCTCCTTAATTTTTAGGACTAAACAGGGTTCCTCTCACCCTTTTCCATCAAGATGTGAGATGCACAAACCACCTGAGAGTGGGGGATGAGGGGAGGCAGCCTAGAAGGGGGCACAAAGGAAGGAGGTGTTAGGAAGTGAGAAAAGGCAGAAAGAGCTGAGGTCTCTCTCCTCTGTCTTCACAGCTTCACTGGCTCTGGGCTAGGGGTGAGTCACAACAAGACAGTTTGATTAGAGAGAGCTTGATTTGTGAAGTGGATGCAATTAAAACCTTGGATCCTCAGGGTTGGTTTTAGTAGCTATGTTAAACTCAATCAAGTCCTGCCACACTGTGTGCTGTGGAGGGGCTGTTTCTGCTCCTCCACTTTCTTTGAATTGCTCTTGCTGCAGCTTTTCAGGTCAAAGCAAAATTCAGCTGAGTTGCTGAGGATGAATGAGCAGGAGCAGTGTCTGTCTCCCTGAGCATCAAAATGGGAGCACAGAATGGGCCTGAGAAGAGGTGAGATAATCCAGTGAAGAAAGATCCTTCAAAGACTATTAACTACAAAGACAAAAACCATGCCTCAGGAAGATCCTGAGTGCAGACTCGTGTGGGTGGGCAGCATGTATGCAGGAGACCTCCTGAAGGAGCTCCTGTGTCATCTTTTTCCAGAGGCATCTGCTCTGCCGCCTTGTAAGGGAAGGAACAGGGCTGGCTGGACTCTGGATCTGCTTCCAAGTGGTTCTTAGCTGAGATGAGATGCACAGCAGCCTGTGGGCGTGGCTGGATCTCCGGAGAGCATTGCAGTCACCCTACACACTCCTGAAAGTGAGAAACATCAGCTTTGCCCCAGCAGCAGTTTTGGGTTTTCAGTAAGAAGAGCTGGAAGCTCTGGGGTCAGGGGCAGCCAGTGCTTCCCAAAGCTCACCTGCCACTGACTTGCACACCCCTCAGGCAGGATCCAGTACTGACCCCAAAAGAGAAGCAGCAGTGAAGCTGGGGAGGTGAAAGCCTCATGCCCATCCATCCTGATGTCATGGAAATTTTGCTTTTGAGATGCACCAATGTCACCAAGTTCACAGGTATAAAACCCCATTAAATATTTCATTCTCATCAATTGCTTGCAGTAAGTGCCTTTTGAGGAATTCATGGGAACGTTTTCTATTTGACACAGAGATACTTTCAATTATGAAAGATGGCTAAAAATAAAAGGAAATTATACTGTTCAGACATCTCTGGAGGTGGAGACAGGAGGGGAAACAGTCAAGGAGAGCCAGGGAAGAGATTTTAGTTAGAAGTAGAGAAAGGCTACTTATTTTTACAGACAGAAAATGTCAGGAGGGAGCCTGACTTGAGGATCTGGAATCTGTCACTCACCTTCTCTATTAATAATTTGACCTCAACTATTTAGGGTCTGAGCCAGAGTATGGAGTTAAGTCATGACAGTCACTTTCTCTGGTTGCAGGGGGTCTGATCACCCTCTGAAAATTCTCAGCTATACACATTTTTTTAATATGTGTTTTCCTTTTTTTTTTTTTCCCCAAATGCAGGACCCCAGCCTGTGACACTGAGAAGACTCTTTCTGGGCTTTCCCTTTAATGTGAGAGGCTTGGGCTCATTACCTAGGGCTTCTTACAGACTCAGCCAGTCTGTAAGCTGTTCTGATGTTCATAAAACATTTACATTTTGTAGCAAAAATGACCTGTCTGAGAGCAGGGCTTGGATCATCAATCCTTTATGGGTCAGCCCTTTGAGATAAGAGATTTATTCCTCTGACACCCATAACAGGTTGCTCAGCTTCTCCTACAGACCATCATCAGAGGGACATGGCTGAGCTGCAGTCACTCTGTACATTTTTTAATTTAATTAACTGAACATATATATATGTAACATTCTGAGAGCTTTTGAGCTGCTCTGGCATTCAGTAAAATGTGTCTTGCTCTCCATACAGGTGACCAGTAAAAAGGGGAGCTCTGAAAATTACAACACTGAAACTGTAGATGGTTTTGAGTCTTGTTTCTTCTCTATAACAAATTAAAGTCACTAGAAAAATGTTAAAATTACCACAAAAGGGCACAGTTTTGTTCTGTAGATGGGAGCTGAAAAGTCTCTACACCCTTCTTCCACTCCACAGCACCTGTTTTTAGACATGCCTTTAGCAAAGTGCTGTGCTCTTCTTGATTTGGGCTGTGTTCTCTGAGCCACATGCTCTAATTTTAAGTGTTCAGGGGATTAATTGGCTACACTCTTCCTTGTACTTTGAGCAGCCATTTAAAGTTAAAAATATCGTGCATGTTCAGTGTTTTGGGAGAGCATTCCTATGCTAATCCAAATGGAAAAGCATCTTCAGTACAGTGCATTTTCTGCAAAATCACCCCTACACAGTGAAATCCAGCCAGTCCCTGGTACAACTTCTCATGGCAGGTGTGTTGAGCCCAGTGCAACGCTGCCCTGGGAGGCAAGAGATAATAGAAACCATAATGAAGCTGGATACCAAGGGAGAGATGTTCTGCTGGAGCTGTGATGCAGCTGGGCTCGAGATCGACACTGACCTTCAGAGAGGGAGAGGGAAGGATCCAAACCTCCTGTGAAGAGGTGATTTCCCATTACTCTTTCTGTTTTTTCTCCCCCAAATTTGTCATCTCTCTGCCAGATCTAAAGAATAATGTTTCAAATGAATGTGCTTCATCCATAGTCTTGCCTGGCAAGTCACAAAATGGACAGACATAAAGTACAATTACAAAGTAACAATGGAAAAAGCCTCTGCCACAGGAAATGACCCAGCATGGCACATGATATCTCTTGGGGAGTTCTGCACGTTCCCATCTTCCCTTGGTTTTCCTCTCTTTCTCTTTCCACTCACCTCTTATTTCCAATGAGACAAGGCACCTGAAACATCACCAAAGGTACTTTTACTACCTCTGCAAAGCTCTGTGCAACCTAAGCACCTACATGGAATCAGAGGTGTCTGCAGATGCACTTTGGGATGGAGAGCACGGTGGAGCAGGCCCTCCATCAGGAGTCCTGCCAGTGTCAGGAGACACATAGCAAGGGAATGGTGCAAATCTTGTCTGGTGCAAGCAAGTCCTTGGCAGGGTTGTGCTCATATAAGCAGGAGAAGGTTTGCTGAACCTGCTGGAGAGGCAGCCCAAAGGTGATGTAGCTCTTGCAGAGATGTCCCACACACAGGAGCTCATCTCCAACACAGGACCCACCACACTGAGAACAAGGGCTGGTGCTGACTGGTGAGAAAAGGCTGGAGTTAAAACCTTGGCCTGAGAGGGGAAAAAAGGTCCTTGTTCCATGAACAGTTCCCAAAGATTGTCCTTTAGGAGAATGCAGCCAGCAAGATGAAATTGCCATTCATGCCTTTTAGATATGTTCAATGTATTAGGAATTCAATTAAGAAAATGTTCCACTGCAGGAAGCTCAAAAATTAAGATTATCATTATTGTAGAGGAAGGAAACATTTTTAATACATTAATTTTTTAAAATGACATCCCTACAGACAATACACTTTTCCTTGCAGCACCCAGGCCAGTAAAGGAGACCAGTTTTCTTTAGCAATGGGGAATGGCAGCAAGAAGGTTCCAGAGAAGTAGATGATACAAAAGAGGTTTTCTGTGGGATGCAGAGCACTGGAGGATGAATGGCTGGATAGAGCTGTTGTCTAGAAGAGATGACAGCACTGGGTTCCTTGGTTTGAGCTGTAGTCTTCACCCGTAACTTCTCTACACCTTTCCACTGCAGGAGCCTGACCTAGATGGAGGAAACATCAGTGGCAATCATTGACTCAAAGAAGGCTGTGAACCCAAAGAAAAAGGTGTTTCTGTGAACTTCCCTCATATCCCCAGACCGGGGTGGGGATTTACTGCCTACATGTCTTTTTGTGACATATTTGCACAGTGCCAGTACCCCTGATCCAGGAGCATGTGGGTGGGTCCCTGCTGCTGCCTTCATACCTACGAAATAAAGCAAGGATTCAGTTCAAAGCAAAAGGTGTTCCCAAGCACCTCCTCAAAATAAGTCTGGATGGGGGAGGTGGGTTGGGTTTTTTATTTGCAGGACAAGATATCACATGGAAATCCAGGAATAGAATAAGTTGCAGGGGAGGGAGAGGAGGAGGAGGAAGAAATCACTGCTTTTGCATTTCTTGTTCCCTTTCCAAACCTTGTGCATGCCACAGTTTTAATTAATAACTCTGTCACCCATTCTAGAGTTCAAACAAAGGAGTAGAAGGAGGATGTATTCCAGGCACGCAGGTACCTGGGGAAAATGAAGTGATGGCTTTATGTTTCGAGGCCTCATTATGAGGCTCCAGCTTTTACTCAAAAGTTGTTCTCTGACAGGAATTATCTGAACCATTACCTCAGGAGGTCACTTTGAAGCTGGGCTCAAATAATACTTAAAAAAAAAAGTCAAATATGTTGTTTGGGGGCTAATTAAAATAAACAGACACACACAAAAACAACTACCAGTAATACAATTTCTCTGCAAGGCTCCTTTGTCACTGAAGTCTCCCACCTGACATCTGCCCACGTGCAACAACTGCCACCCTCATGACACCAAGAGAGTCCTGCTCCCAGACCAGCCCTGAGAGAAAGGCAAGTGTCAGTGCCCACTTTGGAAATTGAAGTTGCTGCGTGTCAGTGATGCTCTGCACAGAGCAGCAGCACTCAGACCTCTGTGTAGGCAGTGTGTTGTTTCCTAGCACTGCCTGCCTGCTCGGTACATTCCCCTTTCACTTCATTTAGAGCAAGGAGCACCTCAGTCATGTCCTGCTCGAGTGGCAGCTCTGCTCAATCTCTGCTCCACATGGGTTTGGTTCACTGCAGAGCACTGGGCCCATTTACCTTTCTCTCTGCCACACTTGTGCTGCACATCCCAATGCACTTCCCACCTCCAGCAGGTAAGAACATCCTCCTTTTTACAGGCTGGGAAAGCAGGGCCTCCCAAGACCACACAGAAATAAGAGGCAATCTCTGCAGGCCACACTGACCTCTTTATTTTTTGAGCAACTCTTTCCCCTTTGGGCAAGTCAAGGAGTAACTAAAACTATCTGCAACTAACTTCTGTGGAGGTAGCGAGTGCCTCGTAGGAAGTTGCTGATGTGACACATTCAGGCTGTCACTGATCATCACTTTCCTGCACAGACAGTTTGATGATACTGCTTTCCTTAATTGCATCAAAAATTTAAGTCAGGAGATCGGCAGTGCCATGAAGAATTCACAGGAAAAAGAGACAATACCCACCCATCTAGGAAAGTTGCTCCAGAGACAGACCCTGCAACCAGAGCTCAGATAGTTGGTAAATGAAATGACAGAGAAAAAATTCTCTGAAGCTGCTGTTTCCATTTCCATGGAGTTTTAACAGCAGGAAAGATGTGATAACCATGCACATCCAATGGCAGGGGCTGTGGATACTGTTGATTTCCTTCTGGCCATTCAGTGAGTGCCAGCTCTGCCACCACAGTACCCAGTGAGGACCCATCTTGTGATGAGGAGGGACATCCCCACTCACAGCCCCACTGGCTCTTTCTCCTCCACTGTGTGAAAAATGCACATGAAAAACTGTTTTGGTTGACCTCACAAAAAGGAGTACTTTTGAAAGTACTGAACAAAAGAAGAAATATCACCATATTCAAAACAACAGCAGCAGACAATAATATCTGACCATCACTCAGCCTTTCCCCAGACACTCTCCCACCTAAACCTGCCTTCCAGCATATGAAGGAAATGGCCTCTTTGGTTCAGCAAATTCAGGACTGTTCCTCAGCAGCCAGACAAGACACAAACTTGTGTCCCACCCTCCATGGGGCTGTGGTGGGAACTATCTCCTTTCCAGGAGCTGCAGAGATGCTTGGATGAAGGCACAGCACAGTTCATGCCTGGGTGAGTCCCTCATCCCAGCCTACAATGTGCTTTTGGAGTGGGAAGTTTAAGAGGATCAGAAGGATGAGTCAGGGGAAGAATTTAATGACAGACCAGCACATTTGATGGCTGAGGAGAAGCGTGCTGGTGTAGGAGAGCAGGCCAGCCATAGGGAGCTGCTAACAAACAAATCTCCAAATGGATCCAAACATTATAGTGCAGAAAACCAGGGCCACAATCCTCCAAAATCAGTGTATAAGGGAGGTGCCAGGGACTTCATGAGAAGGACTTGGAGAAACCCAAGCTAAAATCCAGAGGTGTGGGAAAAAAAGTATGCACCAGAAGCAACCTACAGGACAGGCACAGGTGGGTCCAGGAGGGTCTTTGGTAGCACAGAGTGGAGAAAGAACAGGTAATGAGAGCACCATGGGCAGGACATGGCACATCAGGCTGTCCCAGAACACTGCAGTGTGGGTCACCAGCATCTCCCCGAGAATGGATGAAATGAGCTTCAAACCAGGCTCAGCTGCTGCCCTAATGGAGCTCCAGAAACACCCTGGGGGTGTGTGAGAGCATGAATGCTTCTGAACCAAAAACAAAGATGAAAAGACCCAGGAAAACCTAAGAGGCAAAACTTGGCTGAGGGAGCAGACGGTGCCTCAGAAGGTCTGATTTGTGAGTCACCACACACTGCTTCAAGTGCTGTCCCCTCAAAATCACAGTCCTTGCTGCAGTTATGTGGACAAAGCCAGTCCACAAGAACCCAGAACTCAAAATCCTGATGAAAGACCCCCTTTGCTTCCAAGGAGCAGAGAAACCAGAAAAAGCACAGTGCAGTCAAATGCAAAAGCATTTGCTCTTTCAACACCTACGAGCACATTTTTTCTTTTTATGATCCATTTGGAAAACAGTGTCTTCTGCAAAGAACAAAAATAATCCTCCTGTCAGGCACCCCGAGGCATGGCAGTGGTCCCAGAAGCAAATCAGCAGCTCCAGATCTGCGTGACGTTGGGAAGCTTAACGAGGGTGACATGTTCCGCCACGCACAGAACGCACCTTTGGGTAGCGCGGTGAGGCAACAGCCCTGCTCAGAACCGGGAGCTGCGGCTCAGCTCGGGCTGATCCCCTTGGCTTCAGCCGTCACAAAGCTGCCACCAGCCACCCCACGCCTGCTGTGCTGGGGAGCACTTGAGAAACCCTCCCAAAACGCGGTGTTTTCTTTTTTTGGCACTGCCAGATGAGTCTCCAGTACACCCCGATCTCTGCCTTGAGGCTGTTGTTCTGAACAGCCCCCAGTGTTTCCTCCAGAGCCTGGCAACTGGGAGAAACTGAGGGCGTATTTTGGGGTGCCCTTGAAGGGTTTTGAGTCTGGAGATCATGTAAACATGAGATAAGTGTGGTTTATTTGGGGGTGGGGGGCATTGCTACCGAGGCAGCCAGGCAGAAGAGTGGCTTCTCATATGAATTGCGATCTCATTTGCATTAGATTAAAGCAGGAGAAAATTGCCAGCAAAGTGGGATTAAGAATATTTATGGATCCTATTGGCTTGATGTATGTGTCTCCCAAGTGATGGAAACTGAGTACAAAATTGAGAAACTTCAGCAGTCTGTGGGGGAAAGGAGACAGACAGCAATGACTTTTTAATGCTTTATACTTTTTCTTTTCTGTGAATTTGGTGCTCACAGAAAGCAGTTATAATAAAAGGTTTGAAAAAGAAGGTGAATATAGCAATGTTTTGTCTTTCTAGAAAAAACAGACTTAGGATCTTGAAGCACTTTTCAAATTCAAAGAGATCTTAACTGCATTAGGGCAAGGGCTGCAGGTAAACTTCTGTCAATAACAAACCCTTCTCAGATGCAGCAACACCGGACTTATACCTGCTCTGAAATGACTTATACCTGCCCTTCAGGTGCTCTGAACACTGAGAACACTCTGCTTCTCTTCTCAGAATGCAAAAACCTGTATGCACAGAGCTTGAATTTCTAACCCCCAGAACATCTCAGGCTGTCTCAAGCAGAGAGAGTACCATGGTACAGAGCTGTGAGGAGTGAGGAACAAACACACTTGTTTCCCTCTCTGCATGGAGAAGGATTTGAATACAAACTTTAGGGGGTAGGGGATTAAATGCTTTTTATTGTAAATGTACACAGAAAAAACCAAACCACTAAAGAACAGGTATCTAAAATGACTTCATGGGCACAGAGAAAATAACAGAGAGAAAGTCCAAGATGCAAAAGAAAACCTAATAGAAAACTGGACAGGCAGAGATGCAGCCTGGCAGATCTAGAGCCACTAATTACCTGCTTGATTAATTTGTATTGCTTTCTTTGTTTGAGAGTAGTTTACTGTGGTTCTACACCAACCTTTCCTTAATCAACCTTAAATAAGTTAAAATGAGCCTGATTTACAGGATGTCTGTACACCATTCTTCACCAATATAACTGGTGTAACCTCACCTCCTTTCCTACTGCTGGAGCTATGTGTGTTGGCAGCCCTGTAAAAACTGAGTTAATATTCCAGCATGAAGCACTTTCAAGGGAGACCTGCACACCTTCCTATTTCCAGGAGTGCTCAAAACTCTATCAGATTTGGCTTTAAAAGCCTCAGTGCTGCTGCTTGGGTTCCTGCATACCAGGGCACATGAGTGTTGCTAATTGACTTAGGTAAGCTTCCTCCACAAGCCTCAAAGTGCCCGATGGAATCACACACTCTTTCCATTCATGGCCTCTTTCCCAATGCTTTTGGTGTAGCTTCCACTGTCCTTAAATGGGATTCCAGAAGCTGGCATTCCCCCATCACATGCCTCAAAGATCAGAAGCAGCTGCCTTTCCCTGCATTTCTGCAGCTCAGATGTAGTTCCACCAAACTCCTGTTCCTGCAGACTTTTATCTCCCCACCATACTCCTCTGAAAGCTGAAGCTGGCTTCCAAGGGACAGGTCACCCCTACAACCCACACCCATAACATCCTTCTATGCACGTTCTGTCCAAACCCACACTTCTAGGTATGACATCTGCTCTTTCCTGGTTTTGTTTTGGTTTTGTGTTGCACAGACAATCCCAGGGCTGCTCCAGCCTTGGGTACAGTGGCAGCTCTTTGCAAACATCTCCAGCACAAGCAGGGGCTGCAGCTGGAGCCGTATCTGCTTGGCCTGGCCTGAGACCAGATCACAGGAAACAGCAGCCTGCCCTGCAGAGATCATTTCCACCTTTGTTAGCTTTTGGCTCCAGAACCTATTTAAATAGATGCCGAGGTCTGAAGCTCTTAGTAAGGAAATGGAAAAGTGGAATGGCCACGCTTTAATTCTTGCTTGGCAGCAACATTAGCCCCCAGTGTAGTTT
The DNA here is from genome assembly GCA_013398175.1 of Climacteris rufus. Lineage (NCBI taxonomy): Eukaryota > Metazoa > Chordata > Aves > Passeriformes > Climacteridae > Climacteris > Climacteris rufus. Next base: position 706,605 of record VZRZ01006679.1, on the reverse strand, counting down.
CCATGCACTGATGCTGATGCCTTTAACTAAGACAAAAGAAGAAAAAAGGAAAAAAGGAAAAAATTTAAAAAAAAACCAGGACCTACTTGCATAGAAAAAGCTATCACTGAGCCATGTCCCAGGCTGATCCGTGAACATGGAGAGAGACAGACCACTGAGGCTGGTTGCTCCCAATTTTTGTGGATTGGGATGGAGTATCCCATTCCAGTAAGTTTGGCTAATGCATAAATGCTGCATTTTCAGCCTGGAAACACCTCAGTAAGGGCAGTGTGAGCTCCTTTTCTTGCTATGACCCTCACCAAAGGAAAACACAGCCCAAAGCACCAGCAAAGACAGAGAAGGGAGAGAACAACCACAGCCCCTCACCCTGCACCACATCAGCTTCTGCCAGGTCCCTTCACCCCACCCTGACTGCAAAAACAAACACCCTCAGAGCTCTGCATCCACTCTCAGGCAAAGACACACACATTCTGAATTCCCTTCACATCTGCCAGAGAAGTGCAAGGAAGTTTTACAGTCAACAGAACATGATCCTAAGGCACAGAGCCATGACCAGAGGAGCCCAAGGGTTAAAACTGGGCTTTGCTTTTCTGTTGGCATTGCATCAAAAAGCATTCCACCCCCAGCATTTCAAATTACTACAGATAAAGCAGTAACAAAGATGCAAAACTGGTTTAGAAAGTACCTGATAATTTTCTTTTAAACTTCCACTTCAGAGCAAAAACCTTCTTGCTTTGAAATAAATGGCTCTGGACAGGCGGAGGTGGGGGACATACAATGTGTCTTTCTCCTAAATTCATGTTTGAACTGAAAAAAGGAAACAAACTTCTGAGGATTTGCCGCCTCAGTAGCTGGGCATATTCCTCTCTGAACTCAAGGATCTTTATCTGCTCCTCCTTCATCACAGTTCTACAGCACAAGAAAACTAAAGAAAAAACAAGCTTCCTGATTCAGATAATCATATGGGTGGATTGATATTATAACAATTTATTTTGCTATAAAATTAATCCAGAAAACATTGAAACAAGGGAATGAAGCCCAGGACCACAAAGTTAAAGGGGAAAACCAGGAAAACATGACTGCTTGGTAAGGTACATACAGCAAGTTTCATCTAAATTAACTAGAAGTGGACAGCAAAGGCAGATTAGTTGCCACACACTACATTTCTTTGTTGGACCTTCTCTAGAATGAATACATGGGCTGGAGGGTTTGGTGCAGAGGATGGACCTCAGGATTTTCTGCATCAGGACTGAGCCACTGAACTGCCCTTAGTTCCATGGGGATTTGGAACCCTTAGTGCTTCAGCTTCCACACAACGGAAAGAAAGGGTACAGAAAATGTACAGAAAACCCCAGAGAGGTTGTTTGTCTCTGTATCTCACTGGCTGCTGAGCACAAACACTGAAAAAAATAATGGGAAACTATGGCTTGGCAATAATAAAGGCAGGAAACCACCTGTTTAGCATCCAGCTACTGCCCAAGCCGATGTGCACGAGAGAGCTACTGCCTCCTGGAGCAGGTGACCCCACAAAATTGATGGCCCTGGCAGAAACATTTTGACAGGGTCTTGACCCCTGTCCCCTGGCCAGCACTTGCTCCACACATGTTGAGCACAAGGAGGACCCTCTTGCTGTTTGTGGCCTGTGTGGAGGTCCAACAGTGGGGATGAGTGAGTGGTCACTGGTGCAGAAAATGGAGAAGAGCATCTGTTACTCCCAGGAACCTCTGCATCGCTGCCACCTCCTTGGCTTTGTCCTTTCCCTCTGCCTCCTAAGCTGGAACAACACATCCACAAGATGAGTGGCTGGCTGAGCCAGGGCTGGTTTCTCCTGGGGTATCAGAGACCACCAGTGGTGTGGGCAAAAAGCCTCCTGTGGGCTTTGTGGTGAGCAGAACCCCAGAGAGGAGTAATCTGCTCGAAAGAGCGCGTGTCATGTCACCTGTCAGCTGGCGTGGGGCACGGCAGCTCTGCGGCAGGAACAGCAGCTCTGCTCAAAGAATAGCAATGAAACAATGCAAACAAGAACAGGGCTTAGTCACTTGTTCGAGTCTCATCCCCTTTTGTTTTTACAGATGTGCAGTTCACGGAAATGAGATGATTAGCTCATCAAAGCATCTGTCATCTGAGAGACAAACCAGCTTTTCACAAATGCATCCAAGTGACAAGACCTGTCGGATATGGGCTGCGGGGAATCTCTCTGAGTCTTATTTTTGGATCTATTATAATCAGCCTTACCAGCTTATTAGTTACCTCCAACACATCAATGGGGAAGGAAAAGATAAATACGTAAAAACTTATCATGGCAATCTGAAAATGGTGGGGTTTTTTTCCCTGAAGGAAAAGACCTTGTACTTTACAGCTCTTTCTTTTAACACAAGCTATACAGCTTGGCCTTTACTCCTGGAAGATTTATATGACTTGCCAAATTATTTAAATAGACTAAGTTATTTTATTTTTATATTCTTAATTTGGGACATCTTAAAATGAGTGCATCTGGTGGTCAGAGGCTTTGCCAATTAACAGCAAAACTACTTGTGTGTTTAACATTGGACAAATGCTTTGCTGCTTTTCCAGACCAGGTGAGAAAGATTGGTCAGGCATTGCAAAGCTCTTAACTGGGGCTCAGGGGATTTGAAGTGAGCATCAAACTCCATCTTGGGCTTCCTGTGACTGGTGACACCTCAGGACATCCTTGCTGTTTTGTGCACAGTGCTTGTGAGCACAGGGGGGCTTTAGGTTCAGCTGGAGCCACACTGATGATGGGGCTTTATAGAATCCTGGAATGGCTTGAGTTGGAAAGGACCTTAAAGATTATCTAGTTCCAGGAATTGCAAAGGGACATTTAGTGGCCTTCAGTAGCTCAGCAATGGAGCGCAAAGGGATTTAAAATTTTTTTTTAATAACGAAAGAGCTGCAACTGAAAGGGAGATTACTCATTTGTTCTTAGACCTTTGTTATAACCATACCACACCTACTCTGGGAGCAGTGGCAAGCTGTCAGCTTTGCCTCCTGCTTGGCCTGGTGCCACCCAACCCAGCCCGTGCCATCCCTTCCCCTGTGCCCGGCCGGGAGAGGAGCGAGCTCAGAATCACAGCTCTGCAAGTCTGCACAGCTCCGGGCACAGCCGAAACCTCCCGTGTGCCCAGCAGGAGGGGAGGAAGAGAGCCCAGCCAAAGAGAGGTGTAGTAAGTGGAAACAAACGGAAATGACACAGCCTGGGCATGAAGAGACATGTACAGTCGGCGTGGAGGGAAAGAAATGGGTTATAATGTAAAATCAAGCAGTATCTGTCAGTTCCAACTAGCTCATGACAGCATGACAGCTCCTTGCATGCACTGAGACACTGTTCGGCCTCAAACAGCCCCAAGCACAAGACTGCAGAGTGGCGAGAGGGTTGGGAACTTCAAAGGACTAATCCTTAGCCCTGCTGCCTAGTCTGTTAATGACACCACAATATAACCATGTTTGGGTGCAGGCTGGCCTTCCCTTCACCCACTCACATCATAGGGGACGTGGCCACTTCAGGCCGCCACAGTTTCATTTTGGCTCATCCTTTGACCAGATGCAACAGTAGCTGCCTTCTGGTGATGACCACAGCCCTCTAAAGTGCCCACAGTGTGTACCATGCCCAGATCCCTGCTTACTGCCCCAAACCCAGCCACTCTGCTCCCCAGAGTGCCCCCACGGCACAGGCTGAGGCTCAGCAACGCTCTCTCAACACCACGCACTGTCTTCTGAAGCAGAAGAGACAGAACTTGTGTTGGGCACTGCTCATCAGTGTGCTTAACAGAGCTTTCCAACCTCTGCTTTCTGTGCTGTGCACCTTTCATCAGTTTTCTGGTGGGCACTGAAGCCTCTTGTGTGACAGGGATGACAGGAAGAGGCTTTGCTGTAGGCAGCTGTATAGTCTGCCAGGGCAAAGTAGCTTTCCTCCCCTCATCCTTATTCTCATTCTTTTCTCCTGGCTTCTATTAGTTCCTTTCCCTTCCTAAGCCTAAGAGCCTGTCTGAATGTCCTGTTTGCCCTTAGCCACACCTGCCCCTAAGCAGATCAGCAGTGTGGTGGCAAGAAGAAAGCCCCCCCTTGTATGGTGGCTGTTCCCAGCTGCCTTGTTCCTGGGACCTCCTGAGTCACCGAGGCTTTCTGACAGGATCTGCCCTGTGGGATGACTCAGTCTGAGCTCAAGGAACAGATGTAAGAGCTGTGTGGAGGCTTTGGCAGATCCCTCCTAATGCCCTCACTAGGCAGGCTGTGGAGCACTGCACTGCAGGTGAGTGCAGGGGCAGTACTGCTCGGTCACCTCGAGTGACAGAAACCACATGTTTGGATCCCCTCACCTTCCTCCAGCTACAACCAGCCCTGGATGGCCCAAATGGACAACTAAGCCTTCCCTGCAGGTTAGAGGTGCTCATAGCATGTCCAAAGTAGCACAGCTGGTCCCTTCAAAACAAAAGGAAGGAAGAGGAAGATACTGTTCAGGTTCTAACCAGTTCAACCCCACCATGGGCTGACCTATTTGTAAGAATTGATTACCTGCCTCTTTCCCTTGAAGCACAGCTCAAGTCCCAGCTTGGTTGCTCTCTTATGCTTCCACATCTCCTCCCAAGTGTATCCTCAGCTTGTTCCAGACAAGATGTCAACAAATGTCCCCTCTTGTTGGAATGCATACCCTGAGTTCACACCTCAAGATACACCAGGCAGCCGTGGTGGTAAGCAGAGGAAGAAGGAGAGGCCCACAGGTGGTGGTGATGTCCTGAAGATTGTGTGCTAATCACGATGAATTAATTGGCAGACAGAAGAAATCCCATTTTCCTTCTTTAAACACCTGTAAGTGATACTAGGAGTTACCTAAGAAAGTAACTGAAAGGACTGAAAAGTCTACAGTGTTCTGCAACTTAGTGGACTCCAAGGAGAAGCAAGTCAATGAGAGACTTTACATTTTCACCATTTTCTTTCTAATTTCTCTTTTTGTTTTAGCCATTAAAAAAGAATGGAAATAAAATGGTAATTGTTGAATATAACGATCCTTTTGTAGAAAACACTACACCGGGCCTGCAGTGACACAAACCCAGAGAATCAGATTATATAATTTTTCATAAAGTTGGGAGAGCTGATCTCCAAGGGCAAATACCAGGTCACTTAGCAGCTATCCTGCCATAATAGCTTTCAGCTTTCCAATGGAATTTTTCCTGGGTTTCCTCCAAAAACTAAGACTAAAGCTCCCTGGAACAAGCTCACTCCATAGAATTTCCCCCGCTCACCACTGGACAGCAGATGTGTGTCTGCAAGGCAAAATGCACTGGAGGATTTATTCCTTAGCTTAGGTGGTCTGGCCAGCAGTTCCCCGTAGTGCTTCTCTTCCTGGGCCTGTGTGCAGTCAGGCACTTTCCTAAGGCAGCAGTGGTACCCCCAGGCATGTCTGACCACACCATTTGTCATAAGAGCACCTTGGCCACCCCTCCAAGTCACACAACTCACAGAGTAGAAGTGCAACAAGCAGTACCAGAGGTAACAGCTTGAATTTCAGCAATCCTCAGTAAATATGGCACTGCCTGATACCAAAGTTGGTGAGAACTGGGCATCTCATTCCCCTAAGTCTGGGCAGGAATTGCAACCCAGGCACTCCCATCCTAACCCAGCCAATCCCGTAGGTAACTGCTCAACTCATCACTGTGATCCGGGGATTAGAAATCAACCATCTACACACAGAACTTGTGCCTGCTGCTTAGAAGACAAACAGTACATCAGGGGGTCAAATCCCAAAAGAAAATGCCTTTGCTTTTCATGCTTCAGTCCCGGTGACTGCTCAAAGAATTATTGTATCATTGATATCTGCATGGAGCTTATTCTGAGTGGTTTACTGGAAAATTACGACTTGTCAGCAATTAGCATAAAATGAGTAGGAGCTGAAGGCAGAACAGCCCATTATGAAGGACTTTTTAGACAGAGCTCTGACGCTAGTGCTCAAAAGAGTATTTAAAGAATGATTCCTAAACAGCTACAGGTCAAGCAGATATTTTATATAACAGATCCAGGAAAGGCTGGCAGTCTAATTTACAACTGGAGTCCAAAGAGTCCAAGAGTTCTTGAAAAGACAGCCTTTCTCCTTGTCTTATAATTTCTATTTGGAAAAACAAATTCCCCTGCAATGCACCCCTGGCTTTTCATTTTTCTCCAGAAGGTCCTTGGGAGAGACCATCAAAGACAGCTGAGTGTGTCTGAATACTTCAGGGCCCTCCTGTGTACCTCCTTCTTTAGAAGCCAACTGAAATAAGAGGGATAATTTTACTTTACACTTGGGAGTCTACATAAGCCTTCAGAAAAGGTGGTATTTCTTGCAGGTGTGCATGTGGATATAATCCTTCAACGAGATTCTTCCTGCTCTGATTTGGATAGCTGGTGGGTTTGCTTGTTGTCTGTCACAATAGAGGAATAAAGAGATGTCAGAACTCCCTGTGAGTCCTCTTTGGGCCACCAGGTGATTCTCCTCCATGGCTGACAGTGAAGCTGGGATCCCATCCCCTCCCATGGTAGGGCTCTACATGCCCTGTGATCAGGGAAGAAGGTGGTTTAGCAGCATGAGAACTTGCTCTCTTCCATGTGAAAACACTGCATAATTAATCCTGCTACCATTATACAGGTAAGGATATGAGAACAGACACAACAGCCCAAGGACAGCCAAGAGACCGCAGGTGTCCTTCACCCCGTTTGCCATTGCTGAAATCTCCTGGCTAAACCTGCTCCTGTTCCACTTCAAAATCCTGCCAAATCTCCAGTGCCAAGAAATCACTGCCTACTTCTTCTGGGATTATGATGCATTCCTTCCTCAGACTTACAAAGCCATTTCCTTCTCAGTGGCAGAGGATTAAATTTCTTTCAGAATCAGCGGAAACACTCTGTGCTCTTACATATAACGTATTAGTATTAGAGCAAATTCATCTCTGATCTCATTCATCATTTGCTTCAGTCCTCTTGGCAGACCATATTTCAGTCTTTTAACAGCCAGCACAGACTTCTTACTGTCTCAGAGAAAAAGCTTTGGCATCTGGTTCAGCCACTGAACTCCAGCATGACCTGAGTCCTGAATGGACAACAGCACAGGTCCTGCAAAATTACTCAATTCCACAAGGCTCCCCATCGGTAACCTTAATGAGAAACCTAAGGCTTCCTCAGTGAAGGTTCATCTGTATCAACCTGCTTACACCCGGGCTCCACGTGCTCTCCTGGACGACTTTCCTTCCCACATTTCTCATTGTCTGTGAAGTGGTGCAGAAGTGGATTAAATAAGCTATCATCTCGGTTAGTGATAATGAGAAAATTGAAACAAGCTGTTCCATAAATGTGATCATTATCTTGTAAAATAAATGAGATATTCAAAGTGTCCACCCAGCAGGGGCCAAGGAACTTCTCTTACTCTGCATTTCTTTCATCTGGGAGAAAGAGGAAATGATCACAACCTTCTGCAAACCAGAGACTTCAATGGACACACTCATCAGAATCATCTGGCTTTCCACACTTGCTGCACTGGACACACTGCTGGCTGCTCAAAAGCTGAGACACTCAGCTCTGGATGTTACTGGTGCTCGTGGCCGGTCAGCAGGGACCAGATTCCTGAGGTTTCTCTCCTGGAGAGTGGGGCTAGGGACACAGTTTGACACCAGGGAGAGAACAGCTGTTATGCACATACTGCCTAGAATTCCACTGCAGATAGGCAAGGGCTGCAGGGATAGCTGGGGACCGGGAATCTACTGAAAATCCTGGGGAAGAAAAAGACAACAAATTCAAAGGGCAAATTAGAACAACTTTTTTTTTTTGACGGGTGGATGAAGGAAAGAAGCATCCAAACTTCATGCCTGGTGGTTGTTTACTGGGATGTAAATGAAGATGGAGGGCAGGAGGCACAAATCAGCCTATCTACTGCTGTCTGTCTTCTACCTAAATGCCTGGAAGTCTGAGACTCAAGAAATGCACTTCAAAAACCAAAAAAACAGGCAGTAATTAGGAGTATGCATTTACTCTCTTGTTTTCCCTTTGCAAAAACGTGACAAAAAAGCAAAATAGTTTTCTATTTTCAGCCCATTTTTCTCTGTAGTTCTGTTGATCCTATCCATGCCAGGCTAACCTGCTCTCTGCCTCCCAGTTGCAGGCACACCCCAAAGTGGGCTTGCTCAAACATGAGATGTGTGAGGGATCCGGCCCTGCAACGGAGAAGTGATCTCACAATGAGCTCTCACTATGAGCCACAGAATCATAAAGGCTGGAAAAGACCTTCAAGATCTTCAAGTCCAACCCTTGACCCAACATGACCAGGCCCACTAAACTATATTGTGAAGTGCTACATCTACTCCTTTTTTTGAACACCTCCAGGGATGGTGACTCTACCACTGCCCTGGGCAGCCTTTTCCAATGTTCAACCACCCTTTCAGTGAAAAGATTCTTCCTGATGTCCAACCTGAACCTCCCCCAGCCATTTTCCCTTGTCTTGTGAATGCCAAAGCTGTGTCCAGAGAGCTCATACCCAGCAGTGCTCCAGCCTGCAAACACTTGTCAGGTGCTCCCACTGAGGCACAGCAGCTCTGGGTATTTTGTAGCTCACACAAGAGCCTCAGCAAACCACAAACAAGTGACCAAACCATGAAATGCAGAACAGGCCCATGGTATCCCCAAGAAGCCAAAGCTGCCTGCAAGGAAGCAGGTGCTGCTGGAGAAGGCAGTGCTGGGCACTCTCCATTAGAGTACTTTGTTCCAGCAAAGCCTCTGCTCTCCCTTTCAGATTATCCTGGGGAGGGAATAAAGACACAGGCAAGGAGCATAATGTTAATCCAGAGTCTGAATCCATCTGAGCTGAAGGAAACCTCTGTGGCAGCACTGGAGAGCAGAAGCTGCAAGCTCCAACTGGCCATGGGAGGGCAAACTGCTCCAAGCATTGCTATACAGTTCAACACCAGCATTACTAACTTTCCTTGCAGTCAGCTTCCTTTCCTGAAAGACAATCCAGGCCTGCCTTCCAAGGAGTTTTAATTTAATTGCTCGGAAATTTTGGAAGGGCTCTTATTTCAACCAGACAGAAACATTGGAAAAGGCAGTGAGTGAAGCAGGACACTCTGGGAATGTCCTGCAGCTCCCGGGCCAGCACAGGAATTCCTCTTTTCCCCAATGGCAGAAAAATTAAGGCAGGCCTTCAGCATAACCAAGTCAAAGCAGGCTGCTAGGAAACTGCTGGAGACAGTTAAAAATAGGGATTGTGCTGATCCAGAGTTAACTCTTAACAGAGAAGGCAGCGATTCCTTGGTGGGGGCACATCACCACCACTGCTTTTATTTAGCAGTCTCTCCCCTATGCTGCCTTTGATTGTCCCAGCTCCCTCTTGTATTTTGCTTTATAGCCTGTTTTCCTCCTAACACAGCAGAAATCAACTCAGAAGAGCCATTTTTGTGGCTGGCCTCTTTTCAGCACATTTTCTGGCTGCCCTGAAATCCTGATGGCAATGAACTTCAAGCAACAAGGAGTGGGTACTGCAGCCCATCACCACAGAGAGGGGCAGGATGTCAGCACAGAACCTGAAGATCACTCTGCCCAGCAACATCCTCATGTGTCTGCACACACACCCCCACTCCTTATTTCATGGCCTTTTAGCAGGAAAAAGCAGCAAGGTAGTCTCCTTGCAAATATTTTGGCCTCTTTTTATTTATTGTGGAATTTTAAGGTGAAGATCAATTGAGTTTTGTGTGCATGGGCCAGTTCCCAAATGCTTTATTTCCTTTCAGCACTCCATATGGCCCACAATACACAGCACTATCCTAGCTGGAAAGTGGTGAGGATCACTAACATCAAGGAAAGCAAAACTTAAGAGCAGAGTGCCAGGTCAGCCAGCGAGCCACTCGCTACCCACCTGCAGATAGTGCCTCTGGCAAGCACTTCTCATGGCTGCATAATGCTAGGATGGAGAAAAGCCTGTCTCTCATCCTGAAAAATGAGAAAGGTCCCGAATATACATCCATCTGCCAGGAAGAAGACAGGTCATGCTCAATAAACACTGAAATATTTGGAATTTAGTTTAAAAATTAGGAAGCACGTAGACTTGTATCTGCTCTCTCAAGCCAGCTGTCACTGACACCTGAAAACTCTTGGAGGAAACAAAAGGAGCTGCTCTGTTTCTCTGTTCCTTGAAGTACCATGGAGCAACTGATGGGCAAAGCTCATTCAAACATCATTGTTCAAATGGATCAGCATGGAAATACAGAGGTTTGAAGTCAAAAGGCACAGTTTGCAGCCAGGTTTCGACAAAAGCTTTCCAAGAACAGAGAAAAACAAAGCCAACCTGTGACTGCCTGACCTGCTACCTGAACAAAACCTGAGCCAGGAAAACTTTGAAAACTGCCAAAAATGAGCTCCTTATCTACCACCCCCTCTGCTTGGCTGGTGACAACCCATCCTGTCCAAGCACTAGGAAAGACTGAATAGTCTGGGCTGCAATTTCTCAGTGACCACGCGGACATGGAGGTGCAAACCTGGTGCCATTTCTCACAGACCTGGCAGCCTTCCCAGTGCCATAAAGAGTTTTGCTTGAGTAAGCACCCGGGAGGGTCCAGCAAGCTCCAGTAAGCACCAGCTCTGCTTGGTGAGTGGAGACCTTGCCAGCGCTGGGAAGAGAGGCACTCATGCAGAGAGGCAGTCTGGTGAGAAGTGAAAGTCGCTGACATTCAGGGCAGGAGGGCCAGGAGAAACTGAGCGCTGGCCACAAGGGCAGCTGCCCCTGTGCCTGAGCTGCACAGTTCAAATCCATCCTTAAATCCTGACAGTGAGGAGCTCAGGGCCCTGCTAATCCCATGCTCTCACATCTGCACAGCTTCATGAGGCAGGAGGCGGCTGCTAGGACTGCTCTGTATTCAGTACTGACACCTTCAAGTGGGTTTCGGTCCTTTTTGGTCTGCCCAGTGCTTTGCTGTGCCTGAGGGCTAAAGCCACTCAGCAGCAACATCCCTGTTTGGTGATGGAGCCTCAGAGGCCACATGAAGTATCATCCCCAGCCTGGGGGATGAGGGAAGGCTTTCTGTGACTGAGGTCCCAGCTTCCACACCAAACCACCAAATCCCTGACTGGCTGTGAGGGTGGCAGAGTCTGGGCATTGCACACAACCAGATCTCTGCTGTGTTGTGGTTTCCTGGCACGTGGCTGCTGCCAGAGCTGGCAGGTAAGAAAGAACATTGTTCTCATAGTGACCAACACAGGGGGTTTTGGCAGCAAAGCCCTGGTGAGCTGCTCCCCTTCCCAAGCAATGGTTTGCATGGTTCCTGCAACGTGATGGAACAAGCCAGGCAGGATCTTTCCATTCTCCTGCTGCTACAGCAGGAACAGAAGGTTGGGTTGACAGCACGTGATCCCAGACCACAGTTGAAGAGAATGCTTCCAGATCATTGCACAAATAATAATAGTATTAATGGAATTACAGGAAATCCTTGCTTTTCTAACTCCAATTCCAGGTTGAAAAGCAGTGTTACTAGCAGGCACACATGAGCTCAGCTGCTTTGATTAAAGAGCAACTGCCTAATCTGTGCCTGGACTCTGCCCTGGGTTTTAATGCCTGATTAACTCCCCCCTGCCAGGATTATTTTGCATCTTTGCATATTTTGGAGCTCTTAGTTTTCATTTATTGCTACAGTCAAGGAACTGTTTGAACCAATTCTCATTTGGACTGGCGATTTAAAGCATTCTATGTGAGTTTGTGGCTGGGTGGTGGCTGGAGCACAGTTCAAGGGGCTTTCAGGGCAATCTGCCTCTTCTCAGGGAGCAAACCCAGGACAGCACACTCTCAACACAAGGGAGGGTGTCACTGTGTGTCTTAGCCCTCTGGGAGACACCAAATGTCACCTCCAGGAAATCAGCAAGTTACCGCCAGTTTCAGAAGAAGTGGTTGGAAGATTGACTCCCTATCCTGAGAACATTCAGGACTTTTACAAAAAAAAAATAAAATAGGTTTTAAGTTTTTCATTTTCCAGCACAACTCAAAAGTGCTGTAGAAAACATAAAACTTATCATGGTGAATATTTATGCATCAAATTCTAAAATTCCTTCTAAGAAAAAATGAAAAGTGGCTGGAAAGGGTTTGGGGCCAAGAAGCTTTGCTGTGAGCAATACCTAATGCCTTAGATGGCTATTGTTTCCACAGCCTTCTCCAGTTCTGTCTTCTCTGTATTGCCAAGTACCACCCCTGAAGATGTAATTTTTGCTGCTGACAAGGCATTTCAACACAGAACAACAGGATTTTAGATGGGCAGGGTGGGATGGGACAGGGGAAGGAGAATGGGGTTCAGTCACTGTCTCAAGACCAAAGAAACAAAGAGAATATTTTCACAACTGTGCCCTTTAAAAGAGAACAAAATGTCCCTGTTAAATCAGGTAACTGGGTCACACCACCGAGCCGATGGAACGCAAAGTCCTGAAGGATAACCACGCTTTGGGGTGGCGGGGTGGAAATCTTCCTGCAACAGCTCAATGAGTATAGCACAATGAAACCAAGAGCAGATCAGGTGATTCATGTACAGCTCTGCAGGTGCCCCCCATGCTGCAGCCACCAGAAAAGGCTCACTCGTGTGTTAAGGCAATTCTGCCCACAGGCTGTCCCAAGCCTTTGGCATTTTTTCCTTCCTTCCTTTGTTTTTGCATGCATCCAATTATTGAGGATGTTCACAGAGAAACGGGATTTCTGGTCTCTGGAAGCCCATCTGCTCCCACTGTTTATTTCCTGAAGTTGTCACTGTCATCTCCTAATGAATTCCAGCGTCACGACCACACTGATGGCTCTTCCCATGGGGAACACACAGGGAAACCACCCCGATGGAGAAAACAGGCCCACAGTACCCAAAGGATCCCAAAGACATGGGAAAGAGCAGAAGGTAGCCCCATCTTTCAAGAGGCTCCCACCAATGAAGAAAAATCTGGGAAACATAATTTGTTACAACAACACATCCCAACTGGCTGAGAACCTGGGGACTTACTCTGTAAAGCACTGCTGGAGCATTGCACACTTCCATTCCACCAGAGCTGCCTTCCCACTGGGCTCACTGGTTAGGCCAAGAAGTCACTCTGGCTTGGTGGTGATGTGACCAGTCCTGGCTGGCCAAAGAAGGCCACTGAAACTGGCTGAATGGATAAATCTGGCACTGGGTTTTTGAAAGCTCAAGAGCTTTGAGGTGGACCTGCCCAAGCCCTCCCTTGGTGTGAGCACAGCACCAGAAGCCCCTGTGACTGCCTCCTACTGAGGAATGAACTCCTGGAATAAAGAACTACAGTAAAAAGGTTAAAACTACCAGCCCCAGAAAAGGATTAAAACAAACTCTTCTCCCACTCTTGACTGGAAGAGAAGTCCTTCCTTTTAGGCTTGGTTTCACAGAGCCTTCTACACTACTGTGAACTCAATACAGCCTTCTCCAGGTGCCTTTCTTCCCCTCAGCTCTGTGATCTGGCTCTGCACTCATGTTCTGCTCGTCTGAGGAGCCTCCAGCTGGTTTCTCAGGCAGTTGGGTTCCCCTCCAGTCTATGTCTGCATTCTCTATTCGGCCCAGTAGCCAACTCAGATGTTTCTCCCAGAGAATGGGTTCCAGGGCTCTCTGGGAGGGCAGACCTTGCTGAGTTTCAGAGCCAGACCTAGGGCAGGAGCCCATCCTGCCAAGACAGAGCCACAATTGGATGCAGAGCAGACTACACACACCATCAGATGGCTGGAGAAGCCAAATTTCCCAGGGAATTTAGCTGTACCACTGGTGCACATGCTGTGGAGTAGTTAGAGGGGCAGACTCAAAAGAGCAGACAAAGCAATACTGCCCAGGTCTGTGCACAAACCTTCAAATGAGCCAGCTCACATCTGGTTTCCACCCGTTCTGCACTCCCCTTTCCTGCCTGCTCCATGTCTTGAATGTCTGTGCAGATTTTGCAAGGTTACCAGCGAGTAAAACAGGGCTTTGCTTTCCAGCTCAGCACCTGGCTACACCAGCTCCAGGGAGGAGCTGAGATTTGTCCTCAGCTCCAGTCTATCTGCCCACACTGTGCCACCTGCATCTGGCAGCAGTAACACCCTCGTGGCAGGTGAGCTCTCCCTTTGCGAATGCTCCCAAGGGATTGTAGCCAGCCCAGGAGTACAGGCAGGCTGGGAGCATCCACAACCCCATGGAAAGCACACAGGCTATGCCATCTTGCCCTGAGGATTCACACAGGAGGGATAACACTTTATATTTCAGTTTTGCTTTCTATAAGCATGGTGACTTAATAGGGTTTATTGAAATAACCCAAGAAGAGATACAGTTATGGTCTCCTTACAGGACACAAGTATTGCTCAACTGGGTTGTCTTTGGAGGGGCCCACACAATGGAAGAAGCATAGCAGGCTGTCCAAAGTGAAGTTCAGCCTTGGGGACAATTTGCTGTCCAAAATACCAGTTGAAGACATGATGCTACACAGGAGAAAGAACATGATCAGGGCTCCTCGTGATCCCGACTGGCAGGATGAGCATGTGCAGCGTGGGAGAGAGAACAGACAGTGGGAGAGTGAAGTGGAGAAAATAAGGCAAATGTATGAGAGGCAGATGAGTATCATCAGTTTAACCAGCAAAACACCATCAGCTCTGATGGGCTTTGGGTCATTTAAAGGTGGTAAAACCAAACAACAAATGAGTTTGTTTTCTTTCTTTGCTCTCTTTCTAGGCAGCACTGGTAAATTCAACCCAGCTCGTGCCGGAACACAACGGTGTGGGTGCGTGGCTTCCTGCTCACTTGTGAGCTTCCTTAGTTCAAGATTATACATCTCATTTCTCCACTTTTCCAGAACAAAGACAGCACTGTTTTGTTACTGTGCAGCTACTTAGTCACTGCTGAACCAAGCCAGAAAACCTGGTATGTCAGAAAAACCATGAATAAAGGATTTGATTAGGGCAAAGGGAAGAGGGAGAGCGGAATAGATATGAGATTTGTGTTGTTGCTGCACTGAGTTATTAGAAGCAGTGGGGACACTGGTGTTGCATTTGAAGTTTACAATAAGGCCTTTAATATATAAATTCTTGTCTGATATACCTTATATAAATTTAGGGGGTTTGCAGGTAGCAAGGAGTTTCATACTTGCGAAGTGCTGCTCCTAAGCTTGACTGTTTCCTAATGTTGTTACCTAATTTCTGATAAAATGCCATTCACAAAGCTAATATCCACCACACAAATGGTCCTGTTCTGTCACTTAGGACTCACTGCCTGTGAATTCTCAGCAGGGCTCCGAGGCAGAAAACACAGGATTTTTGGCCTTTTATTTCTACAAGCTGCATCGCTACTCACTTCAAGTAGAGAGCTTTCCAAATAGGAGCTGACCCATTTCTGCCTGTGGCATTGAGGGCACCTCTTCCACTAATCTCCTGTGTCAGCGTGGTGTGGTTGGTAATACTTGTCTCTGGGACAGCAGGTTAGGGATTTACTGAGTCCCACACATCATGTCCTTTAATTCAGTGTCAACCAAGGATAAGCCAAGGACCTAGGGCAAGGCGTGATCCATTACAATTTCATGCTGGGTGGGTGCTGTATTGTTAGAAACACAGCTCCAGCTTCCAGATGAGAAGCCAAGCCTGAACTGCCACCCGGCTGTACGTGCTCCACGTTAGGGGGGAACTGGATATTCACAGCTTCTCCCTTCTGTTGCCCAATGTGATTGAAACTAACGGTGATTAAAAAAAAAAAAAATTAAGTATATATATGGCCGTAAAATCAGAAACAGCACAGATGCAAAAGGGAAAGCAGACAGAAAGAAACGCATTTCCCTCCATAAGGCTGCGAGGTTTCCGTCGCGGGGCCGCGGAGGGCTGGGCGGACGGAGGAGATGGGCAGTGACATTTCCACTGCGGAGAGCGCTCGGCGCTCTGCCCCTGGCGCTGCCTCCCTCCCTGCTCGGGGCGCACCTCCGGCCCGGGCATCTTCCCGGTTCGCTCCCGCTGCAAAGGGCAGTGGCTGCCGTGACCTTTCGTGGGGTGGCGAGTGCTGAGCACACGCGTGGCCCTGCCCCGCACAGCCCCGCACAGCCCCGGCTGCGGCTGCGGACCCGCGCCTGCCCCTCCTGCCGGGTGCGGAAAGGAGAGGGGGAACAGCTCTGCCAACATCGTAAAAAACTTCAGCGCCGTTTCTGCACCGGCAACATCCTCCAGCTTCTGTGAAAGTAGCCCGGAAGGGTTTCTGGTGTTAATAAACCCGCATCTTTTCACAGTAAAACACAGCGAGCCTCTGGGCTCACGTTAGGACTACAAAGCTTGTTTGTATACTGGAAGGCCACAAAGAATTATCCCATCTGACTTCCCGTACATCCCAGCCTATTCATTTTCACTAAGTTGCCCTGTATTAAGCTTAATTACCCCAACATTAAGATTAATGGCTTGTGTTGATTACGCCTATCTCAAAAGAGGGGCTATTAGTGTTTGAGACAAAGCAGCCTCTGCTGTGGGCGATTTGTCCCCAAGGCTCGCTGTCCCTGCTGCCAAAAACACAAGGCCTGTTAAACTTTCTTTGCTTCTTTTCACCAGCCAGGGATGCTCACCCTAATTTACCTCCCAAGATTAAGGAGCCCATCCACATCTGGTGCTTTCTCTCTGAAAGTACTTGGGCACAGAAGTCAAATTGCTTCTCACTTTTCTCTGCCTCTCTAAACAGGTCTCTCACCCTCGATATCTATTTTCTCTAGCTCTCATCTCTTTCTGTGGCTCTGTGCTGTTGCCTCTCCCGTCTTTTCAGACAAGCTGTTAAAAACCCAGGAGCAGCCCTGCATCGGTGGCTCACTGAGACCTTGGGATGCTGCAGCCTCCAGCATCAGCACAGGGGACTTGCTGCTCTGTACACCTTAACCAGCAGCAGCACCTTTGCCAGATGCATACACCTCCCACCAGTGTGGGTGGGAAATAAAATAAAATTGAGGCTGATAAAAAGGTAAAACAAAGAAACAAACAAACCAAACTAACTGGATTCTCCTTTGCTCCTGTTACCCAGGAACTAAGGAAGCCTTTCTGTAGAGCAACATAAGCATTTTGCATTAGCTGTAGCCACTTCGGGCTTGTATTTGCCAGGAAAGATCTCAACACATTTCAGAAACTGCTTCCAACATCACTCCTGAACCAGATTCACTGTTTTGCAGCCTGGCAGATAAGTGCAGATATTGAATTCCTGTCTTTTGTAGGGAAATTATTTCCTAAATTGTTTTAATCCACTTACTGTTTTTGTGATCATTAATGGGTATCAGTGTATGTGGTACAATTTTTAGTGTGGCAGCCTGGGATGGACCAAGGACTGTCACACTGTCAGTGGCTGCTGCAGTGGAAGTCGCTCCCTCCCTTCCTCACTGCTGGAAGCAGAAGAGGATCTAAGTCTCCATGGGGTTTTTTTGGCCTTCACTCCAAGGACAGTTAAATCTTCAGTGAGTGAAAAAGGCCTCACCTAGGAGATGTGATGTCCCTGGCTGGAGACTGCTAGCACAGACAATTTGTCCTGGTGAGCTATCAGAGAGGGGCTAACTGAGCACAGGTCAGTGAGAAAGAAGCATTTTGAGCCTTGCTTTGTCCCTTCTCTTCCCTGCTGCCTTGTGCCAAGACTAAAAAGTCAGTTTAGATGGGATGAAGAGAAATAAACATCACTGATCCCTTTTTTCTGCCACAATCCTTCCCCTCCCCTGAGCTCAGCCCCGGTGCCAAGTGGTCAGACAGTGGAATAGATTCCCTACAGGCCAGGTATGTTTGAACTGAGCCTATTTAGGAAAGGCAAATGACTGTATGAGGACAGACATGCCCCAAAATCTGCTCTGGGTTTTGAACCTTTGTGTGTGCTCCTAAGCAGACAGATCATGTGTCTTCCCACTTGTACCAAACCTTCCATGGTTGTTTTGCTCAAATCTTGGCCCCTTTCTGTTAATACTGCTGTTTGGCAAGACTGAGGCAAGGCGACTTTGTTACTCGAGTTTTTTGTTGCTGCCATCTGCTTCCCTCTTCAGACTAAGCTGAGCATCAACTCAGCCAAGGCCACTGCAAGGGCAAAATAAACACTTTTCTACCTGGTGAGCTTGCAAACACCTTGAAAGGACATATAAAGGAAGATGGGGTGTCTTCCTTCAGCCTTTCCTACTGTTGTGGTACTTCAATCTGCCCAGCAAAGCCTCCTCAAGTTCACTCCAGTCAGGAGGTAATTGGGACCAGGTTTAATATAATCCCTGTGAAAATAAACTAGCCTCAAACCTCATTAAAGCCCTTGTTTAACCATTAAGTTTGCTTAAGTCTACCTGGAGGATGAGATTGCCTGGACCAGACAATCTCCTTCCCTTATCACTCAATACTATTGCATTTTAATGCCAAAATAATACAACAGTGGTACTATTCTTCCTAAAAGACATGGTTCACAGCATATAAACAGACCAGTGCTTGCTGGTGGGTATCACCACTGCTCTTCTGGGCTATTTATGTCAAAAGTTACCGGGAAAAAAATTCAGTGGGAGGAGGCAGCCTCCCTGATTTCGTTTCTATCCAACCAAAATGATGCTATGCTTATAAAAATCAGGGAACAAAAGCAGCATCCCCGGATGCTTGTACAAAAGCAAATTGGTCAGAACTGTGGCCCAAAAGGTTTATGATCTGGGAGCTGGGGGCAGAGAGGCTGCGGTCTGGTTCCTGCTGTCCTGCATGTCCTGACTCTTTCCCACTCTCAAATAGTCTGGTAAGAGGATCTGTAAGGCTCTACAAATTAACATTTGTGAAATGTTTTGAGGTCTCGAGATAGAAGTGGCTATAACATCGCCCAGAACTATTGTTGTCTTTTATTATTTATTAACACTGCTGTCGTGCACTTAGCCCGGAGCTCTTGGAGCATTTTGACCAACAAAAGAAACCACCACGCCTGGGCAGGGGCTTGAGTTCTGCAGCAAAGTGACCCCCGTGGGCTGCAGAAGGACATTTTCATGAGAGTTTTGAGGGGGGACAAAGCCAATAGAGGAAAGCAAAGCAGAGGGAAGATGCCTCCTGAGATGCCAAGTCAGGCACTGGGTGCCCAGGCCTCCCCAGGCGACGTGGGGCTGGTGGACAGGGCAGGGTGTCACTCACAGGTGGGCACTGCTCCGTAGCTGTGTCACAAAGTGCAGCCTTAAGACATCAAACTTGGCCTATGAAGCCCTGCATCCAGGCTCAGATCAGCAGGGAGAGGTTTGTCCCAGCTGGGAGAGGTCGGTGGGTCAGGAGGGCAGAGCAGCACCCACGACCCCTCTGGCCACAGGCTGGACCTTCCCCAACGGGGGACCCTGCATCCAGCCGGGGCTGGTTTTCTCTGCATTGTGTCTGTAATCGAAGCACAAAAGCCGTTCCTTTAAGTGGGTTTAAATGGTTAAAGGCACTTGTTCCTCTGAAAAGAGAATGAAATTGCTATTGACACCTCTATAAAAGAGAGGCTTTTCAGGCTCACTAGGAAAGCAGCAGACGAGGAGTCTTCCTCACTTTGTTGCCTGCAATTAGATCTGCAGCCTCCTCCTTTGCTCTTGGAATAGGAATAGGTACCGGTATCTTCAAAGGATGGGAAACTTAATGGCCTCATTGGCGGTTTGATGAATAATTCATGTTCGTGCATTAATCGGGAAGTTAACTAAGGCCTGGAGATCTGTAATGCAGAAAAGCATCTTTGGGCGGTCACACTGGGTGCTGGGTCAGGGAGACACACAGGATCTACACACGCAGCATTCGTCGGAGAGCACAGATGGACAGACACTGCAACGCTGCCTTCACTCAGTGCCACACACTGGAGGACTTTTCTAACGGAGGCAGAGACCTCCAGGTGCCTCAGGCTTCCTCCACTGACCCAGCTGCACACCCAGAACAGGAGCCCCTGTGTGTGTGTGACCCCTGGGCCATCCCGGCAGAGCTCAGAGCAGTGGCTGGGCTGTGGCTCCGCTCCCACTGAGCAGCACCAGGCTGTCCTTGGGCTCAGAGAACCTCAGCCCCCTCTTTGGCATGGCCAACAAGGCCATCGTGCCCCACGGGCAGTCACATCAGCACCGTGCAGTGGCACAGGCCATGGGAGGGCGGCCACCTCCATCCCTGCTGCGTGGAAGGAGGGTTGGCAATTTTAGGCGGCACTTTGGGTGTTCTGCTGGGTTCCTCTTTAAAAGCAAAGCCATTCCCTCGCTGGGCTTTCTGCAGTGCCTCCTACAACAGCCCGTCACTGCTGTGCTGGAATACAAATAAATAATATTGCACATGACTCAGTGGTTGTACTTGTGAAACATGAGGAAAGAAGGTAACAGCCGAACCTGTTTAAACACATTGGCCTGACTGACATTTTTAAGAAAACAACGGCAATGCTGTGCCCATTGGAGCCTTCTCAGAGAAATGCTAAACGTGCCATTGAAAATATCATCTGCTCAGATTCTGCTCAGATTTAATCATCCTCCATTCACCCCTTCCAAAAATNTGGTAGCATATCCCGGAAAACAGAGACAGAAAATCAGAAAGAAAGAAGTAGAAAGAAAAAAAAAAGAAGGAAAAAAGAAATCTTTCTGGCCGAAACATTTGGTTCTTGCTCAAGAATCTGGTCTGAATTTTATAAAGGTTTCCTGGAAGCGGAGATCAAGGGGCTGGTTTGGGGCTCAGAAAAAGCCCTCTGGCAGGATGAAGAAGAGAAAACTGCCAGAGACTGAGACTGATACTTTGTCATTAACTTATTGGGAACACTGCACAGGACTGTTCCTGCTAATTAAAACCAGTGGTGACCAAAGCTCATTTGCAGAGGTTGGGCTTTGGCCAAGCGTTTGTGTGTGGATGAGGAAATGAGATCATAAAAGTCACGACCAGCCTCCAAGCTCGGGGTGTGTAATTGCCTCTCACACCTTGCTTCCCAGCCCCTCATATACCCCCTTTTCTAATAAAAGTGGGAGTGGGGCTACTCACCTCTACTGTGAGCTGTCAGACCACAGAAAGGGACCAGGAAAGTCCCTGCACTGGGACTGTCCCTGCTATGAGTAGATTAAAACTGCTCTCTGGTTGGCTCTGCTCCAGCTGAACGTGGCTTTTGTACTTAAGACTTTTGTATAAAGGATTTCTCCTCAGGTAAAATCTGTGCCACTGTGAGCTCAGCCAGAAGCATATTGAGATCCACAGGGCTTGCCAGAGCTAGGACTCAGTTTAGAATTCAGAGAGCAGAGTGGCCCTGCGGAGCCACCCTGCTGACCACAGATCCACGGGGATGGCTGAAATCCTCTTGTCTGACACCCATCTCAGAGATGGGCTCCCCATGACCACTCCAACACCACGGGTGGACAACAGGCAGAGGCCCTGACTGTGTTTCCCCCAAAAGCTGAACTTGTCACTCTCTTTTATCCATGCAGGAGGTAGGGCTGGTGGGCTGATGTGAGCAACGCCGCAGAACTGCTGCCTACTTAAATATATATATACACAGGGGAGGAAAATACGCACTGCCTTCAGCAGATACTGTGATCTAAGTCACAATACACCCACTGGCACGTCCACCTCCGTGAATGTACCGTCACAAGTGTCCCCTCACAACGGCACCACGGGGTTACAGCAGTAAAATCGTGTAGCATCTCTCCTACCCCACAGTAAGCAGTGCATCCACACGCTGGGGCTGCCTCAAATACCAGGGTTTTGTTACACCAGTGAATTTCTGCTGGAAAGTTTCTGAGCCATGACCTAAGATGCCATGACTTTTCTGCCAGGACTAATGCAGTGCTTGTGTGGCATTCTCAGTCAGACCCAAATCTCTGCTGATAAACGGTGTCCAACAGAAAGAACAGGAATGTCAAACCAATGATTAAGACAACTCATCTCCTCTAATGCCATGTCTTCTCATTTGTTTCCTTCTCAGAGGGCAGAATCAAAGCCTGAATTAACTAATTCCCTCCAGTCATACACCAACTAATTGCACTGGCTGTGTATTCCTGGCTTACTCCATCCATCTAACAGCCATTTACTCCTAATGTGCCTTAAAAGTTGGCACATGGGGAGTGGTGCCATTTCATTTCCCAAGGAAAGCAGCATTCTTTGGGAAGTACCATTCTTTGCCCTCACAGCCAATCTCATGTCTCTTTCCCTCAGAAAACACAATGTTGAAGCAGAAAATCAAGCAGCAAACATCCCATCTGGATGCTTGGGATTGCACAAGGTCACATTGCTTTCAAAGATCTGGCATGTCCCCAGAATGACACCAGCAACAAGCATCACATAGCAGAGCAGTGGGGAGATGGGAAAAGTTTTGAAATTCCTAGTGGTTTCACATTGTTATTTGGTGTGTTACAGGTGACTTTCTGAAGGGCTGTGGGAGCATAAACCATGCACTGAGCCATCTCTCCTGCAAGGGCTGAACTCAGGCTGAAAGACCCTTTCGGATGCCCATGAAAGCACACCTGAGCCCCACCTCTCTTCAGGGATCTCAGAGGGGGCCAGAGGGGACAGTTCTGTGTTCCTTGTCTTCTATGCACCCTCAATGACAACATCCCTTCCAGGGCTGCACATCCTGCACCCAATGAGACAAACACCCACTGGCTTCCATGGCAGGCTGGAGATTTACTTGCCTGTTCCCCTGACCAGGGGAAGCGACAGAGAGAGGGGGGAAAGTGGGAATTATCCTACATCTGTGAAGAGAAAGGACCCTAGGGCAAGAGGTACTGGGAGACACAATAAGGAAAAAGTGTGAAGGCACAGACAAAACAGTCCTTGTGCTTTATCTTCCAGCTTCAGACTGCCCTGCCAGAAGAAACACACTTATCTCCTCCTCCTCTTCCGCTGCCTCTCACAGGTCTTGTGATACAGGGGAAAAGTTACCAGCACTGCTGAAGCTCCCCAATGCGGGCATTTCTCCCAAGAAGCCTTGTAAAATCTGCTCTAGCCCTCCTCATAGTTCTGTCACCATCTCGGGTCCCCACACCTCTCCTCCAGGTGCTCCTTCCTTTGGCTCCATGACACAAGCTCCATGCTCTCATGCAAGACCCGACATGCTTTGCTGGTTTATTTTCATCTGCCCACCTCTTGGGCTGATGAACAACCTCTTTTGTTGTTGTTGTTGTTGTTCCTGGATTTTATTAAATACAAACAAGCCCTCCCCAGGTGTTTCTTGCTAACTCAGACAGGATCTAGACTCTCAGACCCACTGTTCCTGCTAATGAGAAATGCAACAAGCAGGAGCGGGCAGTGCTCCTCCAGCTTCACCTCTTCTCCCTCCCCATGGGCTCCTTCTTGCCTTGGTCAGGCACATCACAGAGGTGAGGAAGGTTTCCTGCATAACACCCAGGGACCTCAGTGTGTACATAAGCTTACAGATGAAAAGCAGCAGTTTCCTCCATCCTTATGTTAAATTGCTCTCCCTCACCTCGTCACAGCCTGAATCCCAGCCTGAGCTGGAGGAGACCCGAGATGGAGTGGGGCTACAGGAAGCACTGCTTACAGTGGGGTGTGGAAACAGCTTCCAACACCTCTGAAAAGCCAAGAGTGTTTTACAGAGCTTTTCCTTTAACCAGAGATTAGATGAACTTCAGTTGTTTTGTCCAAATGCCCGTGCACCAGTACCTGGGAATGAGCAATGATGGGACGATGGAAACAAACCACGTGTATAGACTGTTCCTATGTTTAGTGCCCACAAAGGAGACAAGAGCGTGAAATCCTGCTTCTGCTGACTTGCTAAATAATCACAGGCCATATTGTGAAAGCAGACGTTTCATGAAATGAAGACAACTTTTCCATGTGTTTTACAAGATGATGGACCCTGGGGGCCTTCTACATCCTCTGTTTCAATTGCACCTCCTGTAATATACTTAAAAGTTTCAGGTACTTCTTCAAACAATTGCCTTTTACTGCCACAGTCACTGTGTGCATCCTGGCCTGGCAAGCACTTTACCAGGTGACTGTGGCAGAAAATAAAGTTGTCTATGGGGAAGGCCCTATGCATGCCTCTGCTCATGACATTCAGCAGCTGATGAGGAAAACTGATGTAGAAAGCCCGTGCCACCGTCTGAGGCTCTCTCACAACCATGGTGGAGCATCTGAGCCTTCTGTACAATTCTGTGCAAGTTTCACTACACTTTTTTTAAGATTTAGGCTTTCTTAATACCACTCAAAGCCCACTGGCAGGCTCTGGAGGTGGGACAGCCCTGGTGACACATGGTCCCTGGCAAGCATCTAAGCTCTGCATACCAGCCATCATCCCCTGTGCTAGTCCCAGGACACCAGGCACCAGTGTAGGCCCAAGGTATGAAATTTGAGAGGTCTCCCCAGGAACAGCAGGGTGGGTAACTCAGCTCACTGCAGAGTCAAGCCAAGGATTAAGAAATTCTCATTACTGCAATTTGCAATCACATTTTTCAGAGTGTGACTCATTCAGGGTCACACAGTAAATACAGGAAAGACCTAGAAATAGGTCGGGGTGCCCTGACCCTCAGGGCCAGGTGCTAACTACTCAACCATGCCTGTCAGATTGGGCGAGGAAAGTGCAGAGCTCTGGAGTTATGACAAGGTTTCACAACCTTCCAGCTCAGAGCTTGGAGAAAGAAAGTGACATTAAAGATGATTTAAAAGAAAAAAAGAAAAGAACCCCTCCCAGCACTAGTGACAAGATTACCTGCTGACAAAAAGAAAGGTACTGAGAAATAGTCTATGCAGGTGGCTCTAAAAATTACGAGACAGAAAGAGGAAATGCAATTGAAAGAATAGCTTCTCTCACACTAATGCCATTCTTGACATTTGAACAAGTAATTTTAAAGATGACTAAAATAATATTTACATTCTTACAAAATCACTGGATTTTGAAGACAACTCTGTTAGATCATCTCCAGGGAACAGAAGAATGATGGGCTAATTAGCTGTGTTTGCCAGAAGTTGCTTTGCTTCTTTCTGTTATTATTTGCTACACACTTCTCGCCTGGACTGGGACCTCTCTGTGCAAGATACTCCACACACAGACTGAGCAACAGCTCTGGCCTCCAGATGTTTACTCCTGGCGAGTGTTTGCACTGTGGTGGTTCTCTGAGGCCACATCCAAGCACAATAAAATCCCACAGCGAAGGTGAGCTCACCCTCAGCAGCTGCCAGTTCTGCTCTGCTCCAGAGCTCTCTGATCACTGGTCTTACCCAGCAAACACAGGCTGTGCTTTACCCAAAACCCCTTTGCTGAGCTGATTAGAGAAAAAACAGAGCTGGTCCAAAACTGCAGCGCAAATCAGGCCTTGGTTCCAGGCTCAGACAGGTTGTGCCATTATTCCCTCTTTTCCCACATTGCCTGGCTTCCTGCTTCTGCTCAGAAATGAATATTAACACCCACGAAGGACAGTTTAGTGGGATGGGGTGACACAGACAGGTCTGAACAGGGCTGGTGAAAACACACCAGTGGGCTGGTGAGGGGACGTCTGCTCACTGCAAGCCCCCTGCACCCAGCGGTGTCCATGACCCCAGAAACCGGCAGTTCTGCCTCAAAACAAGCCCTTGGATGATGTCACTGCTTTCATGACCACCACTGTCTTTATCTCAACCCACCAGTTTTCTCCCTTTCACCCTTGTGATTCTGTCCCCCATCGCACCAGGCAGGAGCAAGCAAACAGCTGTGTGGGGCTTCGCTGCTGGTTGGGGTTAAACCGTGACAAAAGGGAAGGGGAAAAGTAAGGGAAGTGAGTAGGTGAGGGAAGTGTTGCATCAGGGAAGGGCAAATAAAGATCTCCTGTATGCTAGAGAAGTCTCACAGATAAATGGAGGGCATTCCCGTCCACTTGCAAGTGATCATTTAACCTTCATTATCAAACCTCATTTCAGGATCAAATCTTCCCAAAGCCAGTTGCCTGTAAAACTGCAACACTTACCATATGATTTATTCTGGATAATCTACCTTTGCAATATGCTATGTGCCTCCTTTGGCACTGTGGAAATGACATGGATAAAGGAGCAGCAAGCTTTATGCTTGCTCAAAGACAGCATAGGCAGAAATGACCAAGTATAACCTTATTTTTTAATACCGCCTAGTTCTCAAATCCACCGGGGAGTTGCTGCCAGATATTTTTCTGGTAAAGAAATATCACTAGCCTGAAGCCAAGTGTTGATTTAAGGCTGTATCTGTGTGGAGAGGTTATAAAGCTAAAGATGTGATTCTGAGGGAGAAAAGGAATGGGTGATTTAGAACAGAAGACTGTGTTCAAAGTACTAATTACAAATGAACCAATTTTTGCACTAATGCCAGTACAAAAACTTAAAAGACACACAAAGAGCATCACTAATAAAAGTGCTGGGGTAGCCTCTGCCTCTTCACGATCTGAGATGATTGTTAATAAGCATTCAGGTACTTGTGAAAATGTTTCACAAGACCGCCTTAATTTTGATGAAACACTTAGTTTTCCAAAGATCTTTCCTAGAAGCCTGTTACTTATTAATTTCTTTTTCTTGGACCTTCAACTCTAAGCTTTAAGGCTTTGATTCATGGAGGAGAAACAACGGCATGTGATCTCATCAGCCACCCACCCTCCCAAGTGCAGAAACCAACCCTTTGGTGCAAATCCTCTCAACTGCTGAGAAAATGTTAACCAGGAACACACTCTGAAAAACCAGAACCAGTTTGTGAACAAATGAGCTTGTCTCACTGTAAGAGCTTTGTGGGGAAAAAAGAGATTTTATAGCATGGAATAGAGAGCAACATTTTTTTAAATGGCTTTGAGACATTTTATGAATACCTATTACAGAGGTACAAGCTGCAACCAGATTATTGGGGGACACCCAGCTCATGGAAATCAGTGGAGCTGCTTCAACTTCCATGGATCTAGATGGATTTATACCAACTGGATATTGAGCACAGGCTTCTCAAATAAATCTTATGGGACCTCACTGCCCCCAGGCAGGCTATATTTTAGTGATGCTTTTCACAACAGGAAGAACACTCTAGTGAGTATTAAATGGAACTAATGCTCTCTCATAACATGTGCACACCAAAGGGTCCAGAGAACATCACATATATTAGCTTTGCCGCAATCACTAATGAAGGCAGAATTGGACTCCAAGCACAAATGAAAAATTGGAAGACTGGGGATGATCCAACATACTCTTAAAGTGTGTTAGCACCATCAAGGCTTGATTTCTTCTCCATTACTAGGTGGATGCACTTTCTGCTGGAAGAGGACAGACTAGGGACAAGTCAAGTGCTAAGAGCTGATCTGAACACTGGGAATATTAAGAGACAAAACAGCAGCTCCTAAACCAGGAAATTCTGAGTTGGATTTTCCTAAAATCTCGAGAGCATAAAAATGCCCAGTATCCAGTGGGATGGTCTGGCACATGTATCTCCAGGTTCTGCTGGCTCACTTAAAAGCCCTAGTCTTTATTAGATGATGCATTTTTGAACCCTAATCCCCAAGTCTCCCTGAGAATGGGTTCACTCAGGCCAAGAGGAAGGGTCTGTCTCTCATACACACCCCAGGCACTTCCCACCTTTCTGCTGTCCACACCACACTGCAAAAAGCTTTCCCAGGGAATTGTGTGCCCGAGGAGAGGAAAACCAAGCAAACAAAAACCCCTTTGATCATTTTATTAGGGCACAACCTACAGTGCTTCCTTATGCCAAAACTGGGACAGGAAATACAGACGTGACTTCTGTGAGTCCTCTCCCTTCGTTATCATCAGAAGGGACGGGAATTTGTGCTGCATTCAGCCAGAGATGCACGCGGCTTGCCACGATCTCTTCTGCAAGATGTAAACAAACTGGCAGCCAAGAAGATTCTCTCTCTGAGTTGTTTATATGCTCTTCCTCTGACCTGGTCACTTCTTTCCTGCACAACTGCTTGCTGTGGGAATGTATTCCCAAGTGCTCATCTCCCAACTTTTTAAATGCTTGACTCTCCTGCCTGAAGAACCTGTCTCTCCTCTGATGCTGCTTTGAGGGAACACACTGAGGCTGTGCCTCTCCCCAGTCCCTGATTTGGGCAAACCTCACCAAACCCACTGAGAGTCAGCTTGGCATTGGTGAAGGGAGGTCAAAGCCTGTGCTGTTTCAGGTTTGGACTCTAATTGCCTGTGTAGAGAGGGACATGGTCCTATGGATAAGCCTCCAGGGCAATGTGGGGACAGCGCTGGCAACAAAGAGAAAGTGACACTTGTGCCTATTGTGCCAGACCAAATTTAGTGTGGAGGCCTTGTGGCTCTGCTGCCCAGGGTGCTTCCTCTCCTTGCTCCCATCCTCTGGAGCCTCAGTGCCACCAGAAACAAAAGCTCTCCATAAGGGATGTCCCTTTTGCACCTCACAAGCTTTGCAAAATGGGAGCCTAAGCTGCAGCCAGTCCTGTCCTCCATCTGCAGCCTGGGCAGCTGTGTGGGTCCTTGCAGACCCTGGATTTCAAATCCCCCAAGAGTCAGGCAAGCCAAGGGGTTGGAAACTTCCCATTCTGAGAGGCTGTTTGATCCCATCATTGCTGTGATGGCAGGAGAAGGGTCCAACCTCCCCATCGGTCCAGGCTGCCCCATGGAGCCCCCTTGAACACACACGCAAGGACAAAGCCCAGGGACTTTCCCATTTCACAAGTAATTAACTGGGCAGCCTCCCCTGAGCCTCTTCTGTTGCTTCCTGGGCACATCCCTGAAATTAACCTCAGAGTTAATGACGCCAATTATCAACAGCAGACATGGTGTCCCTCTAATTATTTCCCCTGGAAAGGTCACCCGAAGTGGCACATTGTGAAACACAGCTAATTGCATTGTCTGCTCCCAGCATGGAGCTGGCTCCTGTAGGGCTCTGCCAGGCTCGGGGGAGCCTCATGTGCCATCACCCAACAATTGGAGCCTCCAGCTGGGGAAAAAGGCGGCTCTGAGAGAGGAACCCTCTGCCAAGGCCTCCTTGCCACCAACATCGCTCATGGATCCAGGCTCTGAGTGCTGGCTGATCCCCCCCTTTCAGATGTGGCCAGCCAGCCCAGCAGTCAAGGCAGAAGATTGGATGAACATGCCAAGCTCTCAGGGTATCAGAAGGAAGTGTCTGGATGCTTCTCTTTGGAAACTGTTTTGTTTTCATTTGGCTTTTTTTTATTATTATTTATTTTCTTCTTTAGAAAAGAAAGGGAGGGAGAATTTTGGTTGGAAAAATCCAAGCCCACAGCCTAGCTCTGGGACATGGAGAGGGATGTGGTTGGCAGTATCAGCTACAGAAGAGCTCAGTGAAGGTGCCACCCCTTTTCTAAAATAACAATGAGGGGAGGAGGAAATCCTGATATTTTTGAAAATTCTCTACATAAAATATGGTCAGACCAAACCAAAGGAATGGCAGAGCATGACAAGAACTCTTTCACTGTCTCCTTTGGGTAAAACATTTCTGATAGCAGCAACCAGCAATGTTCCTGAAGAGTCCATGAAGCTGCAGATTCCCCACACTGTAAATTTTATACCAGCCCTGCCCTGTTTTATCTCCATGATTACCAAAGCATCCCCAAGAAGCCACCAAGCCTGTGCTTTCACCAGCCCACAGAGCAGCTCGGGGAAGGGCAAAGGGCATCACCTTCTCATATTCTCATACAATAAAAGTAGAGTGCAACATATTGTGCCCTGTCTTCATCACCTGCATCCAACAGCAAATACAGCCCCAGTGCAAGACCCTGATGTCTTTGATCCTACAGATCTTACCACACTCCACCTTTCCCTATAAGGGAGGCTTTAGGAAGAAAGCTAAAATTTGGAGGCAGCACTTCTCAAATTCTGTCTTTGACATTTGGGATTAAACAGGACAAAGTATTTATGCCTACAAATGGATGCTATTTGGGAATCTGAGTGGGAAGTAATGCTGTGACTGCTTGTTACGTAACAAAGCTGAACCTGGAGGTTTTTTACCCCAACTCCCAAAGTACAGCAGGATCTTTGCTATTTCTGGTGGGTTTCCCTGAGCCCATCAGCACCGCCATAATCAGGTTGCTGTGAGGCTCTGGTTCGTTTTAAAACACACAAACAAAACTTATCTGGGGAGTAATGTTGCAACATCCACCCCTCCAGCAGGACAATCCAGGATGGATATCCAGCTGCTACCCTGGACACTGCAGCTCACTTTTGTCAGAGATTGCTTTGGAAAGAGAACATGCTAAATCAAAGGTAGTTAACAAAAGATACGCGATCCATCAAAAGCAAGCTCCAGATGCTGCATTTCTGGCATCAGCAGCAAGAGGATCCAAGCAGCTGGATGTAAGACCAGCTGTGTGGACTCTTTCCCTCTTTCCCTCTGCTCTCCCCGCCGTGGCTCGGGGCGCAGTGTGCCTGTGCCCCGATGTGACACAGCCCCTAATCACATTCACATGGCAGGTCACACCAGGCGGGAGATGATGTGTGTGACCACATTAAAGAAGGGAATTTTTCCCTTTGAGATTTCTTTGTTGACTTTAATAAAGGCTCCCTCTGGGCTTTCATGCTTCAAAGGAAAAGGGGAGAGGGACCATCTTCACACATCCTAATTAACAACGTTTAATAATTGTTCTTGCATGCTGCTTTGGTTCTGTATCTTTCACACAGCTCAAAAGAAGTAAGACATTTCTGAAAGGGCTTAGAGAACATCAGGGTGCTCCAGCCTCAATCAGCCTCAGAAAGCCATGATGCAGAGGTGGATATGCCAAAAGGTTTGCATGTAATCCTGTACGGAATGGCACTGGCAGAGGCACACGTGGGGACATTGGTGACCAGATACCATCTTCTGCAGAGTTTCTTTATTAGTCTGGAGGATGAAAGTACTTTGGTGGCCTCTCCTCTGTCCTTTAAGAGGACAGAGTGGAGCAGCTGCTCTGATGTTTCTTTTTAGGAGGTTTGGGAGGGAGCACAGAGTCCGTGTGCCAGCAACATGTCCCCACCCCCTCTGAGGTGCCTGGCACTGTAAGAGCAGAGTCTCAGCACCTCTGTGAAATCAGATCCTGGCTCCCAGAATGCAGTCCAGGAGGGACCAGGGAATACCAGGATCTTTTGAGAAGTCAGTAGGAAGAGAGTTAGTCATATACTTGCTATTTTCAAATGACACTGAGCTTTCAGTAAGAAACAGAATTTCTCCCAACTGTGTGGCCACTGAAAAAAAAAATCCACATGTATTTGTAAAGAAAGTGCAACTCTCTGGCACCAAAGCCCTATCTTTGGTGCTGCTGCTGAAGACCTGCCATCAGTGCAGTCCCTCTATACACACCAGAGCTCCTGCCAGCTCACAGCGCTTCCCACTGCAGGGTAAGAGGCATCCTTAGTGCCCTGAGGGAGCATAACAGTGATTGTGGCATCAATATCCCAGGTCTGCAGTCTTGCATCAGAGACAGGCACCACAGGCTTCCCCTAAATTACCTATTCAAACTTTAGATAACTGTTAGAGCTCTGTTCAGAGAAGGGACTTTTGGAAACCCACCAGGGATTTTTAAAGTTATTTGCCAGACTTTAGGACCCTCCACTCCCCTGCAGGATAATGGTGTTCACGTAGGCCAATATCCTCCCACCAATAGCTTCATTCTCATAGCAACACAATACCTTCATCCTTGTAGTAAGATCCTCTCAAGAGTCTGAGTGGTCAGGAGCTCTCACATCCATTTTCCATAAGGGAAAAACCAAGTAGATGTCATTCCAGTACCACATGAGTGGGATTACCTGGGCAGTCTGTCACTCTGCTCTGTCTGCAAATCCTGTCCCAATACCTAAACCGCAAAACTATGCCTCTTATGGAAAACTGGAATACTCTTGAGCTAAATACAGAGATCTCACCCCTTCCAACATGCTCAGCTGGAAGATCCAGGACTTTGTAGTGCATCAAGAATCACAAATGGTTTTCCAGGCCTTCTCTGCAATGATCCACTTCAGTAGTTTCCCATCATCATCACTCAGTGGTGGGAAGGTTCCCGCCTGGCATTTCATTTAACAAGGCAGCCTGTGCAGAGCAGCTCAGAGCCCATCCTGAGTGGACTTCTTTAAAATCCTTCAAAAAGCCCCAATGTTTTGTGTGCCTGAAAACACAACAATGAGTATTTGAGCTACAGCCGTGAACACAAGTTGTCCCAATGTCATTCACAACATATTTATGCAGAAAAAGATTGCAGTCAATTTAAATTTTTAAGGGCAGCTTAGGCACTATTTCTGTCTGGCCTACAAAGAAGGTGAATAAAAGAGTCCTCAAGCTGATAACATGAGTAGAAACAGGATGACTGGCAAAGTTTTCCGAGGGCTCCAGGCCTGAGGACTGATGGTTTGGGGAAGATACAGAGAACCTGCCAGGAATACAGCAGGTTTATGCTCATGGCCTTGGGTAAACTAATGCTACATTTGTTAACCAACATGAAACGCAGGAGTCTATAGAAACCACATGTTTTCCATCCATTCCATGTGCTCCATCAGCTTGATGGAGTTAGATGATGCAGACAGACAGTCTGAGATCTGGGTTAAATAAGTTGAACTGCTTTATTTTTCTCTTGGCATTGCAGTGGGCGCAAGAAATTCTCACAGGGTGGAACATCTGGAACACATTATTCACTAGGAGTGAAAGATGCTGTTGTGTTTGTGGAGGAACCAAGCACGCTTCTTTCAAGCATCTGACACAAACCAGAGTGACAATTAACGGCATGGCAGCTCTCTTTAAAGGGTATTAGTTCTGCCTCATGTTAAATAAAACCTTTGTCAGCTTAGCTGACAGCAGAGGTTTCCAGGCAGGCATTTCTCTAGCCCAGGAAGAGACATGAAAGAAGTGGCACCCTGGCATTTGCACGGGCAGCAGGGGGAATGCACAGTAGCAAGATGTAGCTCCTGTCAGATTAAGAGCACAGTAGGAAGTGATGCTGTGACTTCTATCTACACATAGATGATATTTTTCACCCAACAGCTTCCTCATAAAGCTAAGACAGAAATACAGTGTAAGTCAGCCAGAAATCTGTGGATTCCAGTCAAAATCAGATGAGCCAAAGCAACAAAAAAAAGGGTTTTCTATTCTTTAGTGGCCGGTGGCTCAGGCTCTTGCACAGAATAGGGGAGGCCTGGATTGGGTCCCATCTTTCCTTGAAGGACCTTTAATTCAGACTAAGGTCTGAATTAAGTGAATTAAGTTTTTCAGCTACTTTTTTTCCCTAGCTGAGACACCACATCCTCCAAGAAACAGTGGTCTGTATCCTGTGTGTGAGGTGTTTCTTTCCTGTAAAAACTCACCATGGGAAGCTTGGTGAAAAGGAGGACACAGAACTGGAGAGATAATCAAGACAACTTTCTTGGAGAACAGATGGCAGCAACATGAGTCATGAGAGGCTGCACCTTGTGGGTGCTGCAAGGGAACGGGGGATCCTGAGGGATGACCCAAAGGAAGCATAGAACAGAGGTCGGACCAGGATGTCATCACACAACTGAGCAAGCCAGGTCACTTGGAAGAAGAGAAGGAAAGGCAGGGCACCCAAACTGCAAGGTCAGTGAAGGAAAAGAACTTAGAAAGACAAAGGGAAGATCCTTCTTGTGCCCCTGGCTGATAATACCAGTGTGTCTCACAACTCTCAGATGGAAATCCTGAACCACAACCTTTCCAAACTCCAGGTTCCTGATAAGGCCAATAGGTACACGTGTACCTCAGGATACACTTGCCACGTGATGCCAATGTCAAAACCACCATGCCCGCAATACATTTTAACTCTTCAGGAAACTACCTTTGTTTTCCTTTTCTGAGTATGAAAAATTCAAGTATTTTGCTCTTACCCACTCTTCCAGAAATTAGAAAATAGCTTCTAATAAGAGCCAGAACAATCTTCGGTAAAAATGCCTACTCATTTTACCATGCTAACAGAAGAGCTACTTCACATTCAGACAGAATGAACAAATAAATATGTTTTCAGACCATAATGGCAGAAAAGTGCTTCCACTCTATGTGTACATCAATTATTTCCTTCTATTTAAATCCATGACTAATTACCCTTGGAAGCAAAATAGCTAACATCCAGTCGAGTACAGGCATCCCTTTTAATTTAATCAAGAAGTCATCTAGCTTGAAAATCATGGCAATTATCAATGAGAAGTGGAGGGTTGTATGGACCTAAGCCCTGTGGCAGAAAGTGCACTGCATCACAGGAATGTGACTTCCAGAGAGGATGAAAGGAAATGTCCAGATTATGGAAAAAAATAGACAATTTGTGAGATAACTTGAGAGGGACACTCATGACTACTCAGGAAGATGCAGAGATTATTATTTGTCCCAGCCTTGAAAGCTCATGGTCCAATTTTCAGTACAAATTAAATATTTGAAGTGAAAATGGAGGTTTTGTGTAAACCAGA
The DNA here is from genome assembly GCA_013398175.1 of Climacteris rufus. Classification (NCBI taxonomy): domain Eukaryota; kingdom Metazoa; phylum Chordata; class Aves; order Passeriformes; family Climacteridae; genus Climacteris; species Climacteris rufus. Next base: position 672,350 of record VZRZ01006679.1, on the reverse strand, counting down.
TTTTTCTTCAGGAAGGTAAACTAGGTATAAAACTCCAAGCCACCATCATTAAAAATCCTTTAGGATTACTTTTTCCTGCACTGACATACTCTGAATCAATTCCTCCTGCAGCTCAACACAGCCTGGGTCACCACAAGATCTTTAAGCTGGCCCTGGAGTTCAAACTGATTTTTTGTACATCCATACACACAGGGAAAAGCACATTGAGGAGACCACACACACTACACCAGCTTTCTCCAGGGTTTCCCCCATCTACAACCATTACAGCTGTCACATCACCTCACAACACATCTTTGCCTGCTCTTGAATTGCTGCCTGCCCAGAAAAGCAGCCAGGGTATTGCTGCAGGCAATATTTTGAGATATCTGGCTATGGTTTCTAATATGCAAACACAATTTTGGCTTTTGCCTTGCCTCCATTGCACAGTCTTATCCCAATTGTGGCCTCCCTCGTTTCACCAGTTAGAAACAGCCTGGCTTTCAGAGAGAGGAGTTTGGGCAAAAGAAGAGGACTGGAACCACACCTTCTCCCCCTCCAGAGACTAACTACCAAAAAACAAACCAAAAAACCCAAAAAAACCACAACAACAACAACAAAAAAATCACAAGAATCAGAATCACAGAATGGTTTGGGTTGGATGGGATCTTCAAGATCATCTTGTTCCAACCCCCTGCTATGGGCAGGGAACTTTCCACTGAACCAGATTGTTCAAAGCCATTGCCCTTGTCCTGTCATTAAATGCCCCTGTGAAAAGTCATAAGGATGTTCATAAGGCAGCATTTGGGGCAATTTCTTCTTTTTTAACACCATGGGAATACACCACATATGTTTAACAGGAAACATACAGCTGCAGTAAAAATGATATGTGGAAAATAAGGTCCTTTACCTCATCAAGTCCCTGCAAGAGCTGAGGAGCTTTAGTGGTTTCTTTCACTGACATTTTGCATTAGTCCTTTTGGAGAAGGCTCAATGTAACATGAATCAGATATGCTGCTAAAAAAAAACCCCAAACAAATCCAAGAGATGTCCATGGGTATTTTTAATGCCTCTTTACACCATGCATCTCAACGCAAGACTTCTGAGAAAAAGACAACACTAAGCAGCATATGTACTTGTGTGTTTATATGTGTGTATATATATATGTGCATAAAAATATATATTCACATCTCCAAAGAGCAACTGAGATCACTGGTGAATTCTTGTATTTAACAAGCAACTTCACGAAGCCAAAAACCAAGAGGCATTTGATTAAGACAACAAATTAGGGTTTGGCATGGGTACTATGAGAAACTTAGAAGCTGTTGGCTATCAAAACTTTTCTCCTGAAAGAGAAATCTTCATTGCCTGCCAGAGACAGTAGCAACTCTGTAGGCTCAAGTGCTGCTCTGCAAAGCTGGGAGGATGAGGAAGATGACTGCCTTGCCTTCAGCAGCTCTGCTCTGTGTTTTATCATCCCTGAGTAGCCACTGGAAACTGAATGTGAAGCCCAGAGAGGAATGATGTGCTGTCACAGTACTTGCCTTTTGACTGTGGCAAATCACAACCCAAGGTTCCAGATCCTAAAAGATTCTCATTTCTTAGATAAATATTTCAATTTGCAATCAGAACTAATTTTCCATAAGTTTACATAAGCCATGACTCATTCACACTTGAAGAAGAAGCTTAGGGTTGCTTTCTGACCAAATACCCAATTAATTGTATATTGCCTTGTTTTGCAAATCTTCCTACAAACTGCACATGTTCAGAGCAAAAGCTTTGATACCTGAGTATCTACGAAAAATCCAAGCTTAATGTCGAGTTCAGTACTGTAACTTCAGAGCTGTATCACACCTCACCTCCTATCTCTCCAGGTAAAAAGTTATTTAGCAGCACACAGAAGGACCTCTGCTCTTTATAAATAAAATAACTAAGAGGCAGGAATTTCTAAAGTTAGGATTCTCAGTTTGCACTCTAGTCCTTAAAAAACTGAAGCATACTTCTAAGACATAGGAAAACTTTAGTCCTCTCAGTAAGATGCAGTATGTTTTCCTTGACAGTTTGTACATGTTTCAACAGCCTCCTGCCGCAGTTTTGCCCTTCTGGAACTTCAGGTTTAAACAAATCCAGGGTGCCACAGGGAAAACTAAAGTTAATGTAGAAGCAGCAAAGCCTGTTCATCTCCAAAAATCACTCCTGAGATGTTCTGTGAGCAGATGCAAAGATATCTTTGGAAACACTAAATAGAGAGGTGAGGATGCAGGAAAATGGCTGAGAAGGTGGTTTTATGTTCATTCCTTCATGCACACACATGGGATTCCTCTGAGCAAGTTCTACCCAGGCAGACACAGACCTCCACAGAAATGGATGCTCCCAGTCCCTCCTGAGCTTGCTGGGCAGGACACTTTGCAGGTGGATCACAGTCAGAATGGCTCTCTGAAATAAAGGGCAGGCTGGCAGATCACCTACTCCAACTCTGTGCACCCCAAGAAGGCAAGACTGGATGCCAAAACCCCCCTGAAAGCCCAGCACCCCCATGGCTCATAGCTTTGCTGTATGGTGTCACTGTGCCCAGCATCCATCCCCACTCCCCAAATGGGCTGTGGTGCAACCGCACTGACTCTGTGGGAAACCCCAGGGTATCCAGCTTGGTAAATTAAAACTCAAAGGAAAGATGAGCTTGAGTTTTGTTTTCTAAATAGGCCTTTGAGTTTTTTCACTGTGCTCTAATCACAGAAGCTCATTTTTGTCCCAGGGCTCGCTTCCCTCCTGCAGACAACGGGAATGCCCCCAGGAGGTTCTGAGGGAGGGAGCTGCTCTTGCCGCAAGCCTGGGCGAACACAGGTGGTGAACAAATGTACAGGCGAGAAAAAAGAACTACAGAGTCAAGGAGAGACCAAAGGGGATAGAAGAAAAGGAGCAGAAATCAGCAGCAAGGCAGACGGGGGCGGGGGGGAAGCCCATGGATTGAGGAAGAAAGAAAAGGAACAAGATAAATAGAGGGTTGTGGCAGCTGCGTGATGACAGGCACTGGGATGAGGGGACAGATACAAGACCCAGCAACAGTTGTGAACTAAAAGTTTACAAAGGCTGATTTCTTTCCCGGACTCCCACTTTACAGGACTTGAACTAAGGAAGCGAGAAAACCACAGACTCTGTGTCTGCTCTGCCTGACCAGGACATCCTTTAAGAATCAGCCAAAACCCAAAAGCGCTGTGATGTGTGACTGGAGGCCATGAAGAGCTCATGCAAGAGAGCAAATCCCAGGGGAGCCACCCATTTCCCAGCGGTGGCTGGCTCAGAGAGAGGCTCCCTCTGGGGGGTTGGCTGTGGGCACTGAAGACCTTGTGCAGAATTAGCCCCTAAACAAGGCATTAACTCCATCAACTGGACAAGCTCTCTCTTATGGTTGGAGATCCAAGTGGCATTTATTATACTCCGGGTTTGTAGCAGAGCCTTCCTAGAGCAAATTAAATACTTTATTTTCTTCTTCTTCTCTTCATTTTTCTTTTTAAGAAAATAAAAGCCAAAGCATGCTCTGCTCTTACATGCAAAAGCCAAAGCAAGGACACGAGCATTGCCTCAGGATCCAGAAGTGAATTTAAAGCCATTTCACTGCAGCAGATAAACTGATAAAACTGGCTCAGAGCCAGCAGGATTTATACCTGCACAAGCAACACCCAAGTGGATTTCCAGTCCATCACCATAATTGCTGCAAGCAGTATATGACTATTCATAGGGAACAGGGAGCACAGACCTGAAATGTTGGATTTGCTTTTCTTCTTCATTAGTGCTTATTTTAACTTTCTCCTGCAAGTAAATGGGCAAGTTCCACTACTGGCAGCTGAAGACACTGTTTATTGCCAAGATGAAAAACTAATGTTCCCTTGCTACAGGCTTCATATTCAAAGCAGAAGGAAGAACATGGTTCAAGACTGCTAATGCAGCTGGCTGCTATTAGAGAAAAAAAAATTCTCTTCTAAGCTGGCCTTGACGCCAAACAAAAGAAACAGCTAAAGGTTTTTCCCCAAATAAAGTATCCTTTCACAAAACAGAGTCTTCAATGGGAAAATATGTAGGTAAAAATCTTGGTGTGGGCAACTTTCTGAAAAGCTGTCTTTAAGGTTTCCTTTAGTATAAACTACAAATCTATTTCCATGATGCCGTCCCATGGTGGGGAGCATGGAAGATATAAAGGTGCAGTTCTCAGAGGTGGGACTGCCTATCTAAGTTGTGTATTATGGCACAGAGAGGAGAAATGCAAAGCAAGCACCTTGAGATTGTAGAATATCCTAACTTGGAAGGGACCCACAAGGATCCCCAAGTCCAGCTCCTGGCCCTACACAGGACAGCCCAGGAGTCCCACCATGTCCCTGAGAGCCTTGTCCAAATGCTTCTTGAACTGTCAGGCTTGGTGCTGTGATCACTCCCTGTTCCAGTGCCCAACCTCCCTCAGGGTGAAGAACCTTTCCCTAATATCCAGCCCCTGACACAGCTCCATGCCATTCACTCAGGTACTATCACTGGTCACCAGAGAGTTTGCACCAAGCTGTTCTTTGTGCCCAGGTTTGCCTGGATGAAGGGAGGTGGTTGCCTTTTTCCGAGGAGCTGTGCTCCCCTCTCTTGCTACCATGCAGCCACTGTGCTGGGTTCCTTTCAGCAACAGGGAATACCAACTTCAAAATTGTTTTCCCAGCTCTTAAGCCAACATACAATCTTTTACATTTAATGGTTTTAAAACATTCAGGTTCCCCTCTGGTCCCCAATGCATATGCATTTGTCTGTGTATTCAAGCCTAAACTAACCCAGCTCCAATTCCTAAAAATATTTAAGGATGCACTTAATTTAAAACATGTGAGCAGACTCAGTGAGGTCAGTGGCATTATGCTTGAACATAGCTGCTTTCTAACAGACCCCAGCCACGCCTCTCCCTGTTACACACCAAGATGAGGGCCAGGAAGACTCAGTGACAGCCAGTTTAGTCCCAAAAGAACTTTGCCCATGAGGAAAAATGGCAAACAGGATATAAAGAAGTGAACCCATTTGCCCTGACATCAGAAAACAAGTCACTAACACAGCCAAGACAAGCACCAATGATCCAGGGTCCAAGAGCTGCAGTGTTCAGAGGGAACCACACATGGGGCTTTCACATCACAGCGTGCACAGGGGCTTCAGCCACAGCAGTGTTTTAACTGCCCATCTCCCCAAAAGAGTCTTAAGGGGAATTAAAGCTGAGTGAGGCCTGATGAGATTATTGTAACAGTCTCCCCCAAATAAATACAAGCTAAAAATAGCAGCAGAGGACAGATATTGCATCTCACCAAGAGGCGGACAAGCCGCCCTCGCTGTAGGCACACAAAAGCAGGCCAGACAGATGTTTACGCTGGCTGATTTAGCGCATCTGAATTTGTCAAGTTGTTTGATAACTTCATACTCAAGAACGCTTCTTTCCTCATTACTGAAACATCCTGGTTTCCAGCAGAAAGTGCTGCTGGCACCAGAATTCCCCACATGCTGTTTTCTGCACAGCAGAAATCAGAGGAGTTTATCGCTCGAAAAGAAAAGCTGTAGATGGGTGGCATATTTCAATGAGCTTCTGGTGGGTCTTCCCTTCCTCCTTCCACCCCTTCAAATGTGGTGGCTGTGCCCTTGCAGTATGGACAAGCTGGATCCTTTCTTTCCCCAGGCTCCTGGCTGCAAAGCAAATATGCAACGCCAGCGCAGTGCTATTCTTCCATTGCTGGTGCTCTGCAGGGAGACGGGATCCGATTTACCCCAGAAGCCCTGACACTGTGTTTCAGCTCTACAGGGACACTCCTTAATCTGCACAAGGAATCCAAAGGACTTGAAACAATGAGAGAAAAGGAAATCATTGTTTTAAGACACGTACCGAAATAGTATTGTGTGGATGTACTTAACATATGGGGAAGGCAATGGCCAAATTCAGGCTCCCCTGGGTTCGTTTCTCAGAAGCAGTCTGCCCCATCCTTTCTGTAGGAAGGAAAACAGGAGGGGGATGATGTGTGACAGCTTTCTCGACCACATGAAGAAGTTAAAGTAGCTGGGGTCCAAGGCATTGAAGACCCCACCTGTGCCAGGGTGATGCAGCCAGGCATTTTGCAGGGCTTGGACAGGAAGGGCACTTTGCACATGGCCATATTTCTACACTATTCAAAGAGTTCAGAAATCTCTGGGGAAAACATTCACTTTAGAAAAGGTAGTAAGAGACTAAAAATGCTGTATCCATTTATACATTGGCTCTATACATTTATACAGAGGCTCTTGGCTTGCCAGGCCTTCAGCTCAGGGCTGGGACATTCACAGCATGCAGGGGAACAAAGCGACTGCTGGACACTCAAATTTGGATGCCTGGGCCCCTCTGCTGCTGGTGGCAGACCCAGGCTGGTGTCTGTCCTTTTGTGCAGGAGAGAAAGAGGTCTGTACATCCCATTAGCTCTTCTGGACTTGCCACCCAACACACACTGGCAAGAACAAGATGTCAGAGCACCACTCCTACCCTCAGCACTGCTGCTAGTGAAGGGTCTGTGGAAGTGTCCTCAAAAGTACATGACTTTGATCAGAAGTGTGGGTTGGATGGTGAAGTCCTGATCATCTCCACGTCCTGCACTTTGCCTCCCCCCACACAGAGGGCTCAGGCTGTGAGAACAGGATTCCTTACAGGTACAAATAATAAGTATGCTCTATCAGCTAATGGGCCCAAGATCTGACCAGAATTAGTCAAAGCAAACGCGAAAACATGTACAGTGTGGACATCAAGTCCTTAGCATAAATACTTCGTTTTTCAGATCCACTTCATGCAGAAACAACCTAAGCAACAAGGAGGTTGCTTTGCTCACTCTGTTACCCATCCTGGGGTGCCACATCCAGCTGAGCCCTCTGTACCAACCTGCCACCAAAGACTGCCACAGGATAGGTTGTGAGAACAGCTGTGAGACTACAGGCCTGTTTTTAAGGGCACTCTCGTGTTTCAAGGGCACACATCAGCTCAAACCACCCGAATCACTGCAATTGCAGGTGTCCTTCAGTACCAGAGCCCATCTCACTGAGTCCCTGCAGCCCCAGGGCCAGTAAATCCCCCTGACACACACGGGGGATCAAATGGGATGCTCAGCCAGCAGGGCCCACAGTCAGCTGCAGATATTTGGATCTCCCTCCCTCTGAGAGATGCTGCACAGCCAGGACTGGCAGAGAGATTGCTCCCATCAGTCCCACTGGGAGCTGGGGACCTAAAATTCTGCCGTGGGGAGCTCTCCAAACATCAGCCCATGTTCATTTCAGGAGTGGGGCTTGGGATTCCCTCCTCCTCCCTCTCCCCATCGCTTCAGCAACACAATGTCGCCCTTTCTCCGTTTCCGAAAGGGGTCTCGCAGGGCTCTGCCTCAGAGATCAGGGGCCGTTTTGAAAGGAGGAACCCGCAGTTTGACCCCTGCTCTATTGAGAGACCTTTTGTGCCTCTGCAAAGCTCTCCACTCTGCATTGGCCTCGCGGCCAGCGGAGGGAAACGCTGCAGGAAGCAGGGATTTATTCTGCTGCTGACAATCGGGAGCAGCAGTGTCCTCTGGTGCCTTCATTGTCCAAAGGTGTTTGAGTGTAAAGCTCACACATAATAGCGACTTTCCAGTGATGCCTGTTGAAAAAGCCCTTTGGAGCTCGCCAGCTCTGCCGGGAATGCGAGGCCTCAGGTGTCCGGGCTTATCTCCCAACCAAACTCATTTATTTAACAGCCAACTCCGATTACTCCTTGTAGTTAAAAGAAAACCCCAAAACAAAGGCTCAGCAGCCGTGTGCTCCTCAGCCATTCAGCGCTGCCGGTGCGGGAAGCAGGTGTTTCGAGGTCTGCATTCCCACTCCAGTCTGGAGAGGCTGGAATGAGACACCGCCTTTTGAAACGTCCGCTCAAAAAGAAAGAAAGAGGCAGCACAGCCTCACTTTGCAGGCTGGGAGCAGGCAAAGGGCTCAGCTAATTCATAGCATGAGCTGGCCAAATGCTGCAAAAAGCATTCCCACGGAAATTTCTGCAAATATGGAAATGAATCCAGCTAAATGGTTTTTCTAAGCGTTTGGGGAGCGAGCATCTTTCACTGTGAACGTCTACATAACTCCTTTGCTGATAAACAGGCATTTGCAATGGAAACAGGTCGGACATCAGGAGGAATTTTTTCACAGAAAGGGTTGTTAAACATTGGAATGAACTGCTTGGGAGGTGGTGGAGTCACCATCCCTGGAAGTGTTCAAAGTGGCACTCAGTGCCATGGTCTGCTTGGCAACGTGGTGTTTGGTCATAGATTAAACTCCATGATCTCAGAGGTCTTTTCCAACCTAATTGATTCTGTGATTCTGACTCTGTGAAACAACCAGTTCCATCACCCTGCAATGACAATCCAAGCACCCAAGCAGCCATCCCATCAGCACCCCGCTCTGTCACAAAGGCAATGATAACACTGGGAGTGCTTAGTTGGCACTTGGCTCTGAAAATCTTCACCTGAATTTAGAAAAATATTCTTCAAAACTCAAACTTAGTTGGAATTGGGAGGGGGAAAACCTTGCAAAAGGAAGTTTTTAGTAGGAGCAAAAGAAAATATTTGTCACATAAGTAACAAACTGCAGCTTGAAATCATCCAAGCACAGGTCACAGTGCCAGTGTCATCGCTCTTTTGCCCTTATAAATAGTATTAATTGACATTTGTTATGCAGAGGTGTTACAAGAAAGGAGGTGCTTGTGCTGACACAGGCACAAAGGCTCTGCTTTCCAGGGCTTGGTGTGCTCTAGGGCACTGCACCAGGGGCAGGTGCTCTGAAATTGTGCTTGAACGTGATGCTGAGTTGCTTCCTCTGTGATGGCTCTTTGAAAACATACCCTGGCCATGTGGCAAACATGAGTGGGATTTCCTGGACCTTTGTGCTTGTTTTTTTAAAAATCTATTCCACTAAAACATTTGCCATTTCCTCTCCCTTTTCTCACTCATCAGCCAAGCAGCAAAAGTGGGGCTAAAGCACTGGTCCAGCTCAACTGGTTTCTGTACTGTAGCATTCACCAGGCCTTGGAAAAAGGCTCCTTGTCCTGCTTTTACTACACACAGTATGGGCAGTCAGTGCCCATGTCAGCGCTGGATGAGCCCAGCCCCACTACCCAGATCAGAGAACAGCAGCACCTTCAGCTCAAAATGGTCCAGACAAATGTCTCAGCATCTCTGGCATTTGGCTGTACCTCCAGCTCTCAAGCCTACAAGCCTCACAGCACATTGGGGCCCTTCTGAAATGCATACTCTCTCCTAACCCAGCTATGTTAAGATAATAGCATCCCCCCACCTCCCTTTTTAATAAAGCTGCCAATTTTAAAGATATATCACAGTAATTTCTTAAAAGCTGCAGGCCATCAGTGCTGCCTAAGTGCTCTTTACTGGGAGTATGGCACTGGGGGACTGCAGAGAACTCACTCGCAAGCTAAAAATATTCCCACCTCATTATATACTCCAGTGGATTACTCAATAATTACACTTATTAGATCCAAAGGTAATTACCATTTTGCTAATCAGATGTCCCTTTTGTTAATACACAAAGTCAGCCATGCCACCATTACCCATGGTCCTGCCTCATGCCTGCAGCAGCGGGGCCTCTGCACTCACACCACCCTGCAAGGAGGGTGCTTGTGCCCCAGTAATCAACTCTAAACACCTCCTCCTCCTGCTGTAGGGGTAAGGCTTCTATGTCCAAGACATGGTCAAGCTCAGACAGAACCAATGTGACTGTCAGGAGATGGAAGCTCCCCTCCTGTGCCCAAGCCTTCTGGCTCCAGAGCAGGGACACTTGCCAGAGATTCACGCTGTCTGCACTGAACCCTTCATACCATGGGTGATGTCTTCAATGTGACACAGATGCAGCACAGTGGCAGCTCTGTGTGTGTGACATCCACTGTCCATGCTGGAGTGAAAAGGAGCCCCTGCACACCCATCCTCATCATGAGATCCCATCAGAAGCATGTCACCAAAACCTCTCCACAAGCCTGAACACCTTCAGGAGTTACGTACAGCAGCAAAATGGTGACCTGCAGTTGGATTTAGGCTGTGCATAGGTGTTTTTTTTTTTAACAAATGGTGGCCAGGCAAAGCCATTCTAACTTCCTGTGTGTTTACTACCATGGCCATGCCAGAGTTGCCCCATCAGCTACCAGCCAAAGCAGCCCACAGAGGGAAGGAAACAACCCCTCTTCCAGGAGAGCTGTAGAAATCACTCCTAGTGAGTGGCAGCAATGTTTCCAGCTGGTCCAGTCAGATCAGGAGCCTTAAGGGGCCTTGGACTATTTTTACCCCCAAGGGCACCAGCTCAGAGCTTTGTCCACCGTCCCATGCAGAGACATCAGTTCAGTGAGTGTTTTCACTTTGGTCCTCATGTTGCTGTTTTATGGGATGGGTTTCTGTGAGCAGAGAGAGGGAAAAACTGCCATGCTGCCAGTAGAAAATATGCAGGAATGAGAGGTCAGCAGTACAGTCCCCTCAAAATCCCAAAGACATGTTAAAGGCTTTATTGTTTGGCATCTAATACTGGGGCCTGCTTTGTCTCTTCTCTCTGTGTTTAAAGCTACACTCACTTTTGGGTTGTTGTCCAAGTCTGACCAGTTACCAAAAGGCATTTTTATTCTCTCCACAATCATTTCTGGGAAGAGTAATTAATTTATGTTAATTTTGGACAGAAAAAGCATAGCAATGAACTTTTCCAGTCCAGAGATAAATGATAATATATTAAAAACTTACTGGTGATAAAAAGATAAGACACATAAGTTATGATCTTTCCACTATAAAGTGCTGCTTATTGAAAGAAGCAAATTATTTTGAGTAGTTTCAAACTTTTCAAATAATCTAACTTAAAACAATAGTCCATTTTTTTAATCTAAGCTAAAATGCATTCCAAATCAGATCATCTTCAATTCATTGTTACTGGTAATCCAGAAGCAAGAAATGCCCTTAACCTCTGCAGACTGGCTCTGCTAGGTATGGGGTATATTGAAGGACTGGACTGGATACAGATGAGAAGGAAGGAAAGAGATTCAATAGGATTTTGCTTTCCACCGAGTATTTTACACTCCTGTTCTATGTATGAGATGCTTTTTGCTTTGTTCTTTCTAAACAAAAATCTGTTTTCAGGAAATAATATATTTTTGGTGTTGACAAAAGCTGATTATTGCTCCAAAAATGTTTGGAGACAACATTTTGGTGTGCTGTAGTAGTAAACATAGAATCATAGAATTGTTAAGGCTGGAAAAGGCCTCCAAGGTCATCCAACCACTAATGTAACACTGCCAGCTCCACCACTAAACCATGTCCCCAAGTGCCACATCTACATATCTTTTAAATTCCTTCAGGAATGGTGACTCCACTCCTTCCCTGGGCAGGCAGCCTGTGCCAATGTTTGACAACCCTTTTGGTGAAGAAATCTTTCCTAATATGAAATCTAAACCTCCCCTGGCACAACATGAGGCCATTTCCTCTTGTCCTATCACTTGTTACTTGGGAGAAGAGACAAACACCCATCTCCCTCTGAGGAGCTTCTCAGTTCCAGCTCGATTTTTTTTTTTCCCCCCCAATCATGGTATGCCTGGTTTGGATTGATGAGATGTAAAGGAAGAAGCAAGACAAATCTTCCTTTTCTTTTTCCTGATTCAGATGTAGAAGAGGGTTAGATACAGAACAGGGCTGACAGATGAACCAGATTTCAAAGCTGGTGAAACACAAGTAAAAACCCCAAACAGCTGGAGAGTTACAATTCTACCACTCTGAGCCTGGACCAGGAGCTGGCTACAGCCTTGTTCTTAGTTCAAAACCACCCTAGGAGATGATAATTGGACACTTTTGATGGTGTTGCAGTTGCAGTTACAAATTTCAAAAAGACACAAATGAAGAACAAGTATTCAGACACACCAAAGCAAAATGACTGTGCAGTGACTGGATGGATACAGAGAATTTTTTTTTTTTGTACAGAGAATGGTGGAGAGCATGGTCAGAGCTACAGCTCATTTACTGCAGGGAGTATGAGAGAAGAAAAGTACAGGGAAGCAAAGTATTGCACAGCAGGAAAAATTCAATTTTACAACCACTCTACCTCACCTTCCTGGTAACACCAAGATATCCACCAGCCACATGAAATCTCACTTTCTAAAAGAAAAGCTAAATTATTGACAGCATGCACTGGAAATGGAGACAGAACAAGCAGAACAGCTACTGAATCAGATGCAGTGGGAAGGAATGGCACCAGTTGTCCCCCAGAAACATCCCAGTCCAAGGGTGGAGCAAAGGCCTCATTAATCACGAGGCACTGATGCCACCCTCTGCGGCACTTAGTGCTAATTTCTGCATTTAAGGGTGATTATAGGCTCCAGCCGCACAGGTAAGTCAATCCATCAGAAAACACATCCCAGACTCCGGCTTTATTTTCCCTAAACCCGGTGCCTTCGGGATTGCACAGACACACTCTTCAGCCCAGAAACCAAATGGCAAATCTGAAGTTGACAGGCTGTTTACAGAAGGAGAAAAACTCTGAAGTAATTGCTGGCAAATTATCATGAGGAACATTATCAAGCAACAAGGCAAATCCCCTTCCAGAGGGGAAGATGTGCTGCCTGCACTGGTGTCTCCTTGGGGATATGGCTTCAACCCCACTGCTGGCTGCACTGAGAGCAAGGGCTCAGGGCTGCAACTTCTAGGCTCCCTTCACGCTGATTTGTCGGGGGGAACAGCTAACTGCCTTTCTGTGTCCTCTCTCAAAAATCAAATTACTTTGTGCAAATGGAAAATTACCTGAGAAATCAAGCAGGTGTTTCAGAAGGGATTTGGATCCTCAGTGGAGGAGTTAAGTGAACAGATGTACAGAGCCAACATCCTCCCAGTGGAAACCCCAGCAAAGCATGGCCACGCTGAGATCAGGTTCATAAATGCTCTCTGGATGTCTGTATCATCCTTCTAGGTTTGCTAGCCTCAGCAATCATGGAAGCAGGTCCCCAGGAAATCAGCAGTTGCTGTCAGCAAGAATTATTTGCATCCTTCCCATCCCATAACTATAATGACCAAGTCCAGCCCTTGCTGTCCCCTCTCCCAGCTGGGTTTCTGCTGCTTCTCCAGCCACCTCTTTCCATAAGCTTTGGAGATGCTCTACACCTTCCCCAGCTCTTCACCCTGGCAAACATGATGGACAATCCTCAAGACACTCACAAGCTCTCAGCAGTCACCCCACCACTCCTCCAACCAAGACAAAACAGTGCAAGAAGCCAGCTGGGAGCAGGCAGCCCATGCTGACCCTCACAGTCAGCTCATCCTCTCTATCCGTCCATCAGTCAGTTTCTACCAAATTTCAGCAGAAGTTTTTCAAAGTGCTCTGAAGGATCCTGGTGACTGCCAACACCTTTGCCACTGTTAGTTTGCTCCCCTTTCCTACTTCATTTTCCACAGCCCTCCAGGGACCTGTCACATTTCAGGGCTGTTTGCAAGGGAGGCAAACTGCTTTATTTACCATTCACTTTTAGTTATTTATATTTATTCAAGATATTATATTATTTAATGTTATAAATATATTAATACCTGAAATATTTCTTGATTTAGGTTTATTCTGATGCAACAGAGGGGCAAACCCACAGCACCAAGATGTCAGATCCTCTCCCAGAACCAAGGCAGTGAGACAGAACACCACAGGGCTTAGAAAACAGGCTCCCAGGGTTTTGTGTTCAATCCACCAGACCACAGGGCTTCTGCACACTCTGCTGCCACTGGCAACGGACAAGGGAACAGGAATTACTCCCTCCAATGATTCTGGATTGTTGCAGCCTGGCTCCCTTGGTGGAGGAGCTGCAGAGTCATTTAGGTAAAGGACTCATCAATGATTTATGGTTTCTTCTACAGGGGAAAAGGAAAAGCTGCCAACTAGCAGCAGGTTCTCCATGTAGGGAGGCAAGTGGCAGGGCCAGCACTCAGATCACTTTGCAGCAGCAGGCAGGTGCCAGGGAGTTCTGATCAGTGCAGAACCAGAACATACAATGTGGCATCCTGACCACAGCCAACTTTCAGACTCCTTTGACTTCCCAGCCCCAACCTGTTCCTTAATGCAGAGCTTCATGAGCGACGGAAGCATTGGTGCCGACAGGGACAGGACAAAACTCCTTCCTGCACCACAACAGCCAAATTCCTCAGCTGAAGAACATGCAACACAAATGTTTCTTAATGCTACAACAATGGCTGCAGAGCCTAAGCAGGCAGATGCAGGGTTCCCTACAAGGCCAACCAAAGCTTCTGTTTGCTTCTGGGAGCCTTCTGAGGTTCAAAGATCTTAAATAAACAAGGCAGCAATTGAAAGCCTATCACCAGCTTCCCTGGCAGCCGGTCTGCAGGAAACAGAAGCTTGTAAAGAAGGTATTGAGCTCCAGCTGGCAGACACCAGCCAAACCCAAGAACATTTGTGGGAGAGTTGAGGGCAACATGGCTGGCTTCTCTGCTTGGGAAACAGGGTAGCTTTCCCTTCCTCTTGGATACAATAGCAGTGGAATTTATGGTCTCAAACCTGCAGCCTGAAATTAATGGGGTTCTCCTGCCCCCAGAGACTAGGGACCAGTGTGAAAGCAGGATGCCCATGGGGAGGGATATTTATTTGGGTTCCCTTATGAGTGTTTTAGTGGCAATAATGATGACCCAGCAATTTAAATTAGGACATACAAAGGCTTTTCTTAGAATAAAAGTTTTTAGAGCATGTAGGACAGACACTGCAAACAGCAAAATTTCTCCACAACCATAAAACCTCACAAAACCCCCAAAACCACAGGCAGGAAATTAAAGAGAATTCAGAGGAAAAACAACACCAAATGATTACATCTCTGTAGGGATTATACTGGGAAAAGCTAAAAAAGAACAAAGACCTTGATCTTTCAAACACTGGGCCCGTGCTCAGCTTTGCCGGCAGGAGCTGCGAAGGCAGAGACAGCACCAGGGACCACGACCAACCACGGCAGGGGAGACAACAGGGCCCAGGAGACCCCCTTTATTTCTGGCTTAGTCTTTATTAATTCCAAAACTGGAATCGAGTCCAGACTAGCTGAAGCCACAGGCCTATTACACTTGCTTGCATTTTTTCCCCTTAACTTTCTTTTCCTTTTTCTCCACTGCAGCTCTGTAGTACGGTTTTTATTTTAGCTAATGAATCCCTGCCCACACATACGAGAGACTCCAAAACACCCACAGACCAGAGGCAGGGGAAGGAAATGCCGGAATTGTTTGCTGAAATCTGGCAGAGGCTATTTTTCACGAGGGGCCAGAGGAACACAGTGTTCTCCAGAGATCCTGAGAAGGGTGAGGTCAGAGACTGGCTTCTGCCACAAGGCCTCAGCATTGGGAGGCTTTTTTGTCTTTTGCAATTACATAATGTCTTTTCCATGCCTTAAGTTGGTTGCTTCCAGATTGCTGGAGAGAGCTCTGAAATGACACCCTCCACAGCTTTAAAAAAAAAAAAAAATACCAAAAAACCACACAACACACTTCTGCTCATATAAAACTGCAAAACCTCGTTTCCTGCCACAGTCCCGTATTGTAACAGATGGAGGAAAGGGGAGGGAAAGGGCTTTTTTTTTTCCTCTTTCATTTTCCATATTATCCATGTGTTGGCAACACACTGCTGTCACAGAGTGGTGGAAAGTTCATTTACGGGAAACCTTCCGAAACTGGAGCAGCTCATAAAACTTTTAATGCAGACCTGGTTAAAAAATAATGACATGAGACCTGAACGTTTTTTGGTTCAGTTGGGGAATGCATTTTCAGTCTATTTCTACACCTTGAGCTAATCATGATATTAGGAACCATTTTAATCACAGAAAGAGAGAAAAAAGGGCAGAACAGGGATAAAGTGAGAGTTCAAGGAGTGAAACTCCTTGGGTCTTGCGATCCAGGCAGGTGATGAGGCACCTAAACTATGCTGCCTAAACCCTTTGCCCACCTTTACCTGTGGGGGAACTTCTTAGCAAGGCCTTTAGCTAACGCTGACCAAAAATAAAGCAGCTATGAGGCAGCCTGGAAGCTTTTGGGAATGAAAAACGTCACTTTCTAATTTTTGACTAGAGGCAGAAGATGAAAATGGTTTGGATGATGGGACAGAACCACAGCCACCCATGGGCTGAGGAGCCCTGCAGTAAATTGCAAGCTATGCCTCCAGTTGGTCACAGCCTGGGGAAAACCACTCATATCCGGATCCACAAAATGACTTTGGCACCAGACCACTACTGCTTTGAAAGCTTCAAGCGAATTTCTCAGCTCTCAGAAAAATGACTGTGTTCCCTAAAATAAAATGGTGGCCTCATCCCATAGGAGAGGTGTGAGGACCTGTGGATCTGAAGGGTCTAAGAGCAGGAGGAAACAGCTGACCAAGTCACCCTTCTATCTGAGCACCTCCACCCGTGATCTACCAGGGCTTTTCTTCTCCCATCCTGTAGCCTTTCTGTCCTTCTCCTGCTTTTTGTCCAGATACCTGGGAGCACAGGGTGTGGGGTCAGGAAATGGGATCAGCAGTGAGAGTGTATTTGCCTAATTTGAGTATCTGAATATATGGAGCAACTTGGAGGTTCTCGGACAAAGCCACAGGAGGGTCTGTAACAGCCACAGTGTGGGTTACATGCTTCAGCTGCTCTAAATCCACATGGTCTGTGATTTGGTTGAACCTCCCAGCTCAACCCCTCAGGTGAGGACCAAAATCAAGCAACACCCTGGAAGGGCCAGAGCAAAAAAGAATTGGGGAAAAAAAAAAAAAAAAGAGAAAGCTGGTTACAAACAGCCCATTCTGTGCTCCAGTTGCTCCAGTGATGGAGCAAAGGCATTTTCTACATAACTTGGCCAGTCTGAACAGGAAATCTGTGTACTGATGTATTCCCACACCACGCACACGAGGGGTCTGTGTGCCGCTGGAGTGCCTGCAATGAATCATTCATTGTCCTTCCCCAGGCTTTCCAGTAGGAAGAAGCTACACATTTGACCTTATAAAAAGCAATAATTTTGCCTGGTAAGATGAGGCCAGCAGTAATCCAGGCCTTGCTGGCAGTCTCAAATACACGGGAGGAGATACGGGTTGCTGCTACGCCGCCAAGTGCTGCATCAGCATTTCCATATGAAGCTACTATTTTCAAGACTGCTACAAGCGAGCCAAGAAAAGAAACACAAGGAATCTGCCCCCCCAAATACCTTTCCTTTAAAAATGTGTAAATTATCCTGCAGGTTTTCATCTCCAATAGAAAAGTTTAGAGCTGGACATGCTTGTTTTACAACATCTTAGTTCCCCACAAAGAGGACTGCTGTCTTTCTTGTGATCTTTAAGGGAAGCTTGCTCACACCCTTTCTCAAGAGAAGGAATTTATGTATTTTTTTGTTAGAAAATTGGTAATATGACTGATCCAAGGCTTATGGAGGTCAGTAGGGCCAAATTGGGAAGAGAGAATGAAGATGTCTGTCAGTATAACTTGTCTCTTCTAAAATACTTGCTCTGCCAGTCACTGCTATTGTATGTATGAGTTCTTTACAGTAACAAAAGAAATAATGAGGATTGCTAGAAGGAATTAGTCATCCTGAATAAGTTGACTTCCAGTGTCTGCCAGGGGAAGGATTAAGAAATATCTATAGATAAGATTGTGCTGTGACTGGCCTCATATTCCTACTGGTGAATAGGAAAGCTTCCCATCCCTCAGACATGGCAGAAGCAGAGAGCCATCACTTGGGATCCCACACTGGTAGATGCAACTCAAGTGGATCAGACAGACAGAAACTGGACAACATCAGACAGCAACTAAACTTGCCCCCTCTCAGATGACCCTACGTTGGAGCTGAGGTAGGAAGAGGGATGTGCCTGCAGGCCTCACCCATCCTTGCTGAGAGCTGCTGAGAATTTCAGGCTCCAAACCTGAACATCTTGTGTTTCATGTAATCTCATTGAAAATATTTTGATTTATGATCTCAATTACCCGTTAACTGAAATCCCACATCTCAGATATCATGAAATTAAGCAATAATGAATAAGAAGCTGTGCTGTTGAGGCACTTTACAGAGTGATTCATATTAAATAAGAGACTTCGTAGCCAATATAATAGTTTGCCAGATTAACACATACCTCGCTGAATAGTAAATACTTTTATTTGTGGCTGCTTTGGAAACATCTTTGCATTCAGTAATTAGCAAAGAGTGAGACTAATAAAATATATTTTAAAAAGTCAGAAGAAAATAAAAACTTTGGGTATGAGTGGAGCTTGTGCCTTATCCAAGCCTGAAGAGGAATTTAAAGATTTAATTACAGCTAATGAGCACATATTTCAAAAGCAAAAGCTGCAAAGCTTTTTTTGCATCTTAATGCATAGAAGGAAACACTGAAGTGTGATGCTCCCAGGGGGACAAAGTGTGTTTCTCTGGGAACACATTCAAAACCCAAAGGGAGTGCAGAGTGATCCAAAGGCCAAAGAGGAAAGGCAAACCCTACCACGAGATGGTCACTTCTCTTCCAGCTTTTGCACATTAAAAATCTTTTTGAGTTCTTTTGAGAATTACTTCATTAGGCAAAGCTTATGCTGAACCTGAAAGCAAAGAATCTGAAAAATTGTCCTCCAAGGAGCTGCCAGGGCTTGCAGAACCATCTCTGCACACTTCTGGTTGCTTAAGAAATATTAATGTGATATGATGACAATTGTTGCCTTTGACTGGCAAACATGGGATACACCAACACATTTCTTTCTGAGGGTGCAAGTGAGCAAAACTTGAGGTCATGGATAAAGTGGGGAGAGAGAGCAGCAGATGAGAATACCTGAGGATAGCTTGACCCTGAGATAGAACTGATGCTGTCAGGCAGATCAGATGCCCCCTATGATCACAAACCTTTCATTGTAAATGTGAATCCAACCACTTCCCAACCACTCCCAGGTGGAAAGGAAAACATGACCCATAATCAGTATTTGTAAGGTTCCTAGAAATCCTTGTTAAAAAGGCACACAGTCCTATTTGTTTCAAAATGGTCTAAAATTATGCTCTATATACATTACTGGAGGATGAAAACTGGTATGAAATATTCCTGTACAAAGGAGTGAGACACCACAACAACTAAAACATGAATTACTTTCCACCAGGAAACACCCAGATGAGTTGTATTTCTCCTGCTGAACGCTCAAATATATCTCACCAAATCTTTGAAGGAATTTGTTCCTTGAAATGTCGCTGCCTTGTACAAACCTATTTCAAGAAATGCCTTGCAAATAGTGAATTTCAGATAGCTCATGGTCAAATTTAGAAATTTGTTCCATATTGAGCAATTTTTAAAGCCCCAATACTGCTCATGTTCCCTGTTTTGGTGGCTCAGTACTCGCAGCTTGCAAGGCATCGCAGGAAACACACGACACAGAGCTGATGTTCAGAGCAAATTTGCACAGACACATTTCATTTGCTGTGAGAAAATCATGTAGCAGAAACATCGCTGCTGGAATGATCACAGAAAGTTAAAAAAAGGCTTCAGAAAAGGTGAAACACCCCCCCAGGAACCCAACACCAAAACATTCAAACGAGACATTCATACAAAAAGCAAAAATAGTCACAAGCTGGTTTGCCACTCGGTTTTCAGCCCCAGTTTACTGAGTGACGGGTGTTGAGTGAACAGAGGAAATTAGTTACATTTTTGAGGGTTTCACACAGCTTAAAGGATAATTTTCATGACATCAACAGATAGTTTGATTTGGAATCTGAGTACATAATTCAATTCACTAGCAAGTCCTTACTGGGGGCGGGGGGGGGGGGAATATCATCCTGCCGGGGCGCAAAACTTAAAAACAAAACAAAACTCTGCCCAGTCTCAATATTAAGAGTAAAGGCTATTTAAATATTCTACTTTTTATTCAGTAAATTCATCCCTTGAGGCACACCATGCAGGGCATTCCTGTATGCACAGTTGGTCATTGCACATGCCCACATATCCCACAGGTGCCAGGTATTTGGCTGGAATAGCTGTTACTGGGGCACTGCATGGCTAAAAGTGGTGGAAAAAGATAAAATCATGCTTTAGCTCCATCCAGCAAACCAACCATCCAGGGAGCCTGCTTCTCCATCCATAGTAAACTTAAGAATTGCAGATTACAGATTTCTATGGACAGAGTGCTGCTGCTGATTCACGTCAGCTGTGAGAATTCTGCCCCGAAAGCAGAGCCTACACCACTGGGGCTCCCTGGTTCCCAGGTTGGTGCTGGAGAGTCAGCAGGAGCTTGGAGCAGAAGTCCATCCATCCATCCATCCATCCATCCATCCATCCATCCATCCATCCATCCATCCATCCACACTGGAAACCACATGGCCCCTGGCACTGCAGGGAGGAAGTCAGCCCCTGGTGAAGGTGTCACCTCTGTTCTGTTGCTGTTTTTCCAGTGGTGCTGTGAGATCACCCTAGGGCTGTGACCATATGAACCAACAAGTGTGTCAGTAAATAGTTCTGAAGTATGTGCAGTGCAAGCCCTGGGGTTCAGGATCAGGATATCCATGCTGCAAACCACCATCTCTGTGCAGCTCTTTGTTTCATCTCTTACAGCAGAAGAGATTTCAAAGTGACCGTGGCCCTGCCAGTGTGCCCCAGAAGCTGCACAACCATGCCTGAGCATCACCTGAGGTAGAGGGCAGTTTGTTCTCAGCTATATGTGGGTCCATCAAGTGATTCTTTTGGAAAATCCCATCTTTGTGGAGACACAAGAGATACCTCTGGTTATGTATGGACCCTCAAAGGGTGAAAACCCTGCAACAATCCCTAGGAATGCAATACCCTGTACAGGAGGCAGTGCTTCAGAATAGCCAGGATCACATACCCACCTCTTGGGCCACGCTGTCAGGATATGGCTCCAGAAACTGGAGTCAAGTCAATGCAAAACCTCCAGCAAAACCCAAGAGCTTTGCTTAAGGAACACACACCTTGAGTCCTCTTAAAACCACAGATTATGACTGAGTGGATTTTTGTTCACTTGCTTGATTCTTCCTTAGGACAAATACATTTAACAACAGTTTTCTCTTGCCCACATGTTGCTATTAAGATCCATGGGCAAAGCAACTTATTGGTAGTCTAACACTATTTGCAAAAACATAATTAAAAAGCCAAAATTACATTACAAACATAATAAATTGCCTCCCCAAAGACACTCTGTGCATCCTGCAGCCAGCACAATCCCAGAGGCACTGGCAATCACTTGGCAATGCTGTTCAGCCAAACCCAGTGATGGCCCACGTGCAGTTCCCACTGAGGGCTCACAGTGGCCATCTACAGGGTACACCTGGCCATCCATGAGCCCATCCTCACTGCTGGGATGTTTCACACACCCAGTGCCACCTTTCACCAAAAAAGTCAATGGGAGACACTGTACATGGAGCCTCCACACTCCAGCTCAGCAGAGCTGCGTGCTGCAGAGGTGGGTGTTTAAATGCTGAAGAGCTTAGCAACAAATGCTTGGTACATAGAGCAGGTAAACCATTTAACAACTTCTCCATGTTTGTTATCCAAATCAAATAGTCACAGTGTGATGTGCTAACAGCAAAAATTGTATTTTTCTGTTTGGGCCAGGCAAGGTTTCCTCTGCTTATCTGCAGCCATAACTTTATTTCTTTACCAGTGGTGGGGAAAAAATTATATTGCCCAAAATCCATCTGTCCCTAAAGGCAGAAGCCATCCCAAGTGAAGAACACACTTTGATTTGCTAATGCTTTCCTGTTTCCCTCTGGTTTTCATTTCAAGTAGGTGTCAGTCTCTAGGAAGCTCAGAAATACTTTTTAACTCTTGGAGCTCAACTTCTCTCGCTAACACACTAGAACACTTCCTGTTCCAGGAGCTTGTTAGGTTGAGCAGGACTTGTCCCTGTCAGTCTGCTGCTCCAGTGTGAGAATAATTATTCCTTTGGCACTTTATTCAGTTCCGTTCTGCTGCTTATAATAAGGATTGGAGCTCATTAGTACAAAATATGGTGTCTGAGAACTATTAACACAAAGTAAAATATCCATGTAAAACATGGGGGGAGAGAGAGAGTTTGAAATCTATGTGTAAAGCTCCATTTCCCAAAGTTTCAGTGGGGTCTAAAGCCACACAGATCTAGAAACTCTGGGAAAAATTCTTCTGGTTTTGGTGTCCATAAAAGTCCCCCCAAGGAATACAAGGAACTCTGCCAATCTTTCAATTTCATGAGAGGGGCAAATGTGGGCCAGATCACAAGATAAAATATGGGATCATGCCTCATAACAACACCTTGAAAATGTTTTCTATCAGCTGCAGAGTGTTTTATTCTGTCCATCAACTTATGGAAACCGCAGCAGGCAGATTCAGCTCCTCTGCTCCACCAACCCTCCAGTGCACGGTGCAAGGTGCAAACACAAATCCTGTTGACTCCTCGGCACTGAAAGCTGCCCCTTCCTTTCTGAGCTGCTGCTAATCAGTCACCCAGTAAAGAGAAAAGGAGCTGGCCTACGTGCTCGGAGCCTGGTGCACACGTAATGAGCTCAGCGAGCTCAGCCACTGGACGTGAAGGTTAAACATGAGAGCGGATATGAACTTTGGACCATCATCAAAGACATGCTTAGTGACAGAGGGAATGTTTAGAGAGGAGATAAACAGAACAGTGAGGAAGGCCAGAGAGGGGGTCTTAAAATGACTGCTCACATAGAGCCCCCCACCTGCAGGAGAGGGGCAACAACACAGGGGCTTCACTGCTGCCATTCACTGGCTTTACTCTGAAGATACACGCTGCACTTCCAGAGCTGCTTTTCCCACTGCAGCTACCTTGAGAGCAGTCAGCATTTGCACTGCAAGACTTGCATGACTGCCATCTTCCTGCATGCTCTTTACTGCTGCTGAATACACCTTTTTTTTGGTCCCATTTTTAATGCTTTTTTCTAGCAACTTGCTGCTTCTGCTGGGACATGTGGTGAGTTTAGTCTTGAGTTAACAAGAGCTGAGTGGTTTGGAATGTTACAATTGCTGTTAATGATGAACAAGAGCAGCAGCCCTCAACCTCTGTAGGCAGGGCAACACCCTGGAGAGTCGGTCCACGTTTAGAGGTGCAAGAGTTGAAATGTCAAAAATTAGAATGAAAAAATAGGGGCTGTGTGTGAAATCTTTGTTTTCCTTCTGGGTTTCAATTTGTTTCTCTCTTTTTTTTTTTTAAGTAAAACTAACAAAACAGAATTAAAAATAATAATTAAAAAGACATTGAGCTTAGGAAATTAGGAAAAACTTATCTTCTTTACTTACAATCTCATTGAAACAAATATTGCCTTACACTAAGAAACTCTCAGGCACAGTAATAGCAATAGAAACGGTTCTTAACTTTCAATCCTCTATCTCCAGGCACAAACAGGAAAATGGTGTGAGCAACACGTGCATGAACTCTCCCCGATAATTCCAGTAATAGGACTCAAACAAAGTAAGGCTGTCCTGAACTGCTGTGGAATAGGAAAGTCAACAAGTGTTTCAATCTGATATATTTCAATGACTTTACCAGCCTGAAAGCTCTTCCTCTAACAGAGGCCGTGTCTGGCACCATGTCTTTATCGGCTACTTTATCTGTACAGAGGAAAGAGTGCCAAGCCCAATGCTTCCTATGAGGATACATCACTGTGGTTAATCCACAACATCCCTCGTTATGTCTGCACATACACTGAGGGGTTTACGTGATGCTCGTCGTGTCCCTTTTCCTCCAACATCAACTCTGGAGGCTCCCACCAGCACCAGCCACGCCCTGAACCGGTGCCATGGCCAGGGCTCTGTGAGAAATGCGGGTGTTGGCTTGCGGCAGCTCCCACTTCAGTCACAATCTAAATACTGGCTAAAATAAACAGGTTATGGCTTCTATCGTCACTGCATCATCCTGTCCTGACTCAGTTCTTACCCTGGGAAACTTGCGTTGCCTCACAGAGCATGTCTGGAGCTAGGGCTTCGTGCTAGGAGGAAAGGTTTCAACCCCCAACACCACTTTTGGGGGTATGCAAGAGGGGGAAATGCAGGGAAGAGATGAAAGATTAGTTTTGGTTTGTGTGCATTTTTTAGATGAACGAGCTTGGCCCTACAGGGAAGGGACAAAATCTAGGGACCTGACAGAGAACCAATTAAAGCAGTCACAACAGAGCAAGCGGGCCAGCCTTAACCAGAACTGAAACAGATCACTAGTGGAAATAATGTCAACTTGTGTGGTCCTTGGTCTCCTGGTTACCTCTCCTGGGTGAGGATGTGTTGAAAGATGAGAGCCCCCAGCCAGAAAATCCTCTGGCAGCTCCCTGCCTAAGCATACAGAGTTTTATCTTCCCCTCCAGAGGCTCCATTTCAGCTTTGCAGAACAAAATCAGCTCTGGCCTGTTCAGATAAAAGCTCCCCCAGCCAGCTAACCATGCCATCTCCTAAAACAAGGGCCTTTACTAGCCCTAGAAGAACAGAATATACACTGGGTTTTCCCTTCCATCCTTATGGATTTAACTACCCACCCTGGGCTTCCAACACAAGATCTGCTTGTGAAATACCTAGACATAAAAGCACAGGAACATAAGGATGCTCCCATCTGCCTTCTAGCCAAGCTGCCTGGACAGAAAAGCAGATTTTGGCTTGTGCTGGAAAAACAGAGCTCCGATGAGGAAAACCATCCCAAGCAGCACTTTCAAGCTCAAATGCAGGTACTGGAGGTATTTATGTCATTATTACTGACTGCTCTTGTTCACTTTGTACAGAATTGCCATTGCAGGATGCTTTTCTAAAGCCCCAAAGGATTGCTGAGCTGCAGTGCTTGTGCTTAAGGTGGCCAACAGTGAACAGCAACTCACACTTGCGAGTCTCAGAGGGGTTCAACAGGGTTTTAACTGAAGTGAGTTACAAGTTCACGTCTCAATTGCTCCACGTGGAAAAGCCTATCTGAATTCCTGCTCTGATGATACTCTACAGAGAGATCTCCCTACCTCTTCTGTATTAAAAGTGCTAGAGCTGATGACCACCCTGACATCCTTTAGGAAAAGGATTTGGAATTGGGAAAAAAAATAACTACAATAATATTTACCTTTCCAGGCCATGGCTGAAATCCTTTATGGCAGGCAGACCAGCAGTTTCACAAGATGTTGTTATCTATTTTATTGGTGGGGGATGTCACATGGTGATACAATAATGAAACTAAATCAAAGGGACACAGAGTCATCACAATGAACACAGCAGTTTAACCTGGTCACCTCATACCCTGCTCCATAAGGTATTCCCTTGCTTTAGCTGCTTGTCAGTCACTTTTTGTGCTCAATTAAACAATCCTGATCAGTATCTTCAGCCTTCTGCCACCCTATTGAATCCAGGCTTTAAATGCCTTTGTTAGTAAGAGTGATTTGGAAGCACATCTCTGTTGGCTAAAGAGTCCTGTTCACTCACACCAGAATAAGCACCCCAGAAAGTTGTGGAGGCAAATTTCCTCCCTGCTCTCAGCTTCCCAAATTCTCTCCTTTCCAGGCTTTACAGTTTGGGATCCTGCACACTGGTGGATCATCAGCAGCTCTCAAGTTATGGAACGACTGGCTGGCATTTACAGCACCAAAGAAAAACTGCAGGTCTCCAAGGCTGTGCCTAGAAGAGATGCTGGGCTTTGTACAGTGCGGCTGTCCCATTGTGTAGCTTAGACAAAAAGCTCCCATGACTCTAAAAAATATGAAAACATTTTGCTGGGCCACCTACAGCAGCTTCTGTTGTGTGCCAGTAACAGGAATGGCAGCAATGGTTAATCAAATAATCCTGATGAGTTTAATACGTGGGGCATGTTCTGCCTTGCATTTCTTTTATTCCTGTAACTGCTGAATGACCCACTTATAGGTTCATGATGATGATTTTTTTTTCACTGCAGTAATTAATTCTGTGAATTTTTAAAGCTTACTGCATTTGTTTCAAGGTGTTGAAATGTCCTGCTTCTCTACTTGATCTTTTCAATACCAGACCAGAAGAGTTAAAGCCAAATAACAGTATTCCCCTTGAAGGTGTTGTTTGGTGCCTTGAAGACATATCCCTTTTATAATGTGGAAAAGCCAGGCTGTCATTTTCAGATCTTAAAAATGCTCAAATGATCAAGTAATTAGTAGAGTTGCACCAGGACTGATCTCTTCAAAAAATTTTCATTTTAGCTGAAATACTTTGCTCAAGCCACTCTAAAAAGTGCAAAATAAAGATTAAGTACATTTTGAACTGTAATGCTGCCTCAAATCAAAAATATTCAATGCTTTCTTTTGCAAGTCCTGATTCACAGAGGAAAGAAAAGGGAATGACATGTGAAAGTGACCTTTTCAGGGAGAAGGTGCAGGCAAACCCATCATCCCAGCTCCTGTCTCCTGCTGCAGCCTGGACTGATTTTCCCTGGATTAGTGTCAGATGCTGATCTCATTAATTACAGTGAGGGCTGTTCCCCTCTGTAGCTGCTTTGTCCGATTCTAGCAGGACTAACTACAATGAAATACAGTTTTCAGGAGGAACTGGCATGATCCAGAACCTCAACCTACAGGATCATAGAATGATGGGATGGTTTGTGTTGGAAGGGACCTTAAAGACCATCTTGTTCCAACCCCCTTTCCATGGGCAGGAATGCCACCCACCAGATCAGGTTGCTCAGGGCCCCAACCAGCCTGGCCTTGAACACTTCCAGGGATGGGACATCCACAACCTTTCTGGGCAACACAGAGGATAGGTTTTGCCTAGAATATTTACACCTAGGACTCTGAACAAGCCCAACTACTTTATACTCCCAGCCCTGCTTGCTGCCTTACATAGGACTTGGAGAAGGTGCTTTTGCCTCTGGGAACCTTTACCTTCACCTTTTGCCCTTTCTCCATCACCACCATCCTCAGCCTGGCCTCACTGTTAGAGACTCTAAGCTCTGCAGAGCAGGATGGATCTCCCATCATGGCAGCAGCCCTGCTGCCTTTTCTAAAATGGATGTCATTATAATGTCATTAATGACCACAGTCAAATGTGAACAAACATTTCTGATTTTATCTGCATTGGTAAATCTTGGTGCCTCACCCTGGGATGTCCAAACAGCCACTGACATGGACCAACTTTGAGAGCATGACAGATTTTGGAGAAGCAAGGGTAGACCAAGGCTGCAGCTGACCTCTTTCTCTTCCTGTTCCACAACAGCCAACAGAGAAATTTATTCATTCCCTAGGATTTACACTCAGTAGCCTCTTCATCGTAGCATGGTGCACTATTATGTAGAGATAATGGTGAATGCAACCGCAGGCAGAGAACAAACAGCCATTTGGAGATAAGTCAGGCAGCTAAATAGGCCCTTATGAGGCCAGTGCCACTGAACCCAGGACTCAGATGCCCAATTAGCTCCATCACGGGCCAGGGAGTTGGCCCAGAGCCTGTGTAGGAGGGACACAGATCTCTCGTTAGCGCACAGAGGCGGCTCTGATCTCTTCTCGATGCATCTGACACACTCGTACGAATCCATTTGGGCTGACAATGTGGTGATTTCAGCAGCAACACTAATGAAGCCTGATTTACCACTCTCATTTGCAGACCACGTTTCCACACTGTCAACACCACCGCTTGAGTTCCTCCCTCCTTGCCGTGACCATCTTTCACTTCTCTCTCCAACAAGAACACCCAGTTTTTCCTCATATCCCATCATCCAGCTCTGGGTAACTTCAGCTTTCTATACATCCCCAACCCTTTCCCTGAGCAAGTGGTGGCATGTGCCAGGGCTGGTGCAGATCCACTGCCCTGCTGCCAGGGAAGCTGCTGTGGCTGCAGAATATGGTGCTAATTGATATAACTCCCAAGGGGTACACTCTGAAAACAAAGAGGAGACAAGAAAGGAAGGATAGGTAGCACAGAAAATATCAGGTAGGACCAACGCAGCATTACCTTCAATCTTCTTTTTGCTGACTAGCAATAAGCTTTCTACTGGGAAGACCATTCAAGCTGGTCTCAGGAATAACCCCATGGCACAAGGGCCACCAGGGTCTGGATGTGGCAGCAGTGGCAGAGGCATGCCCAGTGTCTCCATCCCTGCCCCTGGGATCCCACCCAGCTGTCCAGGGCAGTGATGTCTCCTATAGCACAAACAGCCCTTTCCACAGAGAAGTCACAGCTGGATTCACAGGCTTTTGTGAAGGCTGGTTCAGCTGGGGCCCATTCCCGCCACGGCTCTTCTCATCCATAGGAACTCACACTTCACTCCTTCCACAGTCCCGTGTCTGTTGGGGAGCCATTACTGTTCCATGGGACCATAAAACAGACTCATAGCTCAGTGGGATTCCTTGGGCTGAGCAGGTTTGCCCTAACAGAGAGCAGAGACTCAAGTCACCTCGTTCAAGCTACCCAGGGCCCGGAGAGAGTCTCACACATGGGAGTGGGCACATGCAGGATGTGGCTACCAGACCCTTCCAGCGGCCCCACAGCAGCCTGCAAACCCAAAAACTGTGGACCCTAAACTTGTCACACTGCTCGCTTTTTCTCTCCTCTCCTCCTGATGTCAATTCCTGGTGCAATCCCAGAAATAACATGGACAAATTCTTGGCTTGCTATTTTTGGCAGCTCCTCCCACCAAGGAAAGAGGGAGATTACACTGTGGGCTATTCAGGCAAGCTGGCACGCCGGCCACAAAAACGCTTTCTAGCCCGTACAGCTCTAATGATAAATCCTGGCCACGCTGAACACTCAGTTTTGGCTTCAGAGCGCGTTTGGAAGGGCCAGTGCTGTGCTAGACAAGCCGCCTACACGTTTAGAAGGTGCTATTTATTTATTAAGTCTATTTAGTGAGTAGAAATAGAGCTATGTGGTGGGCACGGTGACCGAGGGTGACCGGTGTGGGATGAGAGGCTCCTGGCTCCCCAGCATGTTCAGCACACCCCGCCTGGCACCACCCCCTGTGTTGCAAAGATAAGTAGCTGGGTGATCACCTTTTAATCTGCGCATAATTAGCAAGAGGCAGATGTCAACCGGCAGCCAGGCCAAAGAAACGAGGCCATTTACGGACACCAAGCCACAAAGACACCTCCTGTATCTAACCCAGCGTGTCCCAAAGAGGCGAGGCTGGGAATAACAAGGTGCAGCGTTTCATCAGCCTGCCACAGAAACTGCACTCTGTGTATGGTACACGACTGCATTCACACCTGAAAGTGCAGGTTTGTGTTGTGGTAGGTGGTGAATGAAAGAACATTTTGTCACTCTGGGTTTGCATGGCATTTACTACAGCATAGCACTGCTTCTAGGAATTTGTCTTCAGTGATAACAATAATATCCTTGGATTTTTCTTTTTTTTTCTAAATACGGTGCCCACACACAACTCAAAGCAATACAAAACCAAGGAACACACCAAACAAGGCTGGTTTAAAGAAAATCAGCAGATTGCTTTTAAATTATCAAATGCTTCAATGGCCAAAAGCCTGAAACAGTCCCAAGTCAAAGATTTTTATGGAAAGTACACAGGATCTTGCATGCTCATGCATAGCAGATGGGTTGGACCCAAATGAATCCTGTCAGACCTAAAGATGAAATGCTGAATCATCCCTTTCAGGGTCTTGAACCTACAAGTGGGTTCCAGAAGGTCTACCTCTTTCCCAGCTGACACAAAGGTAAGTTTCAACTAGGCCAGTTGAGATTCTGCTCTAGTTCTATGTTTTTTACAAATTTCCACACCATTCAGACCTAGGAATTTAATTTGCCTAATCACAAAATTTCAAGCCAAAAATAATATTTGGATCTAGTAACAGGCAAGGATGTCCCCAAAGAGGAGTTTGGCAAACTTGTGGCTTTGATTCAGAGCCACATCTCATTGTAGCCAGCATTAGAGTCAGGATTAATTGCTCAGCACCTCAAATCCTTGTACATAAAAATGAATCCATAACTGTGAATTCACAAGCCCAAAGAGCACTAACAATGCAATTTGAGAAGCTTGAGATCTCCAGAGTCAAACAAACAAGGGACTCCCAGGAGCATTGTGTCTGTGAGATGCTGGGTTCTGCTGTGGAGCCAAGTTGTCGTCCTGGTCCCGGCACTATGGATCACAGTCAAAACCCCTTCCTGTCACATAACGAGCAAGCAGATGTTCTATGTCGTAGTCCAAAGCCTAATTCCTAGTCCTGTCTTACAGATCTCATACTTTCAGTCAAGTCACCAGTGGTGTGGTAGCTGAAGGACCAACATTTTGCTGGAGACCAGCAAAATCCATAAAAGATGTATACAGCTGAAAACCCAGTTATGTTATTAATCAGAAAACAGCTGCTGGGGGGGTTCAGAGGACAGGGCAGGAGGGGAGGAGAATCAGCAGGAGATGGCAGCATCTGGCTCATGGGATATTGGAAAAACTTCATTTTCTGATGAAAATCAAAATGTAGCTCAATGCCTTGACCAGCAACCACACCAGGTACTAAAACCTAACATCATGTCTCAACCAGAGCAGAGACATGGGAACAACTATGCTATGTCTAGACATATTTTAAGAGTAGTCCTCTATGAAATAGATTTAAATTGAGCCTACCAGTCTCTAGACAACCTAGACCGAGCCTAAATGACACCTTTTTTTTTCAGGGGGACAGCCAGTAAATAAACCCCATGATGTCAGGGAGCGGTGGAAGATTCCGCCAGGACAGAAGGAGTTGTCCAAAAGGCTTCTGACTTGACAATATTATTACAAAGGAAGCCCAGATGTTTGTAACTGTTCATGGGCCAGAAATTCACAGCACAGCCCTCCCAGATAGATCTTCAAACATACAAATACTCAGCCTTCACAGTACTTTTGAAGATGCTGGATCCCAGCAAGTGGCTGGACTGCCAGCAAGTAATTCCCATCACTTTATAAAGCACATTAAGTTGCCCAAATAGGAGTACTGTGCTGGCTACAGCAGCTTTAATCCTATTGAATATCACACGTGACTCCTGTTAAGACAAGCTGCAAGGACTTCCATTTTCCTCCTCCTCTGCAAATGCCCATAAGGTTCCTGAATTTTCTGAGCTGCAACTTTTCACACTGCTTTCTGTGCCAGCATTGGCTTTCATTATTTCTTTTAAATATAAACTTGGAACAAAACCCCTTCAGATGTTTCAAGTTACAAATGGGTGGAAAAAATATCATTTTCTACATTAAAAAGAAAGTTTTGTGTGCAATGCGAGGGAGACACACAGAAGGAAAGAAGCAGGGAATAGCTCAAAAATGGCAATACTTTGAAACCTGAAACTTGGCATGGGAACAGTTCCTGACAAAGTGTATGCTCTACTAAGTTTAGAAGAAATTGTGGTTGTAAAATAAAGCTACAAACACTTGAGTACACCCTGGTGCACAGACAGCAGAGGACACTTTGGATTTAGCTATTAACCCTGGGGACCGTTCTCTGCATCACAAGCAACAATCACAAAACAGGATCCTCCAGGTGTAAAATAAGAACCTCCCAGAGCTCTGGGTTAAAAAAAGAAATAAAGTAATATAAAAGAAAATAATATAAAATTAAATGTCAATGGCCTATCCTTCCAGTGTATGCCAAGAGCCATTCCAGATGTACCTAACCAGACAACAAAGCCTTGACTTAGGGCCAGTGAGCCACTAATTGCTAATTAATGGTTCTGTACCAAACAACCGAGTGTCTCTTTCACTTAAAAGCTGAAAACTGAATCCAGCCAGACCTCCCTGCCACTGTAGGACTGACCTGCCGCTCCACAGCCATATTCTTCCTGCATTTAAATGTTCTCCCTTTCATTCAGCCAGGAGGGGATGCAAAGGGAGAGACAATGTCAAGGTAGGCAGAGCACAGATGGCTGCCTGGGAAGCCCCTCCCATGGCAGGGATAACATCCCCTGGATTAAACAGGGCAAGTGTCACCAGATGCCAGTCCCAGCACACCAAGGACACGTTAATCCCGGCAGCAGGGAGCAGCAATTAGATTAAACACCTTTGTTTGCATCACGCCAGAGCTGGGATCATTTCAAACTTCAGGAACAGGGACAGCGAGCACCCCTGAACACAGAATGAGTCGTTCACTCTCGGAAATGATGAAAGAGTTCAGGCATTGTCCCCAGCTGTCCATGAGAAAAACAGGCTGTTCAACCAAGGCCAGGTTAAACCCGGCCTCGGAGGTGGGAGAGGGTCAGCAGTACTGTAAAGAATTGCAGTGAGGACAGATGTTCCTCCTCTGGCTGGGCAAGGGACAGATGATGAAATTTTTAAACTGGAAGAATAATCTGTCACTTGAGACTGGGACTTGGACAATCTGCTTAGATAGGGATATTCCTCTGTACAAGGTGTCCACCTGCCATTTGTAGTATCTTCAGAATACTGAAATGTGCAGATGCATTAATACAGAGCAAGACAGGCTCTGATGGCAGCTGGTGAGGGCAGCCAGCCTGTGTAACAAAAGCAGAGCTTGTCCTTACACACCAACAGTGAAAGCTGCACTCACACTTGGGACTGGGCTCCCAGGCTGCACAGAGGCTGAGCAGGAGTATCTCAGTTTCAGTGACTGTCCACCAGCTCCCCAGCACATCAGCCTGGTATTTGCACAAAGTGCTGATTCCCAGCAGTGCTCTTCATTCCCAGATCTCACAGCACTGTCCCAACGAAAGCAGGTAGAAAAAAAGAGTAGATTTATCCCTATTTTAGGCAAGATAGATTGCATAGCAGCTCTGAGGTTCAATCCAGCTGAGCACTGCACTGGTACCCTTGATCCAGCTGCAAACTGTCCCAAACTGCAGAGGAGCCCTGCACACAAGAACGTTCCCATAGAAAGTTAGAAATAGCAGCAGCCCCATTTCATTTTTACATTCAAAATTTGCACACTGTGGTTGAAAAAACAGCTGTAGCAGCACCTCTCAGGGCTCTGACAGCCCCCCTCAATCTAACACAGGAGACTTCACTGGCCGAGTGAGCCTGTCTGGAAGGAACCTCCCAGCCCCTGCCCTGCTTACTGACATTTCCAACAAAAGGTTCAATTTGTGTAATTTGGGAGAGGAGCTCTCTATTTGCCCACCTTTAAAAGCTGGACTAGAGCAATCAAACCCATTTCACTCGGGAAATTCTGTCTGGACACACAGACACACAGAGGCAAACACAGGAGCCGAAGCCCAGAGTTCCCCTGTAAACACCACATTTCCTTCCTCACACACACATGCAAAAAAGCAGGATGGTTTTGGACACCCTGTGTTCAGAGAGACCTTTCATTTTAGCTATCCTGGGTCAAGGCAAACAACATCACATGATACCTCAAGGTGGTTTCTTTTGGCTTTTTATACTTGCAAAACACTGAGCACATTTTTAAAGATCCAAGTATCGTCCAAACAAGCACTGGCATCACTTCATATTAGTTCCATCATCCTCTGTGCTGTAACCATGGAAAATAAAAAACCTCAGGCACTGGGGAATGACCTGAACTTTGATCTGAAGCAAACCTCTGCAGAAGTTTGGAAAAAAATAATTCACATATGCAAATTATTTTTGCATTTGTCATTTTCAGCATATTTTTTTCTTCTTTTTTTCCTGTTCTGAGGAAAGGCAAGAATAGGGAAAAAAAACCAAAACCCCAAGAGAATTACTATAAAGTGTTTTGAAGACAACTTACTTGGAAGGGAAGTCAGGGACACAACATAAAAGCCTGCTTTAATGAGATTTCCAGTCTAATTTTGCCAAATTTAGGACATTTGCATATTGGGGAATTTTGCAGGCATCCAAACTGCAGTTAATTGAATACAAAACAACAAAACCTGAGATACAACTTGAATACACCGACCTTTGAAGGCAGCAGGGACAGCCACCTCCCAGCCCATGCACTGGGAAGCAAACGGCCCACTTAGAGGTAGGATGTGAAAGAGGGTAGGAGGAACTTCACTGTGATGAAGAGAGCTGGAAAAGAGAACTCTTTTGCTGATAGTTTCAATTCTACATCAATGACCCACTGAATGCTCATCCTGACTCTGAGCTGCCCAGGCCAGGAGTGGGTTTTATCCTACACTTGGAGTAGAATTATCTCAGCATGACCATAAATACATTGAAAGGATATATGTAAAGTTAATGTGTGCCCAAAACAAGCTCAATCCCAGGTGCCTTTTCAACAGGAAAGTGTGCCACTGGGTGATTTTGCTGGTGATTTCTTTGGTTCTTCTAAATTCAAGAAAGCCAGGTGGCCACCAGCAAGCCTGGAACACCAACATAGCCTTGAAGCAAGGATGAATTTCAGACCTAGAGAGCTGGGACCACACAATGTCTCTCTTCTCCCACTGAGGACCAAACATGCATGGCTGTGCTCCAGCTGCAGGGAGAATCATGTAACTGAGACAATACCAGAGAGACAAGAGCAGCCTGGATTCACACCATTGCAGCCAACGGGTATTTTTGTCAGGGGACCATTATCTCAAACTCACACCCCATTTATTAGTCTCTGCTCTCCCACGGGAGCTATTCTGTGGGTGAAGCAGAGGAATTCACACCAGGTCTCTCGCTCTCCCTGTTTCCCACCAGCAGAGTCCTTTTAAAGAGAAAAATCAGGCAACAACTGGTGACATACACACAAGCATTTCTGGCAGCAGAGCTGTGCGAGGCAGGGATATGGAGAGGTGTGATCCTTCACTGATGGAGCTGTGCTGGAAACAATCCCATGTGTAGCTATGGCCATATCAGTACAATACCACCCCCCTTTCCTTTTTTTTTTTTTAACAAAGATGCCTTGTGTTGTGCTGTATGTCTGTGTCCACACAAAGGTATATTTTTTCCTTTATATTCTGGCAGCACAAAGCACATCTATGTGCAGATGAGGAAGCATTGGGTGGGTGTAACAGCCTTTGGTGTCCTATTTTGGGCAGGTGTTCATAGTATAGCCAAAACCTCACATTTTCTGGAACAGATGAACGCAACTCAGGATTATCCCTTGACACATCTCAAAACAGCTTACTGGGAAGACAGGAGGAAGGGGTGTGAAAACAGTGAAGACTTTCAGAGGTCTGCTCACATGCATGAAATGAAAAGCAATTGCATTTTCAGACCGTGTTAGTCTGAAGAAAAAGCGAGTAATAGGTCTTAGTGGGGGGTTGGTGAATGGATGGAGACAGTGCAGATGAAGAGAGAAATAAACACGGCTGAAATAAATTCTAATTTCTGATCAAGGGAAAATATTCATGGGATATGGCGTGTGGTATTAGCCCAGCTGAACACACAGCAGCAGCAGGCACTGCGACCCACAACCGCAAAGTGAGCGAAAGCTGTTGGCAGCAGCAGTCCATAAAAAGGACATAAATAATTAGAGTTCTTCTAAACAAGGTCAAGTTTTAGCTGCTGACTCTCTTCCTCTACTTAACAGTCAAGGGAGATGGCCCAAAATGATTCAGGGTAGTTTTGTCCTGGTAAATCTCAGAGTAATGCAGAAGATTTGAAAATATTCAGAGCCTACAGTGTTTGCCACGAACTTTGCTGTTCATTAAATGCCAGCTGAGCCATGCACTCAGCAAATCCTGGAAGATTAGTTTGCTGCATCCTCAAAGTAACTTTCCTGATGGAAACTTGGTTGCTGACACCTTGAATTGTTTTAAGACACTTCTGCAATTTTCGCATCCTGCCCCACAACGTGACAGGTCCCCTGGACCACTGAACCACAGCATTTCTCTAACTGTGCTGCCCCTTCCACTTTGCACATAAAAGGAAAAATATACATAAATATAAAATTACCTGCAGATAGGGACTGAAAGGATGTTTATTTCTTAATGATTCAAGGCAATTTAAATACCCCTCCATTTGCTGCTGCTACATGAGTGGCTGATTTTAGGTGTAGTGTGGGGTGGCTGGAGTGTAATCACAGTTCTTCAATACAATGGACACACTTGGACATTTGACTTTGCATCATCTCCCTACCACAAATAGCCTTGCCTTCTACAACTTAATGGAAATACAACACAGCAAAGAGGTCAGAAAACATTGTGTAAAGAGAGCAGCCAAGATTATAATTATAGGATTTCTAATTTGTATTTTAATGCAGAAACCCCTGGAAGAATCTGACTGATCACAGAGTCTCCCAAAGGAAAAGATTCTTGCTCTCAGGCTTCTACTTCAGGTACAGAAACATCCAGGAAAAATAAATGCACTGCTCGGTGGCTGAGTCTTCATCATCCACCTTCCAGCCTCCACGTTCCTCTAGAAGACAGCACAGAGAGGGTCACTGTTCTTGCTGCTGGCCATTTCATACTGAAAATCCCCACAATTCCCCTCCAGCATGAAGACATCCGTCAGAAGGAAAGTTACTTCAGCTCTGACAGGCAGTCACGGGCAGAGGAGGATTGTTACATAAAGCACCAGTGGGAGTAAACAGGAATATTACTGATTGGCACAGTGATGCTTCCATCTCGGGGGACCCTCCCTGTACCACACAGGCTCTGGGACTCCTCCGGGTGATTAAACACATAGATCAGCTTTTTGGCAGCTATTCAAGGCTTCATGCCACACACCTGCCTTTTCTCCTGTATTTTCTGTTTGTGTGCACCTCTGCTGGTGCTGTCTCCTTCCATGGAATTTGCCCTTAGCACATGAGGATCTCTTCCATCAGTAGCCAAAGGATGGAGCAGCAGACACACCTTGGCTTCTGAGGAGCCCTTACTCTGGGTGATGATTTCTCCATTTGAGTACATTGTTGTACTGCAATGCCACACAACCATCACTGCTATATACTGGTTTGGAGGAACTTTGTACCCATTTGGCATTTTTCTAACAAAACTGTGCAAGGATAAATGACCATTAGCAGCCAAATCTGACAATCTCTGAGATGACAGACACCCCCACCAGTCAGGACTAACTCACAGAATGATGGTTGTGACACAGAAGAGATGTGAAAGAAACTTTCTGCCCTTTGGCCAAGTAGATTTCAAGCTCTCTCATCATTCACAGCAGAACCTCACCTAACAGCCCCATGTGAAGGAACCACAGCCCCACATTGCCTTGCTGTCCAATGTGCTCACATACTCTGCCCCTGAGAATGCATCCATCATCCAGACAAACTCAAGCTAGAAAGGGACAGCACATGACCACAAAGAGCCTCTTAAACTGACATTCCTTCAGTCAACCCTCCCAGATGGAAACTGGGCTCCATAGGAAATAGCCCACTTGCAGTTCCTCAGACAACACCAGGTTACCTTCCCTTACAAAGAAAGGAGAGAGGAGCAGTGCAAACAGAACTGAATGCTACTGCCATGGCCCAAACATAGCCCATCCTCTCAACTCATGGAATAATGTATTGCTTTTCTATCTCCTGTTTTGTGCCATGTATCATGGGTTACTAACACCAAACTAAATCACTGCTGGAATTGCCAAAACTGGCTTTTTGTCCAGGATTGCAGCTAATAGTGTCTTCCTACTGCTCTTCTGAGAACTATTGTGTAGCCTCTAGATTCTGCTCTCAGCTCCTGATGATGACAAAAGACACGTGCCTGACAAAGCCCTCTCCCTTCCAAAACCCTATGCACAGGGTATGGCTGGAATGGAGTTAATTTTCATCCTAGCAGCCCGTCTGGTGCTGTGTTTTAGATTTGTGACTTCATCAGGGTTGATAACACACCAGAGTTCTGGCAGAGCACAAAGACCTGCCTTGCTCCTCGTTCTGCCACCCATGGAGTGGAGGGGAGATGTGAGGGGATGCAGGTGGCACTGAAAGGGAGGTTTAGGCTTTCCAAGGTAGCTGTTGCTCAGAGACTGACTGGGCATTGGTCTGCTGATGGATGGTGGTGGATGACTGTCTTTGCAGCACTTTATTCTCCTCCTCTGTCAGTTATTAAATTGTCTTTATCTTGATCCAGGAATTTTTACTACTTTTGTTCTTCCAATACTACCCCCACTCTCCCAGGAGGAAGGAGTGAGCAAGTGGACAGGTGATTGTTCAGCTGCCGGATGGGGTCAACCCACCACACCCTAAACCCTTCAAAAATACATTTTCAGGCTAATCTTTACTGGAGAAAACTTTTTTTCCTTTTTATTTCTGTAACATAGCTAAAACTGTCCTGTACCAATCAAATGCTCCCTTTAGCTGTGTCTCAAAATGTCCTGCATTCTGATTTTTTTCAGATGTCACATTGACTTTAGGACATATTAATTCAAATAAATGCTAATCAAAGCCATTTAGAGACTTGGGACACACTGCTCCTGTAAAGAATCACAATACTTTTCCGAAGCTTTCTGGACCTCAACCCTTGATGTTTAGAAGGTAAAGCCATGAATCTGGGGCGATAGCATTTGGTCTGCACTTGAATTCCCAAATCCTTCCCTCCTAGGAGTCACGTCTCCCTGAGGAAGCAGAGAGAGGAAAAAGCAATCTCAGTCTGTCAGTTTTGTGTGCAGCTCTCAACCATGCCCATCTCTGGATTTTTTTCTCAAGTGCTGAAACGTTTCAGGCTGCTCAGACAGGGAGAGCTGTACTTTTGGAGGCTTTCCAAACCATCCATTAGGCTTCTCTTAGCGACTAAATTGTTCTGCTTGATTCATGGGCACCACTGTTGTCCCTGAAGGGAGTTAACCAGAATGTGACCAGGACTAGAGCACAGTGCTGCGCAAACAACTGGGACCAGTTTGATCAATACTGAAACAAACAGCAAGAATTTTATTCCATCTGACATATAAGTTAATTGAGTCCTGAAAAGTAGCTTTGTAGAGGCAGGGAGAACATTTCCACAGGTATGCAACCATTCCCAAGCCCCTCATTTCATACACAGTCTTCCCTATCATTCATTGCAGAATTTCTTATACTCATTTTCTCTACCAGCCACCGGGTGATTGTTGCACACACTTTCCTCACCTTTCCTGCACACATGGCTGGCAAAATCTCAGTGCTTGGACCAGCTGCAAGAGTTTGTGCACTTCCTACAGCACCTTTCAATTGCAACTCGACTACTGCTCTCCCCCGAGCCAGCTCTGGGACAGCAGCACTTCACGGAGCTACATCCCACCTCTGTGGCTCTGAGCTAAAAAGTCAAACCTACTTAGGTTCCCTCAGAAGATGCTGCCTGGCCAGCTTGGTGCAGAGTTATCACCACCACCAACTCCAACGACCAAGTAATTTTAATTTTCACAGTCATTCTCCATCACTGGAGGTACCAAGTTGCACGAAGGTCCTGTGCAGGGTCCCCACTGGGCTCTCCTCCTCCTCTTCTTCCTGTCTTGGCGTTGCACAAGACTCTTTTCTGACTGGTAGAACCCCATTCAAGACTGTTGACACTTAACCTTGTCTGAAGAGCCCACAACTCAGGGTAAGAACAAGTGCTTCATTAGCAGTTCTCTCAAAGGGTACAGTGATAACCAACATGACCAAAGCAGGTGACTTTGCAGAACAGGCATCATGTCTGTCTTTGCTTCTCCCTGGACCCCATCAGCCCAGGGTGGGGACATGCTCACCTACGAGCCCTCACAGTAGGAGCTATGCATGTAAGTGGAACAGGAGAGATTTAAGCCCAGCACAAGAACTAGCCAGCCTTGCAGAAGTATTTATGAGCAGCTACTGAGCCCTCAAATGGCAGCCTCAAAAGCCAACCTCACTTGAGTCAGGCAGAGGCAAATTTTGAGGCCTTCCATTAAGGTTATTCAAGGTACACCCTCTTCCCTCCAGAGTAACCAAATGCATCTCTGGCCTATCATCTGCAGTGCAAACACCACCCAAGCGCTTCCAGTGCTGACAAATATATTCTTCCATCATTGCTCAATTGCTGTTTGCCCAGTTTAGCTCCGTGTATATTATAATAGCATTTAAAGCCAGAGCCAGCCTTCAAAAGCAGATGAATCTGAAATTAACAACAGAGGCATTTTCGCTCTGAGGTCTGGATGAGAGCATAAAATAACTGAACTTTGTTCCTGTGGCTTATTACATCATCTGGCCCCTCTTTGACTGAAAATATTTCTATTCCTCATTCCAGCCCATCTGTTCTTCAGAAAACTCCTTCTCTCTATTTACTTGAAAAACAACTAACTGGAGGCAAAGGCACTCCCCCACCCCCAGAGGAAAGTATGTTTGTAATTAAGCAAAGAGCACTTCATGTTTATTCCCGCTGGTGCATGTGCATGCAGGCACATGTGTGTGTACATGCCTATTTTTAGTCACACTGTCAAAATCAGCCTAATATTTCACAGCAAAGGAGGTCTTCTTGACCCGAAAAACACATCATTACTTCTAATTAGGAAAAAAAGAAACAGAATTGTCAAAAATATCTCTCTGCAGGGGAGACGTGCTGTGAGATGACGGGACTTTTCCCTGCTGTTGTGTTTTCTTTAGCTATAATTTGCTTTGGTATAACAACTGAGCCCAGTGAAACTCATCAGCCAGCAGGGAAAGGAAGAAGTGGTTTTAAGACATCTTTCTGTGTGTGTTGGGAAAGACATTTTGGGGTTTTTTTAGGTAAAAAAGTTCACTTGTCCAGTAGAGGTTCATCTCATTCAGCACAGCCTCACCCACCTGTACTGTGTTCAGCCTGTCTCTGCTGCTGCCCCTCTCTTGCCCTGGAAGGAAACCAAGCTGAAGAGGTACAAACACTGGTGCAACCCATGCCATCAGTGTAAGAATTATTTCCCCTAAGACAGTTGAGGACATCTGTAACAACAGTGGTATTCTCCTCCTTTTGCCACCTATAATGGGAAAATGACACATTCCCTTTTGTCTCATCCTTCCTTAGTATAATCGCTTCTGGGAAAAAAACCACTAATTTACCACTTGCTGGGACAGTGCCTGCAATGAGGTGGGTCTCCACTGAGTTTGTGGCCTCAGGACACAAGTTTAGTACACACAACAGCAGGAGCATGGAAAGAGTTTCATTGCACCATCCCTGGGAACAACATCCGCGTGCCTGCCAGGTCACTGGGACACAAACACTCTGAGGAAATCCTACATGACTCAGGGCTGAGCTCGTTTTAAACAATGACTGCAAAACCACACAAAAAGGGGTGAAATCCCCTCTAACAACCTCACAAGTGAATTCTCAGAAATGGTTAGTGAGGGGAAATGCATTTGTAGTGTTTGACAAACGGAAATCCCTTGGACAAGGCAGCAATTCTGTCGTCTGGCAGAGCAGGGAGGCTGAGCAGGCCTCCAGGATGTGCTTCCAAGGTGGTAGGACCCAACAGGGTTCACAGGCTCAGCTATTCCTTAGGAGCCAATTTATTTCTCCCAGGACAGAGGAGAGGCTGTATAAATTTGGATAGTGACACTTGGTCAGGTTTCAGCTACATCTCCAAGCTGGACAAGAAATTCCAATGTATGGGACATGACACGCTGCACAACAGCCCAAACTAGCAGGGTTTCTATGTAGGGTTGGAGAAGATACTTCATGCTCACTGTACCTTGCTATCTTTGTTTAAACCCTTAACATCTTCTCCCTAATTTGGCTTCTGATCACTTAAATCTGTATCTGGACCAGGAATAGCTGTATTACGAGGAAAGTCTACTTTGCTGACTGTGATGTATTAAAAATTGTTTCTTTTTAGGTACAGGGTCTATTCATGTGCTTATGGGTTGCAAATCACACTTAGTTACTTGAAACAGACAGGTTTCAGTGCAACTACTGAAAAGATGGTGGTATATAACACTACAAACTATGAAAACCTGAGCTGCAAATCAATGAAGTTTTTTTTTCTACCAAAAAAAAAAAAAAAAAAGAGAAAAAAGAAAAACACACACCAGGCAACCTGCTTTAAGTCTGCATTCCTGTTGAGAACAAAATGGGTTCACCATGTCCTGCTTTATCCACAAGAGTACAGAATGCAAGTGGTTTGCCTGTCTTCTCTTACCTGCCTTGGTTATGCCCAAGGAGTACATCAGGCAGACAGCAACACTCAGTCCATTTAGCTCCATAAAGCAAAGCAGCTGTGCTTGCAACACATTGCATTTCCATACAGAATGAAACAGATCTTGCATATTATCTCAGAGATCAGAGTTTAAAGGAAGTATTTGCCTGCAATATGTAGGTATCACAGGTACAGAAAACAGTCTTGTTTAATTTCATGGCAATTTTCTGGCGTAAAAGACAGAAGAACCAGGCCTTTAAATTTTTAAAATTTCTTGATATATTTAGTATCCAGATAAAAGTATTTGCATATAGAAGTTATTGTCCTTTCCTACTACAGTCCATAGGAATAGAGCCCTTTGCTTTACCAGGAGCAAAGCAATCTGGTAGTCAAGGAAAATGTTTTTCTACAGATACAACTTAGACATACACAATACACTCTGAGTCCTTGAGCCTGAGGTCTCTGACACTTTTCTGACTTGTGCCACCAAAGTACCACAGTGATTTGTCCAAATTGTTTTCCCAGCTCACTAAGCCCTGCTGGAGGGTGTCCTGCTTTACACAATAACCCCTCCACACTCCTGCACAGCTCTGATCTGGATCAATCACATAGCCCACACTGGAATGGAAGAGGGTGTTTTCTTCCTGCTTGTCAGTAGCTTCATCTTTCTCTTTGCCTTTGGATAATGTTACTAAACACTGACTTTTTTCCAAGCTTAGCCAGAACAGGTATAACCGATTTCCTGACATCTTGGCACTCATCCAAACCATGCATTAGCCACGAGTTCACAAAATGATACATCTTCCAAAAGGCACATGGGCAACACTATTGTTTCTAAAAGAAATTAACTCAGGTAAATGAAAATAAGATTTACTGCTTGGGGCAGGTTGCATGCAGTAAATAACTCAGGATTTATGAATTGTCATCCATAAGGCTCCATTCACTCTCAGCGATAAAAGGCCCTTGGATCACTCAGTCTGGTCACTCTCCATTAAATCTGTGTTATTTGTGTGAATCACTAGAGCAGCTCTGGATGTGGATCAGCTCTCCATGGGGCTAGGAATTACCTGAGCACTGTGTCAGGCCATCACAGTCACATTATCCTGACAGTGCTGGTTGATACATCCCTGTGTAGGAACTCCCACCAGCATCTCCTCCTCCACTTCTCCTGCACTCTGCTACACTAGCAGGTGATGTAGAGCATTTGTGAGCCAGATGGGCAGCTCAATCTGGGAAAGAGCCTGGTGAGGGACCCTCAGCTCCTTGTCACAAGGCTGAGTCCTGGGCATGCTGGTCACCAAGGAACACCAAGGCCACAATGGAGTCCCAGGGATGCACTGCCAGGCAAGGCCTTCCCTGCTGCTGCTCCCTCCCACTGTGGTCTCTTCCAATCCAGGCTTGTTGATATCCAGTAGAAAACACAACACCCAGATTTAGAGACCTGCTCTTCCCCTTGCACAGAATGTCTGGCCTTGCTTCCAGACCCCAGAGTCTTCTCAGCAGCATCAGTCCTGAGCAGTGGAGAGGTCCCTACCATCAGCACCAGTACAGGTCTGCAGAGGCTCCTTCCTTTGTTTTCTGTGTTTACACAATTATTGAATTCCATCCAACCACACAAACACTGTAATCTTGCATTGCCAAAAATGGAGTCGATTTCTCACCCCTAGACAGTTCATCAGACCCTCCAAATCCACCACACACAACTGTTGCATGTCCCAAATACACCCTGCAGCAAAGGCTGGTAGCAGCACACCTCAGGCTTGACATTAAACCAGAGCCTGAGGGTTTTGCTGCTTCAGATCCCTCTGTTTGTCCAACACCTACGATTTCTTAGCAATTTCACACACAAGTTCCAGAAATATATTCTTAATAACACTATTGCAAAA
The DNA here is from genome assembly GCA_013398175.1 of Climacteris rufus. NCBI lineage: Eukaryota > Metazoa > Chordata > Aves > Passeriformes > Climacteridae > Climacteris > Climacteris rufus. The sequence continues at coordinate 628,724 of VZRZ01006679.1, read as the reverse complement.
CAACCTCAAGGGACCCAGTGTCATAAATGACTGAGCCACCATCACTCCCAAAGTGTGCAGCCCGTGAAGATGAGCCATCTGCTTCTCAGCACTCTGAGCAGAGCTGACCCTTCAGAAACTGCACCCTAGGTCCTGCTGGTAGTGGAGAGTGGAGGAGAAAACTTAACTTCATGCTTGTGGGATTTAACATCGTGGTCGAAAAAACCCAAACCTGAGTGCCCATCTGTTTTTCAGTATAAACATTGATTTTCTGTGGCAAAGGGGGGTTTAAATGTAGGACAGAGACATCCCTATGAAACAAAAGCTGTTTATGATTATCCAATATTGTGCCATTTTAAAGACTGTTATCACTAATAGCACATCTAGATTAGGGTTGGCTAGGGCTTGCTTTGTGTCCCTTTCCTGTCTTCTTCCTGGAGGCTTCAAACCCAGCTTAAACCTTGGGTGAACAACCACTCAAACAATACAAAAATCACCACAAGCACAAGTCCTCTGACCCAGCAGTGGAAAAAAAGTTTTTACCAAACCAACACAAAATGGAGAATGCAGGAGAGAAGCAGTGCCAGGGTGGCTGGCAGCATCTCTGTGAAAATGGTGACCTTGGATACAGAGATAGGGTGAAATCTGTCCTGCAGTTACTGATGCTGCTGCACCGGGGACAGCAGTGGGGAAGCTTCATCAAGGCTCAATTCAGACAAAATTAAAACCCATCCAAAAATACAATTATTGACTTGAATTCACATTCTTTTCCTGAGGTCAACAAGGTTTAACTAACAGGTTGATTCTTCCACCGACTTTGCACACAGAGCTAAGGAAAATGTCAGAATTTCACTCATGTTTCTGGCTGTTATTTGCAGTAGCCGATAATTCTTAATAACCCCTCAGAGTTATCCTTTGTCTAACTGTAAAAACAGATTCACAGTTAATGTGCAAGGAAAAATAGGTGATTTCAAATAACCTTTTAAAGCTGAAATTCAATCTCTCAGGAAAAAAGTCCCAAATATCCAGAGTTATACATAAGGAAACACTGAGAAGAGAGCATTCTCGAGCAGCTCACCTCCAAATCACTGGGCTTGTCTCCATCAGCTGTGCTCCAGCACAGGCTCCAGTTCACGAACAGAAGAGTTGAGCACCATGCAGCAAATCAGAACACACTCAGCAACCCTTGGAGGAGCTGCTGGTTGGGAGATCTAGGTTGCCCTTCCATTTCTCTTGCTGACACATTCCTGCATGCTCTCTGCCAGCCACACAATCAGTGTTCCTGTTGAAGAGAAAAGGAAAAAATTCATGTCTTGCTGGCTGCCTTGTCTGGCAAGAGCACAAGCCCTTTAGAGCAGGACAATCTTGTCCCTGTGAGCCTGGATGGCCAGTCTCAGTGCAGAAGTGGTGATGAACATCTATGTGTGTAGACAGAGACACAGATGGGAACCCCCATGCAGATCCCCACCAAACTTGTCTGTGTTTCCTTGGCAGGAATGAAACAGTATGAGGAAGAGTTGGATGTATTAATAATATGCCAAAAGGAGGCACAGCTAATAAAAGAACTTTTTAGAGATCCTGCTAATCTCAAGTATCCTGATTTACAAACATCCACGTTCCTGCTCCCCAGGAGAGTAGTCACAGATTTTACTTTAAAGTTCTCAGCAAGTTTCATGTTGGCACATGATATATTTTTTACACATTATTGAAGACATTGAACTTCAAAATCCTGGTTAAACAAAAACATCTAACCAGTCCTACAGCTTCAACAAAGCTCTAAACAAAGGCCAGACAAGTTCTGTGTCTGACACACAGCGAGGTGCTGTCCCTCTTTCCCAGCCATTTCCAGGGCCCTGCAAACCCCAGCAATCAGGCAAGGAGCCAGACACTGCCACAGCACACAAAGGGTCCCTGGGTCTGAGGAAACCACTGCTTTGTTAGAGCAGCCTGAACAGAAATTTTGGGTGGGACCATAACAGCTTACAGTATCTTCTGGAGGATGAGCAGGGAAACTTTGGGACAGGTTTCAGAGCCAGCATTAGGCAAGCATGCGTCTAATACCCACACGTGTCTTTCCAAGGCCCTTGTGCTTAGAAATGACACAACTTCCCTTTGGAGGGGATGAGCAAGTGGGGTTTCGCCATTCTGCCTCCTCTGCATGAAGGAGGATGTGGGGAAAATAAATAATATATAACTTTTTCTGCTTAGGGGCCCCTCTGTGCATGTGCTCCTCGCAGGGGTGGGGGTTATTTGTGCTGCCCTGGCATTGCTGCTCTGTCACTGAAACTTCACGTCCTCATTAAACACGGGGATGCGCTGGGGTGGTCTGCACGTCCCTCCACATGCCAGCCCCTGGCTGAGGGGACTCGGGTGCTTGCCAGCCCTGCAGCACACACAGACAGCCCCCCAAGGTCTCCATGGAAAAAAATACTGCACAAACCTGTACCTCTTCTTGTTCCAGCACTTTGAAAAAATAAATTCAGAGCGAACGCAAGTAGTGGAAACCATGGGAAAGGGAATATATGAGGTGAGCATTGAGAGAATAGCAGCAAGACTGAAAGGAGAGCTAAAGGAAAAATGCCCTGTTGGGACAGGTTTTCCATGGAATCACAGCCACGGGAACAGCACTGGACTAAGGGGAAGAGCACTCTTCACAAACCTTGAGGAAAAGGAAGGATGACTGCGAGCAAAGGGTTCACTTCCTTCCAAAACCTTTTATTTTTAGCATTCATTGCCATAGCAATGTGTCAGGCCATCTCTCCAGGTTAAGTTTTTTTATCCTTTCTCTTGGGAAACCATTCCTTGAACCAACAATGCTCAAGGCCATGTCTCCATCTGGGAAGAATTCCCACAGCTTTCAGTGGAGCTACAACAACTGCCAGCAGCAGATCAGCTAAGCCCACCCTAAAAGTTCTCCTAACTTCCTCAGCAGCATCTTACTTAAAGCCGCTTTGGGCTAGAGCTCATCTTCCTTCAAAGTGGCTCATCCCTTAAAAGTACATTCAACTTTTCAATGTTTCAGCAAGGAAAATTTAGCTGTCGTAGCTGCTTTTTCAATTCATCCCACTCTCACACACTCTGTCTGGTACGGAGCTTCCTCCTACACATTTTTGGACACTTATGTGAAGCAAGCAGAAACCCCAAGCCTGCTGAGGTGGGAGCTGGCCTGGCACAGGATGTAGTCAAAGAAACCAGAGGATTAACAGCCATTAGGGAACCTCAGCCAGGCTTCAAACATAAAAACCAATACTTCCTGCGTGGCTGAGGAGCACATGGCTGAGGGACAGTGCCCCTTTATGTGCTCCCAGACACACTGTGTGCGCCTGGGTCCCCAGAGCCCAATAAGCTTCATTCAGCAGGGGCAAAAAATAGACAAAGATGAAATCAAATATCATGACATTTTCTCAATGTTTCTAGTCAAACAGAAAATTAAACAGGCTCAGTTTTATTGCCAGAATGATAATTTATGCACGGCTTTGAGGAAAGCAGACTCAGGCGCACTCAGAAGGTCAGGTTTAATGCTGTTATTAGCTGTCCCTTCCTTCCTTCTAGAAATCCTCACAGAGCTACTTCCCAATCAAAGGGGGAATAGTTAACATAGGGAAGACATGGGCTGAAGCTTTATAGGAAAGAGGAAAGCAAGGACAGTTCATATCCCTTGGTGGCAGGCAGACTGGGTGGGCACTATGTACCCCAAAGTAATCTCACCCTCGGCCCCTTCGTGCAGAGACTTCTGCAGTGTTGTGGACACACTGTACTGGGGGAGTTTGGGTTGGTTTGATTATGACACAGTGACACTAAAATCTATTATTCTGTGACCATGAAATACGCAGTCAGAGAGTTTACCCTTTTCAAATACCAAAGGTTGAATTAATAAATAAAACACTGACCCTGAATCAAAGTTCTGATAAAGGAAGTTAAAGGAGTAGATGTGTTCCTACATTGTGCTCTGTATTAAAGCACTGTAAGGGAGGGCAGGAAAGGTGGCTTAAAGATGGTTGCTTACAAATAGCAAAACATTCCTAAGTATAAGCCTTGTCCCAGATTTCTCAAAATTAGGGTCTGTGCTGTATCTGCACCTTGATGTGTATGTGGATATCCCACACACACCTTGGGCTGCAGGTTGCACCCCGTTTCCATCCAGTGCAGAACAGAGCTGGCAATATAGAACTAGCACTGGCTGGTCTGGCACAGATATTATATCCTTGTGCAGAGAGGAGAGCTGGGCTGGGCACAGAAAGGAGGGGAATTTGGAAAAAGTGCCAAATCATCCATCTCCACAGGAGCCAAACACCAGCTGCAGCTGTGAAAAGGGATCCTAAAAACCACCAGCATTGTTAGAGGAAGAGGGAACCTCCTTCCTGGAAATCTCACTGCACAGAGCCTGTGACCACGGTGTCACCAGCTCACTGTGGACAACAGCTGGCGTGCAGGTTTCCACTGAGCTGTGGTATTTCTGAACTGATTTTGTTCATCTTTCCAAGATCTCTGGCAACTGAAGGAGCTGGATAGGAAAAATGGGCTGACTGCAGATGAAATGTGAACCTGAAGAGCTTGCTGGAATGAGCACTCATTACATTCAAAGACTCACAAGAGAATTGAATGCTGTAATGATTTTTTACAAGTTTCAGTGAACAGATGCATTGTGAACCCCTCACAAAATCCCTCTCCTGAATTTATATTTACCAGCCCTTGGAAGTGTCTTTTTCTTGGAAGATCAAACATCCTGACTCCTTCCAACTAATTAAATGAATTTCCCTGGGAATAAATTGCAGTTGTCACCTAATCAGATGGTGCATTTTAATATGATGTTGACTTTCTAGTGCTGAAGTATCTGAATTCCAGAGTGTTTTGGCTAGACTGTGTACCCTGCTTACAACTCAGGTCTAGTTTGTTAACGAAGAAGTTTACAGCTCACTGGAAAAATTTATGCCACCAATTCAAGCCCTCATTTCAGGTTTCTTTGCTTCTTCCTTCATATCCTTACTAGGGTCTTGCTGTTTTCCTTTATTTTGAGAGCACTGAGAACTTCGCCCATCACCATCATTTCTTTTGTCTTTTTGGATACTATCTCAACTGTTTGTGGCCATACCAAGAAGCTTGTTGTCCCTCAGCTCTGGCTCAAGCCCTTTCCAAAATTAGATGTAAATTCTGAATAGAAGTTTCATCAACATGCCTAACAGCTTGTGTTTCCAGAATAACAGTGCCAGAAAAAAAAAAAAGTCCAAATGCAATGAGCAAAGACACAACAATGATTTCTGAAGTCATTCATTGGGAAGGACTTCAGTTGTCCTGATGTGTCCCAAAGCTGTCAGCAGTGTCAGCACTTTGTCAGTACTGCAGATGAGGGAAAATGCAGCTCAAGTCAAACCAGGTGAAGAAACTGATGCACTTGCTGAAAGACTGTTCATTTACTTTTTAAAACCAGGAACGGCCTGATCCAGCAATTCACAGTTTTCAATGATTTTAGTAGCAATGAGACCAGGTGTAGAAGGTAACCCTGGAAGAGGTGACAATCTGGACTGAAACAATCTGAGCCTTTTGGGATGTTGAGCTTCTTGGGAATGATATCCAATATTCTTCCCTGGTGATATAATTATGAAGCAACTCCATCTGGTAACTCATATCCCTGACACCAGTGAAATACTTATGCCCCAATATCCTGTGTGACCAAACCCTGAGTTGCATCTGGTCACATTGCATTTGCTCCCCAGAGAAATTTAGAGGGATGCAGTTCCTTGCCAGGAGCTTTTCAGGGTATCACAAACCATGTGCCAACTTCTTACTCATAGTCAGTGTCAGAGTACAAAAGCATTACCAAAATCCTGCAGTACAAGTCATGAACACATTGAAGTCACTAAAGGTGACACCTGCACTTCTGCCCCATGTACCATCTCTGCAGAGCATTACTCCCAGTTTAAGCAGGAAGACATTTGAGTAGGAGCACAAGGCTTTCCAGGGCTCTTGTGAAGAAGTCTCCTAGTACATGCAGCAATACAGGCCAGTTACAGGAGGTTAAAAATGAACATTGAGCTAAGGAGGCTGAGGGCACACCAAGGGAAAGGAAACCACACTAGAAGAACTCTGCTGAAGTTGCAAAGGCCATGGAACGGGCCATGAAAGACACTAAAATGTTTGCATGACCAAAAGGTCAATCACATGAAGTATATGCCTTCAGTAAGCTTTTTAGAAGTGGACTTTTTGAGAAAGGAAGAAAATTGTCTCTCTTTCTTCCCCTTAGACATCTTTCCCCCAAAACCAATGTGAACATAGTATGGCCAAGCCTTCTAGCTCTCTGACAAAGAGCCCCAGTGGGCCAGCAGGGACATAAACAGAACAATTAAGTCCCTCTGTTACAGAAAAGCAGGCTAGTAAATTGTTCTCAAACGGGACAAATTTGGTGTGGTTTGTTTGGGGGTTTTTCTAGGTTAAGTGGGGTTAATGTTTGGATGAGAAGCACATTCCAGCGTGATTTCACCACTGAAATGCAGCCATCCCTGGGGTGGAGCCCTGCAGCTGCTGGTGGTGCACATGTATTTTGCTCAATACATCCAAAGAACAACTGAGGATACATCACTCTTTGGGTAGGATGCTGACTTGAGCATTCTTGTTCTTGTTACGCGCGCCAAGGAAAGGAAAGGACTTTTGCTTTCCCTGAGAACTTCTGTATTTTTCAGCTGCATTGATTGCAAGTGGGAAAGCAAAGACACCTCCCTCATCAGAAAGGCAGAAGGCTGATGGTGCCAGCACAGAGGGACATCTCTTTGCAGCAACAACCTGTCATCCATGTCCACGCTTCTTCCTCAAGGACCATGCAGCAGCATCCTGCTGGGTGCCAACCTGAGACCCTGAGTGCAGACCAGGAAACTCTGAGGTGTGTGCTAATATTCACCTGGCAGAGCCGAGAGCGATGTCTTGTCCCTGCACATCCCCCAGGCAGTGACTGAGCAGCCGAGAGCTGTGCAGGGCTATCGAACACACACAGCAAAATGCCAGATGTTAATTGCTCACATTTCCCCCCCAACCTCCTCTCTCCTCGTGCCTTGCCAGCTCACTTCACCCTTCCTCACAGCAGGCTGAAGCCTCTTCATATCCTGCTGGCTTTATTCCAGCTGTCTTGACACAACCCAGTTTCTCCTATTCCTAATCACGCATTTCCTGGCATGATCCCCATTGGAAAACTCAAGTTCTGATAACATTTGATGACCTTTCCTTTATTATTTCCCACAGCGCTCTTCAGTCCCCAATAGGTTCTAAAATTGGGATTTGCCTTCCTGGAAAGCCAGACACGGGGGGTGAATGACTCATGAGCCTTGGCATGTGGCTTCAGCAGCCCAGGACACACAGGCAGTACCTTCCCCTTCACACAGTGGATCCAACAGTAGGAAGTATTATTTTGCAGGGCTGTGCTCCGTGATTTCCTAGAAAAGCAACAAAAATGCCACATGTGTTTGTGTTTCCATGTGAATTCAGCACAAGGAAATCCACACAGGCCACATGTGGTTTAGAAATTGTAGGTGTTGTGAGCCTCGTGTCTGCATAATGTCTTGCCCTTGGTATGCAGTAAACATTCCACATCTTTAAGGGAAACTCCCACATAGCCAGGGGAAGGAGGGGCTTTAAAACCCCAGATCCGAACTTCAGCACAAAGGCACGAGCAGACAATAAATTTTCCATCTGCAAAGGAAGCGTCCAATTTCACCCGATGAGTTTGATAGGCTGCTTTAAGGGGGCGATTGTGCAAGAGCAATCACAGAGGGACCAAAAAAACCCTGCCCAGCCACATACAAGCTCTGAAGAGAGAAAGATGCCCGAGAGTTAAGGCTCTGCCAACGACCAGGTCACACTGCAGAAGCTGACGGGGCCAGATTTCTACCCAGCTTTACAGCTCACAATCAGACCCTTGTTCAGAAAGAAAAGTCAGCTCTTATCTCACTACCAAAAAAGTCAATATACCAGAGTCCTCTGCTTGAAACAAGATTCTGAGTAGTTGCTAAAGCATATCCTCCATGTCAGAAGAAACCCGACAGGTCCTGATTCTGGGATAAGTTTCTGCCTGTCACATGGGACCTTAAGTGTGTCTTTGTCCCTCTGACATCCCCTCTGAGATAAGGATGTGTGTCCCAACATTGTTCTATTTTTTCCCTACTTTACATTTGAAGAAAACATATAATAATAATTTTAAAATCTCATTCTAGATGTAGAATACTCCAATCTGAAAGACAAAGAACATGAAAAGTGTTTGAACTGAAGCAAGAATGTGTCTACTTAATCAACCCAAACATTCCCCTAGATTTTCTGCTGAAGAAAAACTCAGATTTTGATTCAAGTCTGAATCAAGACTGAAAATCTAACATTTGTAGAATCATTATGGGTAGAAAAGACCTCCAAGATCAAGTCACAATTCAACACACTTATGAAGGAGGAGTCATGTGGGGAAACATTGTTTGAGGAATTATTAAAAAAAAACCCAAAACCATGAGGTCATTTATATTGATTCCAGGCTGAACTTTGCAGATTAATTATGGAAGAAAAAATAGGTACTGACAGCTCAATGTTGACTTTTAAGCTGGTTATTAGAACAAAGCAGGCCGAGCGTGATCTTTAGAGGAAATAGCTTCTGATAGGGTCCTGGTGCTATGTTTCTTAGGTAACTGGACTCTGGCCAAACCATCTGGCTCTTCTGCATTTCATTCTAACAAAGAGGGCTTCACAAAGCCTGGAAGAAAATCCTGTACACAAGAAATGTAAGAATTATGCACAGAAATGTGCCATTCAAGGAGATATTTGATACATTTCAAAAGGATTTAGGGGAAAGAAGGTAGGCAAATTAAAAACAAATACTGAAAAAAGTGCTTATACCTGAGCAAAAGCAGGACAGTCCCTGAATTGTGGGGTTTTGCATTATTTGATCCCATGTAGGAAACAAGTATCTTACTGTTGAAAGAGAAAGCCTCTTTCTCCTGAGGCAGAAGAGAACAGCAGTCTCAGGGTCACAGCTCCCTAGATAGACCTTGGATCAGGAAACTCCAGAACTTAGCTTGCCTGCCTTCTTTGCACCAAAACACAGGGAGAGCCATTTAAACCTGGCACAATGATGGTTTCCTCTGGAGCAGACACCCAAGCAAAACAGCCCCAACCCAAATCACAGCATGCTCATCTCAGCCTGGTCAGCATCAGGGAGAAACACAGCTCTTCCTCAAAATCCCTTTACTTCCATCCACATAATCCACTGCCTTTCCTCTTGGTAGCAAAAGCAAAATTGGATTCATAGGGATATCCACTGTGGAAAACAAGAATGTACCTGTGTCCTCATCCACTCATTTGTAGCAGGATCAGCACATGCAGACTCCAAGTCTTATATGACAAACCTGTGTTGAGCTGACAACCACAGAAAATTTGGCAGGGAAAAGGGATAATTAGGACTCTGAGCAGATGCTCCTAATCTGCTCTCCAAGGCAGATGGGAGCTTACTGACAAATTCCTTGAGTTCATATGGGTGTCAGAGGAGTTTCTCCCTGTTTCAGACCAGTGAAGTGCTCTGTCCTGTCCTGCACAGTGAAGTTACACTGTGTCTGTCTCTCCTCTTCATCAGCCAGGCACAGGATCAAACAGCAACAGGACACAGCCGAGAGAAATTGACCTTTGCCAGCTTTGGGACATCCTGTGATATCCCATTTCTCTGCCAAGGCTCATCTGTTTTCACTCAGGGTCTTACCTGCACTGGATTTGTTGCAGATGTCCCCATGTGGACAACCCTGCTCTGCACCAGCACTGCCCAGGTAGGGCCACACAAACACACCCCACCTCTCCTCTTTTCCACATCCCAGCTCCTCACTTGGCTGATTTGATCTCAGCAAAACTACACCTTTGCTGCTCACTTTCATCATTAATTCTGCAAGGATCTGCAAGGAACTGAATTTCTTCCACCTCACCTGGAGTGAGGGTCAAAATCCAAAGGCAAAACTTTTTGCCTTATCCAGAAGCTTTTTCCCTGCATGAGTGGTCTCAAAGGTGCTGGCAGTAAATGAATCAACTTCTCATTTTGCACTTTTTCAGCTTTGGCTGTCCTAAAGCTATTTTTTCTCTCAAGTGCAAATGTGCATAAACATCAAAAATCTTTGGTCTTAATATAAATGACAGATGTACAGAATGAACCATTCCAAAGGGTCATCAGTGCCAGAAGGAGCTGGTCCCCTCACTCATGTTCCCCCACTTATCCTCTTTGCCACAGCTCTCGTGCTCAGCAGAGGCCGCACTGAACCACCTCCCCAAACACAGCAAAGCTGCTTCTGGCAGGTGATCAAGGTGCACCTTCCCAGCACAATGTCTGCCAAGCACCAGGACCTGTGCCAGGGAGGAGATGGGAAGGCACAGCTGGAAGCAGGGACAGGATATAACAGTTCACTGCTGCCAGGAAGAAGAAATCAGCTGTGGCATCTAAAATTCACCCTTGCAACTCTGGCTACCAAGGTGTGACTGAAATAGAGCAGAAGAGAGTGAACAGAGTTGGAATCCATGCACCTCCTGACTACAGCAATTCCCCTTAAAACCTCACTTTGCTCCCCCTCACCAAATTTTTCTGAGAAACAGGGCGAGAAACTGCATTTCATATTTTCCATCCTATCTCCCCTCCTGCTGCTAATGATTTGATTGCAGAAATTTTCAAAAGCACCCAGGAAATGCATTTGCCTGATTTCTAATGGGAAAAAAGTATCAAAATCCCCTGTGGTTGCATCACTGTAACAGCCCATATATGCAGCCTGCCATAAAGAAATAACAGCTATTTACTGAGTGATGTAAAGATTAGTTTAATGCTATAAATACTTCCAAACATTGTTGAAACATTAACTAATCCACTCTCACAGCAGCTCCTTGTGGCAAATGAAGACATTCTTTATGTGTTGAAGGGGGTTTAGAGCAGAGATTTCCATATATATGCAGCAGCATCTCCTGAGAGTGGCTCTGAAACTGTGAGTGCTATTATTGACCCCCTTCAGGGATGGACCAGGTTCTGGTGTGAGGGCTGATAAAAACACAAACCCCAACTGGATACTCTTTAAGAGGAGGATGGGGACCTTCTATGCAGACAGTTACCTTCCACTGAGACAAAACAGCTACTTCATCACAGTCAATTATTCTGAAACAAGCATAATTTTGCTCTTTTCCTTTGGATGACTGATTAAAAGATGAGAGGGACCAACAACAGAAAACAGGCTCCTGAACTCAGCCAAAATATAGGATACAGTAGCTGATGGTAAAAAATTGCTTTCCACAGATATTTCAGACTCTCACAATTATTTTAATCTATGGTGGTTCAACCACCCTGAAACCACTCTGGTGAAAGGGTAGGTATAAGTACAAATGTAATCCATCTTTACTCATATATCCTTAGATTTTAGGAAACAGCTACCTATAGAAACAGCCTACTCTTTAACTAGAAAGAGAAAAAGAAGTTATATAACTGTTCCACCCAACCAAACATTGTATTTATCTGAAAAAATACATGAAGTCACACATAAAACTCAAAGGGCAAAGCATGCTATAAATCAATTGGGATCAGTTTCTCCCTTTCCAGCTGCTATCACACATGACCATGAGATTAGTTCAGTTGGTCAGAGCATGGTGCTAATAACCCACCAAGGTGGGTTTGATCCCTGTGTGGGCCATTCTCAATAAGTTGTGTATCCCTTCCAACTCAGAATGTTCTGTGAAATCTCCTGGTGTCCAAGGGCAGCTGCCTCTTTGCTCTGAAGCAAGACCTGCCACAGACACATCAGCAGACTGCCCATTTTTTGGGGTTCCCCAAAGTCTCTGCTATGGAGGGCTTGCTCAAGTCAAGAAAGGAAAAAGTGGTGGAAAAGGGGGGAGGAAGCAGTGAAGGAAGCTGTCTGTTAGCAATGCCTCCTGTGGCTGTAGGCAGGCAAAGGACCACTTGCTTTGGACCTTCTGTTTTCCTCAGGACCAGGAATCCACAGACCTGGGAAACCATCTTCAGTCCATCTCAGCCACCCCAGTGATTCAGCAGACACTCTGCAAATGAATCCTGGTGTTTATGGTGAGGGGTCTGCCTGCACACCAGGAGAAACTCCTTTTTACCACGGCTGGGACTGTCAGGCTTTCACAAACCCCTCAGGTGAGCAGCTGCAAACTGAGCAAGAGCCCAGCAAATGGAGCCAGGCTGGAAGAGGCTTGATGGATACCTGTGGCTCTCCAGGACACCCGGGTGTCTGTTCCTTCCAGCCTTGAGAAGGAAGCACAAGAAAAACACACCAGGATAGATGGCATGAGAAATAAAAGCAACTGTGGGGACAGGCCCCTGTAAGTTTTACTTTTGCATGACTGAATAAGACAACTCATTTTCAATCACAATGGAAGAGGAGAACACTTTTGGGGCACTCTGTCCCTCCTGGGCCTGCTCCCCACACTCCTGCCAGTGCACAGCCACCAGATACTGTCAACAAGACACAGCACTGAACCATTTCCCTTTGGTTCCCTACTTATAATGCAGTAAGGACCCAGCTTCTCTCCCTGGCAGGGATTTGGATAAGGCACACTGAGCTTGGGTTGGGCATCTCAGAATTAAAAGTGGCAAACATGGCAGGATGAGTGTCTGCCCACACATCTAATATTTCTCGTTTTAGACCCAAATTTACTTGTGTTTCTCCTGAGCTGCCATTGTCTCCATTTCCTTGTGAAAATTATAGACTGGAGGTACACCTAACACAGAGCTGAGGTTGTACTGAATGTTGCTCCCACACAGGGTAGAGGAGATCCCCACTGCTGGGAACATCTGTTATTTTGGAGTAGATACAGCAATGCCTATAATCCTTTCTGCACTGGTCACGTCAGAAGGCAAAGGCAGGGGTTATATAGAGAGCAAGGCTGGGTGGGAAACACCTTGCCAGTCCAGCTAGGAGGACACTGGTACTTGCTCTTTGCTTTTCTCTGTCTGAGATGTGAATTTGGTCCTAAGCCCAGCCAAGTGGCAGCAAAGTCCTGGAAAGAGCCACCTGCCATCCTCCAGCGAGGGACAGCCCTAGGATGGGCTCAGCTGCACTGGACAGAGATGGGAGGAGGCCAGTGCAGCTCTGGACCTTCTCTCAGCTCCCTCAGTTGTTGCAGTGAGCATGGAGCAATGGAGAGATCATCTCTGAGCAGACACAGGAACCTGGCCTGCCTTTGTCCAGGCCAAGGCTGACACAGCCAGGTACAGGCTGCTGGGAGCCCCCACACAGAGCTGTCCCCACAGCCTGCAGTGGATGTGCCAGCAAGGATAGAGATGCAAAGAAATCTCTTATTTTAAACAAACCCACAATTCAGCAAACACGCTGAAATATTTTTGTTAAACACTGAATGGGGGAAAAAAAGGCTTTGTAATTCCTATCTTAACATTTTCAATGTAGCAAGTCACCAGGAATATTTTGGGGTATTTTTAAGAATCTTAGTTTAAATATAGGTTATAATTAGAGTTAAGGTTTTTATTTGAAGGGAGGATGGGGGGTAGGATCTGCAAGTTCTTATTTTGCTGGTGGGGCATTTTGATTTTCTATCCAGGTTCAGGAAAAAGAAAGAGAGGAAAAAAAGACAAAAGACTAGTTCTTACATTTTTTCCACAGACCAAAACCACTATCCCTGAGCATCTCTATTCACCACCTCCACTGCCTACATTTCCCCATCAAAACCATCATGTATCAAGCAAGCAATGTCCACAGTCAGCTAATTAATGTTACAGAGGCCTGGGCTTAAGGAGAGAAAAAAAAATAACCACACTAAAGGTTGCAAGCAGTGAAACCCCAATGGAACAGAGTCTGGAAAATTCAGCCTTGCACTGGCCAAGAGCTTTCCCCCTGTGCAATGTTTCTGGAGCAGCCAAGGCAGTAAACAGCACATGGAGCTGATGTGCTCCATATGACAGAAACCAGCCAGGAGAAAACTCCCAGCCCTCACCTGCATGGACACAGGGCTGGGAAGAGGGGCAGCTTTTGGTCCTGCCACTGGTTGTAGCCAGGCCAGTTTTTGGTGCTGTTTTTGGTGCTCCTCTGCTGAGAAGAGATGCTGGTTTACTGCATCACACAGGGTTAGAAAAGCCAGGCTGAGGTCCATATCAGCACATGGGGACGATGGCCACTGGCCACCAGGGATGACAGAGTCACCACAGCACACCCAGGGAGGCTCACCAACCTTCTGTCTGCCACCAGCTTTGTTTTCATGCAAAATACCCTGCCCAGAGAGCTTACTGCAACTTGCCTGGCTGATTTTGGATGGTGTCGATCTAAAAGAAACATTATGGTGGAAACAGAGGCAAGAAATCAGGTATTTCTCTGAGGGATGGGGCAAACAGCTAACAGGATTCCAGACAGGTACATCTGCTTCAAACACAACCAGAGCTACCACTCTCAGACCAGGGTATTCTGAAATCAAAGCCCATCTGTCTGCAGAGGGGACTGTGTTATCTGTGAGTTGAACTCCAGAGCTCAGTGATGCTCCTGGGGGATAGCTGAGGGCTGCAGCTTTGGCACTTAGCTTGTCACTTCCATGTGGCAATTATAAATGCAGCTGGTTGGATTTATATATGCCAGCTGGCTCTCTGGAGCTGAAAGGGTGGGATCTTGTCAGGATTATCAACTGGGAACACAGATTTAGGTCCAGAGGAGCAAGCGAGCATTTGGGCTGTGCTGCTCCAGCCTTGGAGCAGTTTCAGCCAGTCCCCCAAAAGCAGTAGGAAGTGTCAGAGTCCAGCCCAGAGCAGAAGGCAAACATTTGAGTAAAGCAATCCCAGGAATTGAGGCAAAAGGACGGCATGGCTGGTATTAGAGCGGGGCAGGAAACAATGTTATCATCCAAGGAGAATGTGGTATTTTGCAATGTTTTCTTGTCCAAGATCAGTGCAAAAAGTCTTAGTAAGAGTTTTTGGCGAACCAAGTTTAAAAAAAAAACAAACCTCAAGATATTATTTTAAGCATTCAATCTGTACAGGCCTCTCTCCCTGGCTTGCTCTTAAATTTAAAGGACAGAAGAGACATTTTAACTCATAATTTATCAGTTTTCTCAGTGTTAAGTGATACAAAGCAGAAACACAAACCAGTCCTGACTCCCACAGGCAACTCCCTGCCCAGTGCCAAGGATATCACCTGCATCCTTTAGTGTCTGGCTCTTCCATGCCAGGGACACACTTCTGCACCCACCTAAGGGCAGAGTCCATCCCTTCCTTCCCTCCACCCTGCTCAGCCAAGGGAATAACCAGTTAGAAAACTCCTCATGTGAAAAGCAAGAAGGAACCACAGACTTTCTGCTAAAACTAAGCCAGGCAAGCAAGATCTGTTGCACAGCTGGAAATTAGTCCATGGTTGTACATCTGCAGATTTACTGTTGCACCCTAATCCTGAGCCCCCCAGCTATTGTGATTAAGTGCCCATGGGGCCAGCCAAGGAATGTAATAAATGCAAAGGCATGGACAAAAAAAGCAAAATACAGTTTCTGGAACAGAAAGGCCTCATAATAAAAGCTGAAACAAAGGTGTGGCGTTTTTTCCCTCCGCATATATCAGAGCCCTTACCTCCCCACCTCTGCTCCAGGAATTAAAATGTGGAGTTATGCTGACACCTCCCCATACAATGAAAAAAGATGCCCTCAACACCCATTCAAACCTTTCTCAGACATGAAATTCCAGGATCTGGTGATGCAAAGCTCTCCGAGTGTTGTTAACTACATCATTTCAGGGACAGAGCTCCTGTTCCCATAGGTTGGAACTGGCAAAACTATGAGGAATGAACAACAGGGAGTCAAGGATTCACCATGCAGGTAGATTTATACCCTTCCAAGGCAGGGGCTGGTGTTGCCAGGCCTGGCAGATCCATCAGTGCCTGAGATATGGCTCAGCCTGTGCAGCATGGAGTGGTGACTGTGACAGATCTGCCATGGCAAGGTGGAGCAGGGACAGCTGCTTCCAGCTGCAAGTGAGGATGGCAGGACCAAGGCAGGGGCTCAGGCAAGAACTGATTCTGAACAGTCAGACCAGATAACTTAAGGAAAGTATTTTCAAGAGAGGCACTGCTTGTTGAGGGGAGAGAAAAAAATAATTAGAGTTTAATCCTCTGCAGCAATAAAGCCCTCAGTGACTTGCTTATCTGTTTGTGCAGACAGCCAGACTGACAGACAACAGCAGAGAGACAGCCTGACATCAAGGGGAGGTCTGACTGTCCAGGGAACCAGCTCTGCACACTGCCAATACTCGTGCTCTCCATTCAAGCCCCAGGGCTTGGGCTCTTACCACAGTGACTTCTCAAGAAAGAAAACAAATTTCTCTGCTTCACAGCCACAGAGACAAAACTCAAACTTATTCCCCCTAAAGATTAGTCACAGTAAGAAAATTAGATTAATAGCTGTTGGCTGCTGAGGGCCCCAGCTCAGGGCTGCTGGGTCCCTGTGAGCTGCAGCAGTTGGAACAGAAATTAGGAAAATACAGTGGCCCCAAAAATGCATTTACTCTTCCTTGCACATAGACCAGAACCTGCAAAATGAACACACAGCTGCAAAATGGCTGTGCTCATCCCACCCCTGCTCCAGCAGACCTGCAAGCAGGCAGAGAGACACACTGGGAACAGCATGGGAAGGGTACAGGTGCTTTAAAGGCAATGAAAACCCGCTGCAGCAAAAATCCAGCCTGCACCAAAGCACGATGCTGGATAGGAGCTGCTGACATTCTCTCCACGAGCCATCCTGCCAGGCTAGCCTTTTCCAAATGAGATTTCCACCCTATTCATTTAGATAGCACAGCCTGTACTCTTGGGAAGAAGGGGGGAAATGGAAAAAAGCAGGAAGATCAAAGCTCCGCGAGTCCATAATATTTTATTAGTTCCTTCCATCTGTCATGCACCAATGACTCCTGGGGAAATCAGCCCCCTCTTGAGAGCCGCTACCTTTTCCTTGCCGGCTCGGGAGCAGCCGCTATTGTGCTCCTTTATTGGTATTTGTTCCGTCTGAACGAGCTCCGGCTCCTCATTCACAAACCAGCCTCTGCTCCTTGAATCGGAGGGCGAGGGAGGGGAGGGACGGAGGAGGATCTTGCTGCGTCTCTGTTACCTCTGTCACGCTCCGCTCGGTGCCTTCTGCATCAATGGAGACCTCGGGAATCCTCGGGCTTTGTTCTCTCCTGCACGCGGGGGCTTTTCCTGCTGCAATAGCAGGTAGCAGGAATAACCCCGAGCATGTACAATCATACAAATCCACCTGCTGGGGCGAGAGGAAGGTGCTACACGCTGCTTTTGGAGAAAGGAAAGCGCTTTGGGGGAGCAGGAGAGAGGAGAGGAAAGAGACAGATTTCCTGAACACCTGAATAAGGCGGAGCGGAGGGAGCTTTTTATAATGGAAAAAACTGCCTTGCTCTGCTATTGTCAGGATGTAAATGGAGGAATTTGAAAGGCTGATTGCACAGTCTGTCGGTGGTTAAACTCCATGAGATGTTGTGCTATGGAAATGGAAAGGCTCCCACCCATCCATGGCCCTTCCCTCTCCAAAGATACTGCAAGCAAGCATTGTCCTGCTTTCTCCAGAGCTATGAGGTCCTTTCACAAATGTACGATGGGGATAAGACCTCAGTCACCCTGACTTTCACCGTCAATTAATTATGCCCTGAATGAAAGCATCTTAAAATGCTCAAGTTCCCAGATCCCACTCAATGGAATCAAATCAAGCATTCAAAATTGCCCCCAAGTCCTGGTTTTAGGAGGGTTTGACCTTGTTTCACTGAAATCAAGCTCCTTCACTGAACACAGGCTCGAGCAAATCAAGAACCTTTTGTACTGAAGCCTCTCAGGACACCAGACCCAAGCAGGGCAGCCTGCCCTGGGCACACATCCCGTAGTTACACGGGTGGGTGGGTGCACACACGTGCTCCCATCTGTGTTTGTCATCCCTGGCTCTTTTGGCAGAGCTGCAGCTCCTTGGTGAATGATAACCCTGCTCTGTTCTGCATTAGGGCTTTTGTTCATGCACGGCTGGTGACTTTGCATGGACAGTGCCCACTGTGCTCAGCACCACGCTGGGTAACGGCCGGCTCCGGAAAGGAAATTGCTCCTGCTCCCTCACCCTGGAGAAAGCTGCCTGCATGCATCAGCTGCTGCCTTCCTCTGACCCAAGCCTCCCTCTTACCCTGCTCCATCTGTCTCTGTAATTCAGGGCTTACATTTCAGCCAGCCCTGGCATTGCCTTTGCCAGCCACTGCAGATGTTCGCTGCTGGTGTGCGCTTCTCAGTGGCAGAGCAGGAAGAGTAGCTGGCCCTGCCATTCCCTGATCTCATTCTCTAGGGCCCCTGAAGCACCTTCTCCTGGTCCCATGGTAAGCCAAGACCAAATGGAGCTGCAAAAGACCTGGAGGTCATATCCCATTCCCAGTGCCCTGGGCCTGGCACACAGTAGAACAGAAACCCTTTTTGTACCAGGCCTCACGCCCAGAACCAGAGTAGCTGGGTAACCTCTTTGGTCTGCCCGAGAGATGTGAGATACAACATGCTGGGATTACTGCACACTATCTCCACCTCCAAAACAAAAGGGAAGACCGAGTAATGGATTATGGGAAAGCCAAACATTCTCCTTATCAATCCCAGGAGTACGTTTCCCCTTATTTAATAGGGCACTAAATCCAAAGCATATCCCTGGATGTGCTTTCTTTCTTGGAGGAGTTTTTCACTTGGACTAGTACCACCTGGGCATTCCTAAAGGGATATGGTTAGGATTAGGGCCCCTGCCACTCTCCCCTCCTGACACCTGAGCATCTGCATAGAAAGGAGTCATGCCACTTTCTCACCCCAAAGGCCATGGGAGCCAAGCAATTAAAGCAAAGGAGGATTTTGAAACCAGTACTTCACTGAAGTCTCTCTTCCCTAAAGCTTTGCCACTGTCACTCAGTGATTTCAGGGATCAGCATATCTGGATTTTGAGGTGCATCCCTTCCTTCAGCACAAAACAAGCAGACAAACTCGTGCGAGCTTTCTGTGTATCCTGCCGATCTCAGAGCAACATTTTGAGCCATAAAGCAATTCATAAAAAGACTTTTAAGCTTTCTCTGGCCTCCAGTGCACCAGCCGCAGTCTTGTCTCGGAAGAATAGCTTGCTGGCCTAAACATCAGAGTGGATTATTGTCCTGAGGGGCAAAGTCAGAGATGAGGCTGCTGCGCGTCATTAAACAAACAGATGGAGAGACAGCCCCAGAGGCTCCGACAGAGCCTGATGCTTTCTGGCTCTGTGTGCTTGTTCCAGGGGCAGGAGTGGCTCCAGAGCACTCTGTGAAAGGAAGAGATACAGCCATGGGCTGCAGCCTCAGAGACTCAAGCTCGGTGATGATGGAGAACAGAGGCAAGAAGGGGACAGAGGCCTTTTCCTTACAAGCAGCTCATCAGGAGCAAGCAGGTCACAGGGCTCTGCTGGGAGTTCAGAGGGAACCCAAACTGCCCAGAACATGCTCACAGGTACTTTACTGAAAAGGTATTTAGACTCAGCCACCATTTTTGGTAATAGGAGCTGCTGCTCTCAGGGGATGAATTTCTTAGCATTTTGCTTTGCAGGTCTATAACATTTTAAAGACAGAGTTTTAGAAGAGAGAAATGTAAATTACAGCGGTATTTGTAGGCATGTCCTCATTTCGCATTTCCAAACGGTGCTGCTTTCACTCGGCACAAACCTGCTGCGGCTCCAGTGGCGTTAGGACAACAGAATGAGTTGGTGCAGCATGGCTGGACATCCAGGCCCTTTGCAAGCCAGCACGTTCCTGAGCTGCCATGACACCCTGCTGTGCTTCCTGCTCCTTATCCCGACCTTACCTACTCTTGTTGGACAGCAAGGGCTCCAGTCACAGCACAAATGTATAGAAACCAATCCCCCAGCCTAATTAGCAGAAGCTCTTTAGCACACCCCCAGTGCAGGACCATCTCCTCTACACCAGGGCCTTCCCTTTCCTGAAGGAAGATGCTAGAAACCAGGCCATTTCTCTTCCATCCTGAAAAGAGCAATCATTAGAGCAAGCCTGATAAGGAGGACCAAGTGTGTTCCTTCCAAAGGTTTTCCTGCAGCTGCCTTGTAGTTTCTGTGCTTTCATGCTACCCAAAAATACAAATGAAACAAGAAAGAATGAGGCAGCTTCTTCTGTACACCCACATTTATCAATATTATCAATGAGGAAGTTGGCCCTGCTGTAGCAGGTGATTGAACAAAAAGACCTCCAGAAGTCACTTCCCACCTGAATAATTCTCTATTTCTATGACATTCCAGAACTAAAGACAAGACAAAGCTATAAAACCAGTCCCCACATAGTTTTTGTTTCACTTCTGACTACAATCACCAGTTAGAACCTTTCAATGAGTTATCCTAGACTTCTTGTTTTGACCTTCACGGTTCAATCCCAGAAGATTCAGGGAAGTCTGGTGTGGTCTTGCAGCCAAACCAGGCTCTTGAAAGAGGATGAATGACTTGATTTACCGTAAATCTTGTTCCATCTACCGAGAAATGGAAGTTGCATCCTTCACTGAAGCACCTCATGGCCAGACCTTGCTTCTGACATAGCTGGGAGCCTGTATAGGTCAGGACTTTGGGAGGATGCTTACGTCCTGCAGGTATAAAAGCGGCCACCCAACAGCCCAGTGAGATGGAACTGAGGAAAGTTTTCTTCCAATCTTTTATTCAACATGAGTAAGTGCATGACCTCCAGTCCCAGAGAAATCTCATGACTACACTCTGAAAAAGTGCCTGCTTCAATAGAAGCTGCAATTTTAGAAACAGAGGAGTACAGTGCTCTGGAGGTCTCCGGATGGGGATGATGCAGCCTGTAACCTGCCAGAGAGATTTTTAAATGGAAGCATTCTGTTTACCTGGGGGAGAATGATCTCATCCACCTACCCACTTCTCAGTAGCTTTTGTCATGGTTAGAAACCAAGAGGTATCTCTAGGATGGCAGGAACTTCTCACAGAGCTCTTCTGGCTGCATTTGTGCTAAGCTGGTATTAATATCAGTTCCTTTATCTCCGTTTCTGAAAAAGGCTCCAAGCATTAACAGCTTCAGTAATGATTCATGGGTTTAAATTCCTAAACCTTTTGAGAACAGGAAATTAAAGCCAAGATGAACAATACCCACAGATT
Source organism: Climacteris rufus (assembly GCA_013398175.1). Lineage (NCBI taxonomy): Eukaryota > Metazoa > Chordata > Aves > Passeriformes > Climacteridae > Climacteris > Climacteris rufus. Next base: position 607,613 of record VZRZ01006679.1, on the reverse strand, counting down.
AAATATATTTAGCTGCTGTGTTTCTTGTTGAGAAACTCGGAGAACTGTTTAGTGGTGCTTTTCATGTGGCTGCTCCATGTGGAAACGATGGCAGCTTGCGTCTGAAGTCAAAATGGCAAACTAAAGGGGGGATGCGGGAAGATATTTTATTGTTTTCCTTGTGCTTTCTGTTCTCCAGCAGAGCTCCTCCAGGCAGGGGCTTTTCTCCAGGCTCCTCAGCACCAGATAAAAACAACTAAAGGAACTGCCCACATTACATGGTAGGGCACACGAGGGAGGGAATCCACCCGCCTGGGGGCAAGTTCTTCCAGAAGGAAGTCTTGGGAATGTTTGCAGGAGGGGGTCACCTTCACTCCAGGTGGGCAGTGGAGGTGCCTCCAGCAGCAGCTGCTCCCTGGGAGAGAACCAGCAAAAGCACACAGTTCCCAGCATCTCCCTCCTCTTTTTGGGCTGAGGTTTCCTTTTTTGCATTTAATCCATGAGTGTGATGAGTCAGGAACCAAACCCATCCCTCAGAGCCCCGGTTCAGTGCCTTGGCTGCTCGGTCCCTGCTCACCCGCTCTCTTGGGGCTGCTTGCTGACAGCTTCTTCATAGAGCCAAGGATCCCAGCCCTTTGTTTTACCCTACCTCATTAGCTAAACAAACAGTGACACCATATAAAATACCACCCGGCTCGTCCGTCTGGGAGACGCAAGCCCATGGAAAACTGTACTTGGAGACAATTTTAGAAACAGGCTGTGCCTCTGCCAAGCTCTTGGATCAGTGCTGAGTGCTCCACTCCAGTTCTTGGAGAGCCAGGAGAACACTGAGCTGAGCCCAATGCAGGAGCACAGAGCATGGTCAGGGATACACCAGGGAGCTGAGCTATCACACTGCTAAGGCTTTCAGTTAAAAAGGCTGTTGATGACCGAAATATCAGCACCAAGCAATGCTTTGGGAATAAATTTGAGTTACTGATATTCCCTTGAAGTCATATCAGAAGTTGTTATAAGGACATTTGAGACAAATACCATAAAGCTGACTGCCTGGATGGGAAACACATTTCCACATGACTTTCAGCACCGGGGGTTTAAGTCTAAGCTGCCACAGAAGACCAAGACTGCAGAAAAATAGAGGAAGAAAGGAGTTGAGGGTGGTAAGCCAGCCCTCAGTGTCCTCACAGACAAAGCAGAAGGACATGTCTGATGTGAGTTAGAGCAGCATGTTCAACACATTCAACTCAGCGCTTGTCTCAGACAACAAGCTCAAATCCTTCCAAGAGAAGTCACCCAGGAGCACAAAGTTCAAGAGAAGGTGAGGTGACAAGGGCAGCCATGGCTTTGATGAGGGATGAAGTGGTTTCAAGTGAGGTCATTCTAGCAGCACCCATCCTGCTGGAGAGGACAAGGAGTGCTCTTCAGACTCCTGAGTGGGAGATGTGAGGATCACAGGGAACAAGGGCCCTTCTTAGTGAATTTCAGGAAAAATAAGAGGTGAACTCCAGACAGGTGAGGACAGCAAGTGCAACTGCACTGTCCCTGCTCCCCAGCCCATGCAACCCCAAAATCACGCTCTTCTTCCCCCTGCCCCCCCAAACAAGACAGCCAGGATTATGTCAAGCAAAGTGCTTTTGCAGAGAAATCTAATCTGATTTTTCACTGTTGATCACTGTCTTTCAGCTTTGGCTCTATAAAGAAGCAGCACCCACACTGACCACAGCCTGGCTCTGGTGCAGCTCTGTGGGACCCAGGAGAGGACATCTTTATGGAAAGAGACGGATAGTACCCTGAAGCAGCTGGAGCTGCCCAACTGGTGGGTGAATGGGATGGCTGTGTTCTTCCATCCTAGCTTGAAGAGGCATCAGGTCCTATGGATTTAGTCATTAAAATCCAAATATGCTCAAATTTCAACTATTTTTGAGATGTGTTTTAATAACCTCTACTCCTCAATAAGGCTTTGCTTGCACACTGTGACATTCAACAGGCTTACAGGGAAAAAAAAGGCAGCTTAAACCACTCTAGGTCTGACTTCCCTCCATCCCTACAGAGCATCTCAGGAATTGATCCTTCCCATATCATGAACAGGGGGCAAACAAACAGGATTCTTCTGCAGTCAGGATACCAATATCCAGCCTCACCCTTCTGACAATCTCCTGCCAGCCCAAGGCATCCTGCATTATTAGCACAGTGCTGATGATGCTGCTGAGCATCCCTGCTATCCCAGCCTTGCAGCAGATTCCAACTGGATCCATCACACAAGCATTTCCTACCACCCTTCACTTCTGAGAGGTTTACTTCACAGAGCTCAAACATCTCAGCAGAGCTGTACATAAACAGATGCAGTGGAACCCAGCTACAGAGAACACCAGTCCACTTTCTGCTCTTGTTCACCTACTATAGGAAGTGTATTTGGGGTGCAGAAAAAATCTAAACTACTAAACCTATGAATGCAGGGGGCTGCATTTCTTCTCTAAATCTTCAGTCCCTTCTATAACCCAATGACATTGGCTACTTCTGCAGCTCAGCTACCCAAGGCACCTTCTGCAGTCCAAAACACGAAGTGGGTTCCATTAAGCCACAAATTTAAGAAAACTGATGGCAAAATTTAAAAGTAAAACAATCACTTTGAAAACAAGAACCAATAAATCAGTTTCTTCTGGTTGATATTTCCACCAACCACTGATACTACTTCTTGACTGAATGTGTTCCCAAATTTGGATTTGAGCAGTATGGTCCTTACAACCAAACACAAAACCCACCAAAAAACTAAAATCAAACCCCACAAACTATTTACAGCATTAGAAAAAAAACACTACAAGACAGAACTATGTCCCATTTATCACTTAGCTCTGGATTCTTGGCCAGCCACGACAACTGACATTTTGAGGTTTAGGAATAATTCCTTCATTCTCCATGAGAAACCAGCATGAAGTGGATCAACCCACTAAAAAGTTGTAGCATTTTCCTTTTGGTGACATGCAGTGCCAGCTGTGCGGGGTGATTATTTACAGCTATAAAACTCTTCAAGTGTCTCAGAAAGATTCACTGGGAATAAGAGAGGAGGGTCAAAGTCGTCTGCCTCTTTATCTGGAACCTCAGTGCTTTGTCACTGTTTCAGTACTTCCAGGTTGGTCCATATGCCTAAAAGTTCCATTTTTTAAGTGTCTTGTTTTGTTGTTGGGTTTGGGTTTTTTGTTTTGTTTTTTGGGGGGTTCTTTTTGCACCAGAGGCACCATATTGTCTCCATTATACCTCAAAAGGTAGAGAGTATAAATACAGCACTAGAGACACTAAAGACAACTTAATATTCCACATTTTCTTTTCAGATCAGCCATATGGGATTCTCTTGTGTTCACATTGGAGTCCTTTTCTTCACACCAAATATAGAAATATCTACTTATATGCAGAAATACAAATTACATGATAAATTCTCAGATTCAGGTCCTGTAGCCACACGCAGGGGTGTTGACTTTGCATGTGTGTACATGAGTCTTCTAACTCCACCCACAAGCACTACACTTTTTCACTTTTTTGAAGTTTCAACATCCCTCTGACCCTGCAACATGTGGCAGCCCAGCAAATGAACATGGGCAGTAAAGCCAAGAAACAGTTCAGGACAATTTCTTGTTTGCTTACCTCAGATACTACACCATCCCCTCTGCCCCTTTTTCTGAGACTTCAGGAGGTGACCAGAGGAATCTGGCTACTGATGGCCACTCCTGCCAGCACACAGCTCCCTGCCCTGCTCTCCAGCAGCTCCCAGCCCCAGGCAAGCTCTGCTGCTGGGGGATGCCCAGCCTGGGTAAGGTCCTTCAGGGACTCAGAGTAATGCAGCAGAATTAAACACCCCAGCAGCCTTCTGCTCTACTGAGCAGCCACAGGCCACTAAAGCAATAAAACATGTCACACCGAGACACTGCTGGAGCCAGAATGCATGTCAGCAAGTTAAAGGCTTGTTCCTCACACTCAGCATCATCCCCTGCAGCTCCAAAGCTCTCCTAAGAGAGAGTCAGCTGCAATGCAAAACACCTGCACTCAGGAGCCCTCACTCACACAATGCTCCTCTCTCTGCATGGAGTGCTGAGGACCCCTGTGTGCCTTCAGTGCCAACACTGAGACAGAGCACCTGACACACACACAGACACAAGAACCCACTCAGTGCCAGACTCTCTGCTTCCCAGGGACTGTGCATGAGGTAGAGGAATCAAGGAATCTCAGGGAGTTCTGCCAGACCAAAGTCACTTGTCACATTTTCAAGAGCTGAGTATATCAAGGAAGCAGCTCTCCCCCAACCACAGCTCTGCACCCAAAGCCAAAGTCAAAAGCATCATTCCCCTGGCTGATGGACAACTCTGCCCCATGCAGTACTGCACGTTTCCTTGTGAGCCCACAAATTTCCAGTGATGAGCACAGAGCAACTCCAACTTCTGCCTCCTCCCTCATCCCCTTCCAGAATACTGATGCCATGAGCTAGTCACAAACATCATTTCTCCCTTCTGTCTCCAGGCCACAGCAAGGAGTCTGTGCACGACCATTTCCACTTGGGAACAAACTTGGCCAGTATTTCACTCTCCCAGGGTGCCCTGGCTGTTCCCAATCTCCCTGACATCTTCCAGGCACTTTCCCAAAGTTCCCCTTTGCTGTGCTGATTACTCAGCCTCCTGTGTCTCTCAGATTTAACTCGAACTACACATTCCTGGACCCCTTTGCCTTAATAAGCAACACCCAACATCAGCCCCCGTGCCCCAGCAGAAGGGTGTGGAATAAGCCCAGGGAGCTGAAGTTAGAGCAAAGCTTTGCAAGATAAAGGTTATGGCCCAAATGGTGCTGAGGCAGAGGCTGCTCGTGGCAAAGCCTGACCAAACCCAACTGCCTGGGCAGGACAAGGTCAATCACCAGAAGCCCACATCTTGGATAAAGATGATTTTTACATTTTCAGTTGGAAAACTGGAAACTGATGGAGTATGCCTGTACAAAACCTGCATTTTTGTACTTTAAAGGTACATTTAAATTGTTGACTTTCAACAGTTTTCTAGGAAAAAATGCAGTTGAAAAGAGAGCTGTGTTTTGATGGCTTCTATTATTTTTGCAATGTTCTTTACCAGAAATCTAACCCTGGGGGGTTGTTTTGCTTTAAAGGAAAAAAAAAAATAAGCAACCAGAACTCTCCAAATTCTCAGGAAAGAAAAATGCAGTGGTTAACTCTCTTTTAAGAGGTACACTTTGCACCCAAAATACTGAAAGCTATGCCAGGACTGGGCAAAGCTCCTGTCCATGAGGAGTTACCAGGAGATTCTGGGGAGACCCTGGCTGCCTCAGAGCAGGATGAAGGCATCCTGGCAGGGGCAGGTTTGCAGGCTGTGGCTCCAGATACCTCCAGTGCCTTTTGACTGCCAAGGTAATGTGACCCTGATGGAAAATCTGGGGTCATTCTGGCTGAAATAATGGGGGAAAACCCCAACATTTTGTTCCTGATGGAGCAGTTAAGAGGGAGGTTTGATATCTCCTTATCTCAAACCCAGCACTTCAGTTAGGGTTGGACCCACCAAGTTCCATTTCACTTTTAGCCCTCACAAACACTTCATGGTCTCCTCCTCCTGTAACAACTCACTCCTTGAGTGAGGACAAGGGCTCTTCCAATGGCCTGTGGTTACTCTGGGAGGTGCCTGGCAATCTCTGAGCACCTTTGCATCCACCCCGTGGATATGCTGTGTGTACTGGACACACCTCTGCAGTACTGCCTTTTCTTGACTAATGTTTAAAGTACTTGGACTCAAGTGCAGGTTTACCAGAGGGCAGACTAAGGAAGCCATGAGCTGATTCAGGTAAGGGCTGGACTTATCCCTCACGCTTTGCTCTGACCCCAAGTCTTGGATCACTTCACATTTCCCTTCAAGTCCTCAGAGGATTAATTTGATGCAAGGCTGATGAAATCACTGGGCCAGGTTTCTCCCTGGTCCATCTATTGTCTTCTACTGTCCAGCATAAGGTCCTGCAGAACCAGGGTAACACTTTGAGGGAAGAGACAATTGGTGCAGTTCCACCTCTTGCAAATACTATTCAGGGACTATCATAAAACACTGAGGCCAACAGAAGCATAAAAACATGGTACATGGTATCAGCTGGAAGGGAGGGATTTTTGTGTACTGATTTACTCCCATCCAAAGGAACAGCCTTTTCTGGAATCAGTGGTACCCTGAACAGACATTTCAAAGCACAAAACAGAAAAGACAGAGCTTTCCCCAGCCATGCTGGGTGGCAGAAGAGGTTGGCTCTCTTTGCCACCAGCACCCTGTGCCTCCCCTGCCAGGCAGGGATGGTGTGACCTGCAAGGCCATTCAGCACTGGGAAGCAGAATCTGGACATGCTACCAAGGGTCTCTGACACCCTCATGTGTAAGATGGGATGCCAGCACACAAAAGGATCATCCAGAGACAACTGGAGCATGGACAGGAAAAAAAGTCTGAAATTCTTCCTGAATTCAGGAGCTTCAGATGTGTGCTTGGCTTTGAAGAGTGATGATAATCCAGCAGGATTTGCGTAGAGTCACTGTGAGAGGTGAGAACAGGTTCTAAATACAATTCTACGTGACTGAATTTTAAGCACTCCAGTTAGATCTTTTTGGCATTACAGTGACAATCTTGGCATCATCACTCCCACAGTTGTCTGCAATTAACTGTTGCCACATTCAAGCCTTCTTGTGTTCATTAATGTCCAGGTCCTGCCCAATGCCCCACGGAGGTGGCAAACAAGGCAGCAGAGCAGGGTAGGAGGTGTTCCACTGGAGGAACCTCAGTCACTCCACTCCCATCATTTCTAGCCATCACAATTTTCTTTTTAGACTGAATAATGTATTTTCCCTTGCTCTGGTTTTCTCTGACAGCACTGTTAGTGCCATCAGAAATAACAGCAGTAGGTCAGACAGCAAGGTCATTCTGGCACCTTTTTACACCCTGACCAACACAGCTCTGAGGGTACCAGCATTTCCTTGTGCTGCAGTCGAAATATTTAGTACCTTCAGATGGAAATTAAAAGTCTAAATCTACAAAAAAACAACCACAACAGGGTGAGAGGTTGCCATTCTGATTCACTCTGTACCTCAATAAGGAGAAAGAGCAGAACCTGATCCAATATCACATTCAAAGTACAGGATGAGCTTCAATGACACAGAAGTGCATTCCAGATGCAAGATGTTTCAAGGGTGGTTTTCATTCTTGTCTATACCTCAGGTACCACTTTAGTCCCAACCAACCCAGAGACCCTGGCAGAAATGGACAGAGGGCTGTTTGTCCAGTTGACAGACCGGTGGTCTGACTCAGCTAATCCACCCCAGCCCAGGGGAAGCCTCATGCTAAATGTAGAATCTCTTCAGTTCTTTACTGGATCATCTTGACTCATTGACAGCTAAATAATTCATTTAGTGATAACATAATAAAAATAAAATCCCAGAACAATAATAAAACAACAATAAAATCCCAGAACTGCTGAGGTCAGAAGGGTGCTCTGCAGATCATCTAGTCCAAACCTCCTGCTCAGAGCAGGGTCACAGAGGACAGGCTGCTCAGGATCATGTCCAATAGGGTTGTGAGTATCTCCAAGGGTAGAAACACTACTGCTGCTCTGGGCCAACATATTCCCATGTTTGACCACCCTCACAGTGAGGTTTTACTTATATTTGAACACAATTTCCTGCATTCCAGTTTGTGTCCTTTGACAGGATCCCCCTCTGAGCGTTCCCTTTTCCAGACCAAACAACCTCAGCCCTCTCAGCCTCTCCCTGCCTTTAACTCATTCCAATATGTCCACAGCCAATCTCATGCATCCATGCTGGAAAAGGGAGAGTCCTACAGAGAGACAATAATATACATCTTATCCAGTTATTCCTTCCTTCTTTGGCTTTATAGTCAAAGTAAAATTATATAATTAAAAACTAGCAGCTGCAACTCAGAGAGGCCAATATCCTCTATGGATGACTCACCCTCTTGTGGGAATTTTTTGGGATGTGTTTCTGAGGAAATGAAAACACACTAGTGTCTTTCCCTCTCACTTCCTCAGAGAACACACTCACTGTTCTCCTGCTTAGATGCTGGTGTGCATCTCTGTGGATCCCCTCTGTGTCAGACTACATGGGCTGCCTGATTTTCAGGATCACATGCACGGTGGGAGTCCAAAGGAAGTAACAGGGGTGTCACATCACACCTGCTTCTGTCACTGGTGTGGCAGAACTGAGAAGGATGAAAATACCCATGAGATGGGCAGACAGTGAAATGAATGAGGTAGAGAAATGAAAGAAAGCCCTGCCCTGGGCAAAGAGAAGCCACATGGTGCTATGGCCAAGGGATGACAGCCAAGAGACAGCTGAGTTTTGGTGGAAGGGCATTGGCACACCCAACACTGTGCATTATAGGGCTTTGCAAGACCAAGAGAAACTGAAATAAGGAAGTTAAGGTGTCCCAGACCTTTTCCTTTCACTACAGAATGCTGGGATTTCAGAGCTTTTCCCTGCTGAAAGGAGCTCTGTGCCCTGGGAGTTCTCCTGCACTCTGGCACAACCTTTGATGTGTATCAGGGTGAGTCCTGGTGTCTCGGAGCTGACTCAGGCTTGGCCTGCTGCGCTTTGTGTGCTGGCCACGAACGGAACTGATCCCCCACTGCTGGCAGATGCTGAGCTTTTCTGATATTCCATATTTCTAAGTGCTTTTGGGACTTCTGCTCTAAAATGCTTCCCTTTAATTTCCATTTAATTTCCTTAAATTTGTCACTGGAGCTGTTGATATCTCTGACGTGTGTCAAATGCATCCTTTTCTCTGCTGTCTCTTTCTCCCCCACTATGCAGTACATATAAAGATTTAAAAAAAGATTTTCGGCTCAGCACTTCACTACCTCCTCCACACTTTCTTGAGCATTCAGCCTCTTTTTTTTTTTTAATTTAAAAACCTTAACATAGTGCACCCAATTGAACATATAATTGTTTCATGTAGAGTTTCCCCGGAGAATTATACAATCTCAACCTGTCTCCCTTAGGCAGCATATAATCATGCAATCTACTGGCTCTTTGTTTCTCTTCTTTTTTCTTACTTTCTTTTTTTTTTTTTTTACCTCCCCAATACTTGTAATAAGTTTTCCACCTTGTCTAGACATTTCTGACATATGCTGCATTTACCTCATCTTCAGCTGCTGCATCTGGGAGATGTAGCAGTTCTCTTCCTTCCACAACTACATCCTGGATCTCAATACCCCCCACCTGACAAGTCCTTATTCCAGCTGCTCCCCTGCCAATGTTATATCTTCCTGCTACGCATTTCATCTCATGGAGGGATTTTTTTCTTAATGTTGCAACTATTACCCAATTATGGTGATGGTTCCCTTGTAATGCAAAAATATTTGCAATTACCAAAACTGGCCATGTTTAATGAAGGATACTCTTAATTGTAGTTTGAAGTAGTGCTGCAGCTCTCAGTGGGAATGCTGGGGGAACCTTTGGTCAGCTGCAGCTCCCCTGTGCTGCACTGCTTCACCCCTTCAGACTACCACAGAGTCTCCTGGGCAGCATGCTACCACTGGGAAAAGCTCCATTTTCCATAGGCAAAAAGCCTTATCTTCCCAACCTCAGTTTGACTAAGTCCAGGCCTTCAGCTCATACTAAGACAGAGATTGAGTTTTCTTTGAGTCTGGCAGGAAACTCTTTACCTTTGGTCAGTGCACAGCTTCCACGGGGGCACAGAGAGCAGAAAGCAAAATTATTTGCAACTGTGTGCAACTGTGTGAAATGTGTAAACAAAATTACCTTGGAGTGAGTTCACATCCCTTCAGATCTTGCTTTCGCCAACAATCTAGCAAGTATGTTCCCTGTCAGGAATGTTTGCTGAGACAATAGATCACATTTTTCAGCCCTTTGTTCAAAGTAACATTGAAATATGTAGTGGTGAGTATTTACCTCTCCAACCTGATCATCAGAACTACCCTCATCCACTTGGAGATTAGGAACATACCACATACCTGATGTGTCCAAACATCGAAACTTTGAATCCAAGCAACAGATTTGAAGATTGTGTTTGTACACCCTGAAAAGTCCCAAGCACCTGCACCAACAACCACCTTTCAACGCCGCTGCAAAGCCCCAGGGCACTCCTGTCAGGTGAAGAAAGGAGGAAATAGCTTGAAACTGATACGGTTCCATCCAGGTTCCCTCACGAGTAACATGTCCCACATTTACACAGGCACTTGTATTTTGGAACTTTCTCAGGCCAGTTGACCTAAGAGTTCCTACATTTTCCTCAAAACCTGCTTCTTCCTGGCTTTCCCCGCTCTTGTTCCACCAGAAGCAAATTATCTCCAGTGACACTGAGACACATCTAAAGCATCACATCCAATTCCTTCCCAACTTTCTCACATTACCACAGTCTGACTGGTGCTGATGTAACACTCCTTGAGCTACAAGTGCTTTGGGAAGGGATTGCCTGTATTTTGAGGCTGCGTCTTCCCAAGCACATAAACAAGATCCATGAGCAACCTACAGCTTAACTTCATTCTGGTCCCTGAATGGAAATGGCCCTCTCTTGGAGTACTTAGCCTGGGGCACTGACCAGGCTGATTTTGCTGCCAAAAATAAAAAGTCCCAATCCCAAGCACTCGCCTGTGCCCAGCATCACATCCCTGGGTAACAAATGTGGACCCGCTCACACTTTCCACCCACGCAGATCCCCAACTCCACCTCACAGCTCTGCCTGACCCCATGAAAAGCAGGGTGATTCTCTTTTCTGGTGCAATCTAAGGGACAGGGCCAACACATCCTAAAGCTATTGGGTGAGACAGATCTCCTACCATGTGCAGTTCTGGGCCCCACAATTTAAGAAGAACATGAAGGTTCTTGAATGCATCCAGAGGAAGGCAACAAAGCTGGTGAAAGGGCTGAAGGAATGTCCTGTGAGGAGCAGCTCAGGACTCTGGACCTGTCTAGTCTGGAGAAAAAGAGGCTGAGGTGCTCATTGCCCCCTGCAGCTTCCAGAGGAAGGGGAGAGGAGGGTGCTGATCTCCCTGGTATCCAGCACTAGGATGTGTGGGAATGGCCCAAAGCTGCATCAGGGGGGGTTTAGGTTGGCCATTAGGCAGCATTGCTTTACTGAGAGAGTGGTCAACCACTGGAACAGGATTCCCAGGGAGCTGGACGGTTGCCCAAGGCTGTCTGTGTTTAAGAGGCGTTTGGACAACATGCTCTAACTTTTGGTCAGGCCCAAATCAGTCAGGCTGTTGGACCTGACAACCAAATGAAATAATCTATTCTATTCTACAATGTTTTTCCTAATTTAACCAGCCACTGACACTTGTAGCCCATTCCCAAATTCACATGGTACCCTCTACCTGCAATATTACTGACGGTCCCAAACATTCCAAATGCCTATGCAAGAAATTTTAAAGCAATGGTTGGTGTCTTTTTCAAACATATGCTTCTATTTTTCTATTTCCCTTTGAATTTCAGAACATTCAAGAACTGCATTTAGTAGGTTCTTTCTGGAACTGTGATGTGCTGCTGAAAAGAGACATTTCCTTGATCCAGGACCTTGGTTTTCAATGAAACTCAGTCTAATGTTGCAATAGACTGCTGTAACCCTGATACATATCTCATTTGCAGCACTTGTACAGAAATGAATCATTTCTGGATAATGACTTGTGGGATTCTGAAGCAGCTATGAGAGAGCAGCAGGCTGCACTTCTACATCTGTCACACCACTCCCAGGTGACACCAGCAATGTGTGCTGCTCCCCAAATTCCAGAGCTGAGTACACCAGACAGCCCCCAGGGCCAGGAGAGGTGGTCTCTTGACTTACCCATTGATTCATTCACCAGTTTCCAGGAATTCATGGGAAATTACTCATTTTATCCCTCACAGAATGGGATGTGAGGGCTGCTCCTGGAGGGGAGCAGCAGCTCTCTGTGACCTGTGGCTGGGACTCACAACAAACACCATCCCATTATTCCATGTTAGCTGTGTTGTTCTCATGGCAGGACCACAACACAGACAATATCCAAGCACACTTTTTCAATTCCATATGAGCATGAGCATTCCATACGAGTAGAGGAAAACTAACTAATGCCCTTCTCCCAATTTAGATGCCACAGGGAGGTCACAGAACAGCAAAACAATGTGAATTCTTGGTGCTGACCTTTCTTCTGGAAAACATCAGCTAGAATTTATGTTTAAGACAGGAGCATCTCCATTTGCTCCTTACTTTGGTAAAATACCTGTGAAGGAAGTTTCACTGGATCCTTCCCCTTTTATCCCAGGTGGAAAGCCACAGGGGTGTACCCCGATTAATAGGAAATCTGGGCTTGTACCTCAGTTAGTCTCCAGTGTTACAGCTGCATCCTCCCATGGAGCTAAGCAGGGGCTCTTCTGTGATGGGAGCAGTGGGAACTCAGCCACAGCAAGACCCAGGAACTCTGGTGACTTGAAGCAAGGTGTGGGTGAGACAACCAGGGGAGACACCAGTCTAGGTGAGGAGAGGAACAAATCTCACATGCATTAACATGATCTGCTGCTCACACCATGTTATCCAGGAGCATAATTTACTGCTACCAGTCCATCTGCCATGGCCAGGGCCTTGCCTCAATGTCTGGCAGCAGTGCCCTGGGCCATTACTGTGCCTTAGGAAACTGTTCCATTTCCTAAGAAGTTCTGTGTGAATGTTCCTTCTCCGCTGGCAGCACCAACCTGCCAGAATGTTAATGAGAAACTAACGAAGAGAGCCAGGCTAATGCAAAGTAGTAATGAAGATAAATGTCTCCCCAGAGCAGAGGATGACAGAGACCTAGTGCACCACAATGGCATTTGGAAGGTCAGAAGTGGGTCAATGAGAGCTAATTAATAGCAAATCTCTCTCTTATTCTTAATTATGGAGTGTTGTGTAGGGATTTCAAATGAGCTGCTTGGTCCATTCTAGAAGCTGAATTCCCAAGCTGGGAACCACAAGCCATGCAGGAATTTGATGGCATAGCTGGGCATAGGTTTCTCAACTGGGAAACAAGCAGAGCCAGGAGACTGGGGCAGGCTGGGCTTCATTCCCTCTTAGCAACTAGAAGTCTTGGGTTTGGAAAATGTGTTGGATAACTTTCTGTAACACAGCACAGGACCTCAGTAGGGTCCCTGCCTACTCACTAGGGCAGCAAGTGATTCCTGAGCAGGAATTTCAGGTCAGGCTGTGGTTTGTCCTCAACAATAAGCTCCTGGCACCCTCCAGCAGCCTTTGGAGTCAGTACTCCCACAATACAATTCCCTGATACACAGTCTATCACCAAGGGAGGTTAGATTTGTACATGGCTTCAAGGCATGGCCTTAACAAATCTGTCAGAGGGTCTCATCAAGGGCTGTCACATACAGAGATGATATTATTGAAAAACTCCTGAACACAGAGGCAGCACAGGAAGACCCTGCCACTCTGGAGAGCCTTGCCTTTTGGGAATTTGACTGAGATCCCAAGCCTGTCGCTCACTTCTGCTGTGGCCTTACATCACCTCAGCCCCCTCACCTTGATTCCTGGCTCACCAGGATGTATGAAGACACTTTGGTGGCAGACAGTGTAGCATCCCAGGTAATGCTGCTGTCTGTTCTTGAGTGTCTGTGCTGCCTCGTGCAACAGCCTTTGCCAGGCCTTCAATGCATGACCATCATATCCACGTGATAAATGATTCCATTCCTCCTTTGCCCTGGGTAAACCCATCCAAGAGGGAAAAAAAAGCCAACAATTCCCCTGGGCCATCCTGTACTGAGAGGTTGAACTGGAGGAGAAAGCACCAAGTTTTGCTGCTCTAGATGAGCCATAAAGAAGCAAACACTTAGGATTCCTGTCTTTCCTGGCTGGAGCCCAAGTGGAAGCAAGTCCTCTGCAGGCAGGGCTGTCCTGCCAGCTCCATGAGCTCACGGAGGGAAAACACGCTGGGGCTAAAGGAAAATCAATGACTTTGCACATGTCTTTGCAAGGCTGCATTCAGAGAGGTGACTGGCACTGAAATTGCCCTACTTACCACAAAAGCAGTGACAGTGCCACCACCACAGCAGGGGACAGACAGAGTCCAGACTTTGTTTCAGCCCTTGTGTTCTAATTGGAGCAGGCTGTGCTGCCAGCAAGAAAACAGGATCCTTTACAAGATCAGAGCTACATGTCTCCCACTATGCTTTCAGAGGTAAGACATCTGCATTTAACTCTCGCCTGGCTGACATCCACAGCACCCATCCACGCACACTGATGTGGGAGGAGAGAACTGAAGTGGGGAGGAAATCAATAGACTGCAAAGATTCCCAGAGGTTCTGCAGTCAGGGACACAGCAGCACCTCTGCTGGAACATCAATGTCTGGGCGAACACTTCACCTTTGAGAAACTGTGCAGCTTTACTGCTGGAGAAACAAGGGCCACTTCCCACATCAGCAGAGCAAGCAGAAACCATTCTAAGCCTGTGTGACCTGTCACATGGTGAGCATCTTAAATCCTTCTGCTCCAGCACGAGCAGAGGACTGAAGCGGCCATTATCGGGAGCTGGTTCAGGCTGCAGGTCTGTGTCTAGAGGCAATTTGTTGTCCTCTTGCTAGGAATGTGCTGCCCGGGCACTCTGGGGAAATGCTGCTCTTATTTAAATATTTGAGTAAGATTACTTAGGTGTTCTTCGAAGCCAAGCATTTAAAGGAAGCATATACCCACCTGCCACTGACAGAAGGAGGACTTAAGCACCTAATTCTGCTGGGCTCCTTTGAGAACCTTGGATTTCAATGCTCAAAGGTCTGGTCTAAATAGCCAAATCATTGCCCATATCATGGGTGTGCTCTTAAACGATTGGCAGTAGAGCTACCTTACACCTTCTTCTGACTCACAGTCATGTATTTGCACTGTTTCCAGCACTGGGAATTGAAACAATGACACATGTTTTCCATGCATTCACAAGCGAATTCATGAACACCACGAACGCAGGACTTCGTGTCCAGCCATGCCAGGCTCTCCTAACTTCTCAGCCAAAGAAAACCAAACAGATCTGTTCTGAACTGCAGGCATGATTAACCAAGTCTAGGGAAATTTTATTGCAGGGAAAACCTCTTTTTCCCCATTTTAAGGCAAATTCCAGCAATGTGAAGGCTGTCAGGCTCAAAGACAAAGCATTTCCTCTTTACTACAGAACTAGTCCCTCCTGGTTGGTCTTGGCTTGTGCCTCCACACTGTGAAAGCACTGAAAAAGCCCTCCTGGCTCAATGGTCCTTTTCTAGTTTTGAGTTTACAACTACCCAGCAGATGATGCCAGCCATGACACAGCTGTGCCCCAGCACAGGCATCAAACAGCTCCCACCAAGGGCCACATGAGCCATCTCCTGCAGCTGTGACATGAGGCTCCGAGCCCTTCTCATGTATTCCAAACTTCAGCCTGGTGGCCTAAACCCCCAGAGCCCAACAAGAGTCATTTTCCTTTAACACTTGGGTGCTTCAGGGGGTATGTCTGGCTAAATGAAACCAGCAGGGGATTGATTTCAGCTTCTAAATTCAACCATCAACTAAGGTGGATTTCTAGATTAGTGTTAAGCAGTGGAGGGACCTCTTGCCATCAACATTACATTATTGACCCCAAGGCCACTGAAATCACAGGATGATGGCAAGCAGAAGCCAAGGTACCGGAACAGTAGCATATTTGACTACATTTAAGCTAAACCATTTATCTCAGGACACATCACACCATGCCGGACCACTTCCTGAGATGAACCAATGGAGATAAAAATGCTAATTTGAGTCTCAAGCCAGAGCAATGCCCTTGGATTTAGCTGAAAACAGAGTTAGGGAAACTTCCCAGAGCCTGACTCTGAATCACTCTTCAAACTCTGAATCACTTGGTTTTAGCTCCAGCTAAGAACACACTGACCATGTGTAGTTCCCCCAGGGAAATACTCGCCGTCTGCCTTCCCACAAGAGAGGAACCAAGACTGCTCCAGCTGTGCCAGCTCTGTGGGTAGTGTGTGGGAAGCAGTGGATGGCAGGGGCAAAGAGCAGCCAGCCCTGGGACAGAACAGCTTTGGGGTTTTACTTTGGTTTTACGCAGGCTGAAGGGAGACCCTCAGACTGAGTGAAACTCAAGGGGATGGGAGCTCTGCATTGGGCATGGTAACCCTTAATAGCAGTGTTTTCTTGGGATAGGAAGGAGGGTTTGGTGCTAAGTAGATCACTCTTCCTTGAGCAATGGCAGCAGAAAGCTGGGCAAGGCTATGTCCCATATGAGTCCAGTCCAGGATCAGATCAGGGCCATAAAGTGGTTCAGCTCAAGACAAGCTCTGGCAAAGCTATACCCCATCTCACATTTTCTCTAGTCCTTAGAGGCAATTGGATGGTAACAGCTGGGAGCAGAAGAGAAGCTGCTTCAAATCTCCAAGCCCCAGCTTTGGAGGGCACAGAAGACAAGCCATGCCTGGGTGGAATGACTCTCTGAAGCCATAAATGTCTTTTTAGCAATACATACGGGCAGTGGTCTGCTTGTTGCTGTGTTGTAGGAATGTGGGAGCATCTTACAGCTTCCTGACTGGCTTCCAGCTACAGCCCTATAATCTGTGCCTTCAGTTGTTACCTCTGCCATTTTGGAGATTTTCACTAGCTGTGCTCTGTTAGAAGAATGCAGTGTGGCCACCAACCTGACATGAAGATCAGGCTGATCCTGTTTATTGAGGGTTTGTCTGGACCACCCCACTTAGGATCCTGTGGATCTTACCTGTGGAGCTGCAACAAGTCTGCTTTGCCTTTTAAAAAGGGGCAGTGCTAAACAGACTACTGTGATCCACTTGCATGCCAGAGACTCAGCTCCTCTGAAAATTAGGACAATTAGAGAGGACTCTGCACACGGCATTTTGCCACGCTAAACACTGAGCACTAAGCCAGGCTCAAAGAACACAAGGCAAAATCGTGCCATGGCTGTCCCAGCTCTGCAGTCAGGTAACCAGGGAGACTGCACTGCTGAGCAGGGACAGTGATGTGAGAGGCTGGGATGGAAAACAGTGTCTTTGGCAGCTCTCAGCACTGTGGTCAGCACTGAGCTCCCTGGAGGGGCTCAGCAGAAAGGCCAAGGCTTGAAGCTCTGTGGCCCAGAGGTGCTGACCTCTCCAGGGACTCCTCTCAGCTGTCAGGCTCTGACCAAAGCAGGGCACAGCAAGGAAGTCCATGGTTTGTGACCAAGCTCCAGCTTTATTGCCAGGACCCACAAAACACACAGCTGTGCTCACAGCACTGCAGCAGCCCCGTGCAGGGCTGACCCCAGCTCTGCACCTCAGTGCTGAGTTCATCGTTCTCCAGCCACCAACCCTCAGTGCTCTTCAGCCAAAAAATCAGTCACCTGAGGAAGTTTGTCTCCCTGCAATACCCCAGAGGCACAGCCCATGGCCACATGTGGCTATGTGACTTGCTAAGGCTCAGGCTAAGGCGGTCACTGGAAGCTGTTCTCAGGGTGGGTTGAAACTCTCTGCTTTCATTGTCTCAGCTTTCTAAGGGTCATTACAAGAGATCTGTGAGGGGAAATGAATGTTTGTAAGATACATAACTGAATGGAATAAATAACAATTAGTGAAACGTGAGGATAAGTATTCAACTGATTAAAAGCTATCCAAGCTGAACAGAATCAAAAATAAATTAAACCCATGCACAAGACTAATGAACAACTGTTTCACAACTGTTCCTAAAACATCCTCCAAATAAAATTAAAAGCAACCCACTTTTCAAGTTAAAAAAACAAACACTATTAAAATTAAAGATTTTTTAAAAATAAAAATGTTAAGAAAAAGAAAATCAAATAGGGCCTTGTAAGGATTCATTTAAACTATACACAGGAAATAACTTGGAGCACCTACTTCTCTCCAGTAAGGATTGTAAGAGATCCCCAATTGCTTTTTTGCCCATTTAAGCAGGTTCTCTCTCCCCTTGCCTCCTGCACACTGTGTGCTCATCCAGCATTAAGGACAGCCAAATGCAATTTAGCCAAATTCACACCTTTCACTCCGTAATCTGCCATCTCTGCGTCAGCCTTCTGTGTGAGCAAGGAGGGCCACAAGAGGTCAAATGCACCATTTGGTAACAGACTCTCCCTTTTCTGGGCTTTCTTCAGCTTTTTTTTCTCATCCCAGTGGCATCTCCCAGCTCTGAGACCCCATTTACACTGTGAGCACATGGCACCTCGTGGTCAGGACATGGCTGTGCTCTTTGTAGGCACAAAATCCTCAGCTTAGCACAAATCCAATTTAAATGCAAAAGCAGGTTCTTAAGGAAAAAAAAAAAAGGCAAGCCATCAAGGTAGCAGACTGTGTGATGGATATTAGCCATGCACTTAAGTGTCCTGCTGAATCAGGGCCATGGCCTATCGATTACAATGCTACATTAATGACGTAATTTTCTCAGAAATGATGATGGAGTCTGGATCTTGGCCAATGTTATCCATGTACAGCAACAACAGTCCCAACAACAGCCCGTGGATCTGCCCCCACAGCCCCTGGCCTGACAGTGCCCACATCCTGTGGGTCCAGCAAGGCAGGTCCATGGGCCTGGCAGCACCTTGTCTTGCCAGGGGCAAATCTGAGCAGGAAACGTTTGTGCTAATTGCAGATGGACCATGCAGAGGTTTATAGCTGGGCCTGTGGTTTAACCCAGCAGGCAGATAGCTAAGCACCACACAGTTGCTCACTCACTCCCCCCACAGTGGGATGGGGAGAGAATTAGGGGAAAAGAAAATTAAAATTAATGGGTTGAGGTAAAGACAGTTTTGTAGGACAGAAATGGAATGGATAATAATAATAATATATTTTTAAAGAATTAGAATATAGAAAACAACTGATGCACAGTGCAATTGCTCACCACCCACTGACTGATACCCAGCCAGTTCCCAAGCAGTGGCCCCAGGCCAGCTTTGCCCACAGTTTACACAGTGAGCATGGTGCCACACAGTCTGTAACATCCCTCATGTGAGCTGTCCTGGTTGTGTCCCCTCCCACCTTCTTCTGCCCCCAAACCTTCTAGCTCATGTGATGAGAATCTGAAAGATCACAGACTCTGTAAAAGCACTGCTCAGCAACAGCTGAAACATCAGTGGGTTATCATAGAATAATAGAATGGTTTGGGCTTGGAAGGGACATTAAAGATCATCCAGTTCCACCCCTTTTCACTCGACCAGGTTGTTCAGAGCTCCATCCAACAAGGCCTTGAACACTTCCAGGGATGGAGCATCCACAGTTTCTCTGGACAATCTGTGCCAGTGTCTCACCACTGTCACAGTAAAGAATGTTTTCCTAATATCTAATCCAAACTTGTCCTCTGTAAGTTTGAAGCTGTTTCCCCTTGTTCTGTCACTACATACCCTTGCAAAAAGTACCTTTCTTGTTATCAGTATGATTCTCCTCCTACTTCCAAACTACGACATTGTACCAGCTACTAGGAAGAAAATGAACTCTATCCCAGCTGAAACCAGGACACTAGTCACTAAATGTGGCCTAATTAATAAAAATTAATTAGCTAGCATTAATCAAGTAAAATCCATTAGCAAACTAAGAGCTGTAGAGAAAGGTTGCAAGGGAAGGTCCATTGAAGATCCAACCTACAGCTCCAGCACCATCCCCACTGTCCATATTTAATACCATCAATGCTTTAACATCCCAGGCCAGCTCCCTACACAGAGTGGATCTCCAGACTGTAGTCTGGTGCATGCCAAACACTGGGCATGGCTCTGCCCTCACTGCTGCAGGGGAGCTGTGGACAGAGGGAACAGCCACCACGCAGATGATGGCATCTTTCTGTGCAGTTCTCAGCTGCAAAGGGCTGATCCAAACTAGAGGCACTGCCAGCTTGCTGTGTGGTCCCTATCCTTGCATCCCTTTGGCCAGCCCTGGGAATATACAGAGCCAGGATAGACAAATCTCATCTCATTTATCCTGAGCACCACCACATACTGCTAACAGGGTGTGTGGCCTCTTCATGTTCCTGCAGCAGTGCCACAAGGTGCAAGCCTGTGGTGACAGCACCAGGTCCTGGGAAGCTGCTCTCTGTCAGTGCACCTGTCCCAAAGCACTCGAGTCATACACTGCTGCATCTCCTCAAAGTTCAGGAGATTTCCTCTCTTCTCCTTCCTGCATCTTTACCCCCAAACCATTTTCAAGCCACAGAGTTTTCACCCACCCACCCGAGTCCAGCGCCAGGGTGAGGTTTCGTTTGCCATATGCAGGGTACAGCAATCTCGCCCTCTTTCCCTGCAGCGGTCTGCATGTCCCCAGGAGTTAACCCCGGAGATCCAGACAGACACAGCACCGTGCCAACCGTGCCCTTCTCGGAAGCACCGGCAGTCCCATTCACATCCTGCAGCCCTGAATTAAAGCTGCTTCACGCCCAGCTGCGTTCGCAGGGCAGCGCTCAAGTTAATGATGCAGGAGAGCAGTCGGGTGTGACTTCGAAGGAAGGGAGAATGTGCTCCCCGCTCTTCCATACCAGTTAATCATTAACACCTTCCATGGTCACAGAAGGTGCTGGCCTCCTTACAAGCTCCCCTTATCAGCCATAATTATTTCCTGATCGGTTCTTGCCTGACTACCTGGCAGACTTATGCACAACAGCCCTGAATCACCTGACTGCATTTATTGCCCGATATTCCAAGCCAAATGGGTCTCTGCTGTGTCAATTGCAATATTTACAGCATTGCAGTTATTTCTCCCTGCCCAGGCCCAAAGAAAAACTGTTCTGCCCCCCACCTTGCCCTTCACACCATCCCTCTTTCTGTGACAAAGCAAAACAGAGCAGTCATCTAAATACCTCAGCATTTCTTTCTCCTCTTATTCCCCAAATGCTACAGCTCCTCTTGCATACAGCCTAGGGGGGTACTGCTGCCATCTCCCTAAATCCATTTTAAATTTTCAAGAATTTTAATTCCATGGATATTGCCTCAACATCTAAATTAATAAATTTCTATTTACAGTGCTGCCTTTTTTAAAATTTTCTGACAAAGTAGCTCACCTCCATAGAGGAGAGAGATGTAAATCCAAGCAATAGGCCTAAATGTGTCACCTTCATGGTGTGTTAGCTGCCTCAGGAGCAGAGTTCAGAGTCACCAACTTAACTCTGTCATTGAATAAAAATGAATAGAGTACCCAGACCAGCAAGGTTGGTCTGAATAGGTGAAATCAAACCCTGAAGCCGTATATAAGTGGACTAGTGGAACTTGCCAAGAGTAGGAAGATGGCTTGTACTTTGGTAAATGACAGAAACTTAGTTAAATAAAAGCAAAACCTGGAAATCCAGCCCTTATTGCAGCTCTGATGAACAGGTATAAACTCACTTATTCTCAGAGAAAAAGAAGCTGTGTAGTCTATAGGCAGCACATGCCTATGTAACACATGTGCTGTGCAAGAGCTTTACATCAAAACACAAACAAAAGGGCAGGGAGGTCTCCGGGCACAGAGGGGAAGAGTGGAGGAATTGGGAATATAGAATTCCATGATCAAATTCATTTTGTCAGTGAGACAATAGCATCCACAAAAAGGAATAAAATGCAACAACGGGGGATTTCATCTTTGCTGTCTAACTTTAGGAAAAGACTGTTTTAGGGAAATTCAAAACCACACAATGAGCAGGGAATGTACACAGAATAACCCCAGGCCAGATTACATTGCTGTTACCAGCACCAGTGCCTGATACATGGTTGACTCCACATCCAGGAGCTTACAATGCTATACTGAAACACTTGGAATCTACAACTTAAACCAATGCTTCCTCTTTCTTCCTAGCACAGCATCCACATAACCCAGCCAGTAACTCAGGGAGTTCTCAAATATGACCAAGAATGCTTTGCTCTGCTTGACTGCTGCAGTCAGGCCACTGCTCAAGCTGACTAAGCAGATGTGCCCCATGCTCCAAGAGCATAAATAATGCACCGGCAAAGTATAAAATCAGAAGTGTCTACCTGCACATGCAGTTCTCCACTCTGTGAGCATACAGCGCTTGGGCTTCCTTCTGCTCTCACAGTCATCTCTCATTTTGGTTGGGGTTGTTGCAGACAATGCTTTGGAAATGCCAGCTCGAGGCTCACAAACATGGAGGATCCCAAAGTATCACTGAAATGATAGAGGAAAGGAAGGAAAAGCTTCCTTTTTTAAAGCCACCATGAAAACATGACCCTGTGTTGCACCTAAGTCATGACTTCTGCAAGGGAATGCCTCATCACACTCTGTTGGAAAGGACAGACAAGGCATGGAGAAGAACAGACTGAACAGTGATTTTGCACAGTGCACAGCTCCTTTCTCCATGTAGGAGAATGCCTCAGCTCAGACAAGAGATGGCACAGGGAGGAGACCAAGGTCTGTAGACATACAAAGGGTAGAAAGGTGACTAAAGCACAAGTGTTCAGTACCACTCACAACAAAACCCCAAACAAACAAACAAACAAACAAAAAGGCAGACCAAAACCCAATCCAGAACTACTGCAATTACAGTATGTACCAAAAAATGTCAGGATGCTGATGGCAACAGATGGGACCATGGGCCAGAGGTTATGCCAGAGGATGGATCACACACAAACAGTTTCTCTCTTGTGCTCTCTCTAAGCATGTTAGTCAGAAACAAAGCATGGGTTAAGGTGAGCCTGTGGCCAGAGCCAGTACAGATACTTCAGTGATCATGGCCTCACTACTGGGGCATAAGCTGAGAGCTGATCTTGGAAAACAAGCCATGTTCCACCCCGAGCAACACCCAGACGTGCAGCTCCTGGAAACTGCTCATTTGATTTCTTGCAACTTTGTATTTCAGGCCTTTTCTGCTGCTTTCTTTTGGCTTATTTTTTTAGCATTAAAAATACACCCAGTTTTAAATTACAGCAGCCCTGCAAGTTGATGTCAGCTGTCTGTCCACAAATAATCCCAAAGTCCCCCTTTACTGCTGCCTGTCCATGTGCCCTGACCCTTAACTAAAGAGGTCTCTTCCAGAGCAAGCCCAGAGCTCGTTCCCCGTGGTGCATTCAGTCTCAATCTCTCTGCCAAGACAGCCAACACCAGTAGCTATTATGGGAGTCACTCACTGTGACACGATGTCCCATCCATGGTTTGACACAAGTCAAACCACTCCTGCAAGACCCAGTGAAGTGGGGGAGTCACCATGGAGCAGAAGTAGGCTTGCTTTTCTCTGCACAGCAGGTCTGGCTCTTTCATATAAGGACACCACAGCTTGACCTGACCACTGAACTATCTAATGCAACAAGATTAATCTGTAATCAGCAGCCATGGAAATTAATAGCACCATTCTTTCCATTTTTAATGCAGTTTGAGAGACTTTAATCAAATCTGATGAGGGACAAAGTAGCCAGAGATGAATTTATGCAGAAAGCAGGGAGCACGTTACCTGCACTGCAGTTATGCCTTGTGTCAGTGCTCCTGAAAGGCTGAGGCCAGAGAAGCTTAAACAACTTTTAAGGGTCTTGGCTACCAGACCATGCAGGGCAAGCTATAGCTGTGTATTCTGAGCTGTTCTCTTCTTTTACTGCAGTTCACCTCCCTGCTTAATTGGCACAGATGGTGTTGGACCTTCTCCTGCAAGTCTAAAAAGGATGCTACTTCCTCAGTCTTCAGTGGATTTTTGTGCAAGTTCCACTCAAGACATAGTTAGAACCCTAACCTTTAGCCAATACCTGTATCTTCTTGTTCAGAGGTTACTGAACAGTTTGGGACACATTCCCAGTGCTGCAGTTCTGGTTCACTACAGGCGTAGGTGGGAGCTTGCTGGCTTTTCCCAGCCTGGAGCCTGTGCCTGCCAGCCCCAGGGCATGCAGGGCCCTTCACCTCCATCAAGCTTCATCTTGCCCATCCACTGCTCAGCCCTGTTCAACCACAGTGAGGGAGGCAGGCAGTTGTCTCCTGCCTTCCGAGAAACATTTCATGGAACTGGAAAAGCTTTATCACAGTATTTTTCTGAGGGAGGTTTTGGTTCTCAGGTAAGTTGTCTTTCCTAAAATCTAAGTAAGTCCCATATACATCCCCCACAAGAAATCCCACAATAGAGATGTGGGAAAAATTGGGTTTTGGTGAGCAAAACCTGTTCTCACACACACTCCTAACAAAAGTCCCGAAATGTCCTGATAGAAATAGCTGGGTTTTGAACACACCTATCAGAAAGCCCCAGCTTACCATGACAAAAAAAGACAAAAAAAAAAAAAAAAAAAAAAAAAAAACTTATGACTT